>OX243820.1:12392433-12712433 GCA_945859605.1 Lumbricus rubellus | reverse complement strand
GGCACTTCTTCTGGAAAGGTAAGAAGCGTCCAGGCACTTATTTTTTCGCACTTTAAGCACTGAGGATAATCAGTTGAGCTACATGTATCAGGACGAGCACAACACAGACATAGCCTATACAGTTAGTATGGTCTAGAATATTCACCAATTGTGCTAACAACACTGAGTTTAAGAAATAAATTCTATGAGATATTCTGCCATACCACAGGCCTACATGTAACTGTACCAACATTACTTGATCTTCCCTGAAGGTTTCATACCAAGATATAGGCCTACTCTCCCACCCACGCACTCAAATTCAGCCAGAGGAAATTATCGCTGCTGAAAATTGTGATAGGCCTAGATGAAAATTCATTGGTTGCATGTACCAGAGCTTAAGGAAATGCGGTTCTTCACTAGCGAGAAGATCGATGGTTTGGCCATAGGCTACATAAATAATCCACGTTGAGCTACATGTATCAATCGATAGTTCAAATCTCAGTCAATTAACTTCGAGTTCCATCTGCCATTTTTTCGTCACAATCATCATAGAACTGCTATAGTATAACCAGAAGCCCACGAGTTGCACTCGCAATAACAGTCCTTAAGTCCAAACTCCCAAAAGGTCACACTCAAAAGCCATGCATAGGGCACCAGTTTATTCACGAGCGCAGCATATTCGCAGAATCTATAGCGCATAATTTATAGGCATAGTCTGAACCTATACAGTATACACCATCCTAATCTCGGCTGTTGAGTTGCCAAGTTTAATTTTTGGAGCATGATTCATCGTTCAAGCATTGCTTTTAAAGTGAGTAACGGCCAAACAGGTGCTTGCGTCTTTTAAAAACAGGCTTTGCTGAAAGGAAGTCTAGTAGGCTACGTCCATTAAATAACTCGTCTGTTCTTAAAAAGTCTCGATTTCTCAGTTCTCACCCTTCTTGTCTAAGCTCGGAATTCCAAAAAGCGGAATGCATGCATGGCAGTGCCAAGCTACGGATAACTAGAAGAGGAGGGGGAGGTTTAGCCTCGGGCAGGAATGAAGGAAGGAAGGAGAATGGAAAGGAGTAGGCGGAGGAAGGAAGGAAGGGTGTGGGAGTGGAGGACAAGATGGAGGAGAAGTGTAAAGAAGAAAAGGAGGAGGATCTGGAGGAGGTGTGAAAAAAGGAGAGAATGAGGAATGGAGGAGGTGGAGAAGGAGGTGGGGAGGGATGAGGCATGGAAAGAGGGAGTGGTGGAAAAGAAGTTGGTGTTGCTGAGCATGGAGGTGGATCAGCTACCGCCGGCTCCGAATGCCTCGATCGTATAAGGCTCGGCTAAGAACCGTCGGCCGAGGAGTCAGCTGCAGAAACAACAGAGATGGCGGCTTCAGCAGCAGCAGCAGCAGCAGCAGCAGCAGCAGCAGCAGCAGCAGCTGCATCACCAGTAGCATTATCAGCAGCAGCAGCAGCAGCAAGATCATCCATCGTCGATTTGTTAGACCACTGCAGCAGGCGCTCTAAGCATCGCATTCTGACTGTTCTAACTAGAACAAGTTTTGGCGAATCGGAGATACTCCACCGCATAATTTCGATGGGAATCCGTTGTTGGGTTCCACGAGTTTGCGTGGGCCTGCCATCGGTGACTCTCAGCTTATATTGTATTAGTTTGCTAATTGATGTGGCCGGCAGATTTTGCTGAAATGTTAAAATAATAACAGCTGAAAGATAGTTAAAGGTTCTTTGATATTTGAGACAGTCGGAAAGTTTAAACAGTGAGAAAAACAAAACCGTGGCAGTTTCTATGGTGAGACATCCATGCAGGCAGCCGGCTATATGCTGGAAATCCGCTCTAAACAAACTAATAAGCTTAATCATCCTCCTTTCTGTTCACTAATTTCCAAAACTGCTTTCGACCTCTAAGTAAGTCTAAGCAAGATTCTACAATTATATTCACCACCGCTGCTAGTTATTGTCGCTGCTTTAAATTCCTTCAACATAAAACAACGCTGCAGTGCATGTCGCAAAAAATATGTATGCCCAGAGGCAGGAGCCCAGACCCAGAGGCACCATCACTTTTTTTATACGTATGGCTTACGTGAAGTTACGTCTACAATCTCTGCATTTTTTTCACTGTGCTCCTGCCTTTTGTTCTTGGCACTGCATTCCAGAATTCAGATTGATGAAGCTACAGCTGACAACTCAATCCCTCAGAACCACTCATGCCGCGTAGATTATCAGGCATACAGCTGCAGAATAATGACTTCATTATCTTGACTTCTGCAGTGTGATACCTATACTGATAAAATTGATTGCTACGATGATTATACATGTTCCCATGCCCCTACTCTATATATCTGTCGTTATCTGCATTGAGGATCGGGGCAGACAATGATAGACTCGTTGGTTGAAAACAGTGGTGATGTAATGGACATAACAACAGAGACAGACAGAGACAGACCGACAGACAAGACAGACAGGCAAGACAGAGCAAAAGTAATGATGCCTCTTGCCTCTGTGCACAAATATTTTCTGCGTTATTTTAGGTTGAAAGAAACAGGCAGAGACATTACACAGAGATAGAAACAGAGAGAGATAGACATACAGATGGAGACAGAGTATAGAGACAGAGAGAGAGACGTCACTCACGCCTGCTGCCATTCGTCTTTTAAGATCTTGTGCAGGTTCTAGAACTTATAAGCAGTATGATATCAAGATAACATTAGGAACTTCAGCGCACTGAACGCATATAGGCCTACCTAAAGCCCTAAAACCTCATTTACAACAACAACAACAGCAACAACAACAGCAGCAGCAACAGCAACAACAATTACAACAACAACAGTAGCAACAACAACTTTCCCCCGCTAGCTTAAACGACTATTTTGCAGAGTAACGAACATCGTAAACGAGTATTTATATAGCGCCAACTCGGATGAGCGGTGCTCCCGACCCGGACCATTATATTATTCACTGGTAGAGAGATCATTGGTCTTCGGGCGCACGGAGGAACTGGTCAGAAGAAAGAGAAAGTGGGTAGACTCCGAGGGACGGAGGCAGGAGAGGAGCACACAATAGCGAAACTCCGAGTATGGCATATGCCACAGGAGAACTTTGTGGAGGGCAAAATGGAGGGGAAGAGGAAGACCTAGGGAAAAGTTCTTGGACTGGATGATGGAGGATGGATATGGAAAGCTCAAAGAAAAAGCACAACATCGAGAAGAGTGGCGTCGTTGGGCATCTGGACCTGCCGAGAGCATAGGCGCAACCACCCTATGGGACCCACGGGACGCGTCCCCTCCAACTTTTGAGTGGTCCCCTAACTTTATTATTATGGTCCCTCCAACTTTTAGGACGTGATTCATTATGGTCCCCCCAACTTTTAGGACGTGATTGCACCTATGGCCGAGAGGCAGCTAACCTAAAGCAGAAGAAGAGATCTTTGTGGATCACAGTCAACGAGACAGGTTTTTTTATTGAGCAGAAGTTGAATTGAATGCATTGGTGGATTGGGAGCCAGTGCATGGAGTCACGGATAAAAGAAGAGACCTGGTCGAGAGTCGTAATGCCCACAGCAACAACAACAGCAACAAAAACAATAATAACAATAACAACAACAACAACAATAACAATAACACCAACAAGCTTTCCTGCTAGCTTACACGCCTTGAAGACAGACAGCATCGTCTATAATTATGATGACTTGACACTGAGATATATTTTAATATTTATAGTCATTCATTCATTCATTCATTCCGAAAACTTATATAGCGCCCCTTTAAGAAGCCTACTCAGAGGCGCTCCAGCCCAGCAACGGCTAAAAAGATAGGTCTTGAGCAACTGGTAAAAAGCAGGCAAATTATTCCGAGGTAGTAAGCGTAGTGCAAGCGGGGGCCCATTCCATGTGCATGGACGGGCCAACAACCGAGAAGGCTCGACGCTGTCTGGTATAGTGGGAGAGAGTAGACTATTATAGTAGAGACCAATGTAGAAAACAGTCAATGCTAGAGCTGTGGATCAAAGCATGGAGCAGAGACGTCAGAGCGTGCACACACTGCACATGTGGTACGAGAAGATACGAGTGGGCGGATGACACGGAGTTTAGGCGTAAATGGTAGAAACAGGAACGAAAGACACTATTCATTGATCGGGTGGAAACAGAGCGAGGAGAGGATTGAGAATGAATTCCAGCTTACGGGCAGAGGAAGAGAAGTGCACATTAATTAAGTGGACGTCTTTTTTGAAGACGTAAAGACGAAGGGAGTATGCATCAATCCTGGTTATAGCTTGCATAATTACCTTGCAATAAGTATTGGGACTTGTCTTATTTTTTAAGCGAAAGCGATTTGAGGACACCATGGGTCAAGAGCAGCCGAATCCACTAGATTGTAGAATATATACCGTCGACCATAGCAGCAGCTACTTGTATGTTTCCTAGGCTATCAAGGTAAGTCTGCATGTCATCAGCATACTGATGGGATAGGACACACACAGTGGACTAAGGAACCTCAGACAGACCCGAGTTATACCAGATAAACAGTATGGGAGCAAAGGTCAAGTCCTGTTGTAAGCAATAAGAGAGGTAGCCTAGACGCAAGAAGAACGGGAGGAACCAAAAACTGCAGAAACTGGGCACTCGATCTGTTGCTTTGACCTTTGCAATTATTTTAAGTTTTTAACCACACTCTTCAGCATGCATAGTTATAATGATGATAATAATCAAAAAATATTAATAATAGTAAGGGCAATGGTAGTAATAATAATGATAATAATAATATTAGGCGGTAGATAAGTCCCTGAGGGATCCTGTATACCTCGAAGCAAAAAATAAATAAAAAAATAAAAATAATAATAATAATAATAATAATGCATATACATTTGTTGCACACTATGCTAGTGTTTTGACAGCGGTTCAGTGTTTATCAGGGACAGCCAGTTGGTGTTCGCACTGCTTGAAACGGAAATAAAAGATGGTGTTAATAATAATAATAATAATAATAATAATAGTAACAACAACAACAACAACAACAATAATAATAATAATAACATCAATACATATTAATGATCTTCGCTTAATATAAAACTAACATAACGCAATATGATTGCACTCAGTAATGAACGGATGATCCCAAGTTATTAAATGAATCGAATTTAACTGCTGGCAGCCATGCAAGGCGCTCATCACGTCCTACTTCTCATTTTACCAACGCCATCTGCCAAATGGAAGGATAAATGTACCATTTGGATGGTAGCGGGAAGTGATCTAGATTCCATGCGTTCTTCCTGCCAGAGTGTTTACCATTACCCTAACCTCCTAAGCCCCCCCCCTACACCCCTCCCAGTTGGTCTGTGTCATTCATGAGATCTCGACACGGACCATCCTCTAACTCTGTTGCAACGAGTATATATTTTTTATATCATTGTGTGCGTGTTGTAAGCATCTCTATTATAGGCCCATTTAACATGAACCTATAGAGCCTAGGGCCTACATATTGTATTGTATATTGCATAATGATTGTATTGTATTTATGCATCTTTAAAGCGTCTCTGGAAGGGTGAAACGTTCAAAAGCGCCCTCAAGGGCCCCCAAGAGGAAGCAGAAGAAGAGATAAGGCAGGAGAGAGACTGGACTGCCAGACAGAAGACACTGAGCCATGGGAGTCCTAGAGAGAGAGAGGGGGAAACAATAGGCCCCTATGTCGTGTGGGCAACAATGAAATGATATAGCGCCTCTAGTGATCGTGCGCTGACCTTTTCACTGATGGCTTTCTGTTCGAGAAGCTTCTGTTCGAGTTGGTCGACCCTGTCGAAGACGTTGTCTTTGATCGACTTCATTCCGTGCATCTTCTTCTTGATCGCCGTCATCGTGTTGAACGCTGCCATCGCCATCTTGACCGACTTGTGTGTTTTCGTAAAACTACTTTCCCGCAAAAGAAAAACGGACAACGAAAGTTGAAGACCGGCGCTGTGTGTGAGTGAGTGTGTGTGTATTTACTACCACGACCACCACTACGACCACGACGACCGGAACAAGACGCGACGAGTTCTGCGAGGAGTGCACGTCCAACGACGATAACGGCTTCTGATGCTTCTGCTCCTGTTCTACAACGGATCCTCCTCAGCACGGTGCACGCCAACTGAATTCCTCGACCGTCCGTTGAGCCAGAAGAAGGAAGGGGTCGACCTGTGACGGAGGCGGCGGCGGGCGGGCGGGCGGGCGGAGGAGGCCGGTGGCTTGGTGGCTGGCTTCGACGGATGGATGGAAAGATGGATGGATGGTTTGTTGAACGAACGGCCAGACAGTACCGCCGGCGGTAACAGGAGCAGTAGCAAGAGCAGGAGCAGCCTCGCCTAGTGCGCGGAATCCGCTCCAGGCCGGTATAATACGCAGACATATGATGCAGGTAGCACAAGAATAGTAGGCAACGTATACGTGCCTCCCTCCCTCTTCGTGGATGCTGCTGGTTGGTAGTGTCTGATGGGCGCCCCTCCTTTCGAGGGAATAAGATTCGGGCTTTATGGCTTTCTGTGAGGATAGGCCGAGAAAACGACCTGAGAAAAACAGACAGACAGCGAAGGAGTAAGAGAAAAAGATAAGGAAAGTGAGTGATTGAGAAAGAGAGAGACAGAAAGAAGCGAATAAAGAAATAGAGAAGGTAGGACATAATTATAGCGATAGAAAGAGGAGAAGCGGAGAGAGATAGAAAGACAGAGTCAGAGGCAGAGGCAGAGGCAGGGGCAGAGGCAGAGGCAGAGGCAGGGGCAGAGGCAGAGGCAGAGGCAGAGGCAGAGGCAGAGGCAGAGGCAGAGGCAGAGGCAGAGGCAGAGGCAGAGGCAGAGGCAGAGTCAGAGGCAGAGGCAGAGGCAGAGGCAGAGGCAGAGGCAGAGGCAGAAGCAGAGGCAGAGGCAGAGGCAGAGTCAGAGGCAGAGGCAGAGGCAGAGTCAGAGGCAGAGGCAGAGGCAGAGGCAGAGGCAGAGGCAGAGGCAGAGGCAGAAGCAGAGGCAGAGGCAGAGGCAGAGGCAGAGATAGGAAGAGATAAAGAGACATATGGTGTAGGAAAGAGTATATGGAGGAAAAGAGGTGAGAGAAAGAACAAGAGAGAGGAGAAGAGGACAAAGATAGAGAGAACACAAAAACGGCGAGAGACAGACAGACATACAGACAGACAGTGAGGGGGAGAGAGAGGGAGGGAGAGAGAGAGAGATGCGCCACGATGATACCCGAAATAGGATCGCCAGCGAGCCCAGAGCCTCGCCATATTATTCCTATAACAGCAGTTCAGCTGTGTTATGCACACTGTGCGCGAAAGTGAAAACTGCGCCCCCGTAACTGTAAACAGGTTCTGCAGTAGGCTGGGAATACTATTTACTCCGAGTGCACTATCTAATCTGCTGGAATTTCTGGAAACTCTCTGCTCTTAGCTGGGCATTTGGTGCTGAAATTTTAGTTTCATTGTACGACTTTTGTTGTGTCTACTGCACTTTGCAGAAGTTAGCCAGATCCACGCGGAATGCAACAGGTAGAAATTTAATGGGTAAGAATGTTTGTGACAACCTCTGACGCACTGCGCATGACGTCATGAGGCATAGGGTCTATGTAAAGCGGCGGAGTCAGGTCAAATATGGCGCTTAGAGTTTAGACGCGCAATCGCGCACGCCTCAAATGAAAAGCTACGGTATACAGCTGATGAGCCACCTCAAAGAACTTCAATCCAGTAATTTATTATCTCAGTGTTGGTCTGTGTTGGCCTGGGTCAATATGGACTAGGGCCTATATGTTGGAAATATAGACATACAGCCAAGGCGTGTGTTGACCAATTCTTGGTTGTCTAGCTGCCGCCTAGGCCCTACCTATTGCCTAGACCTAATAGGCCTATCCTATAAGCAACTATATAGGCCTATAACAGGCATAGGTCAACTATAGCGCAAGCAGAAAAACAGTAGCCTATATGTTTTTATTTATCCGTCCCTATTAATAGTTAGATAGAATAGATAGTTAGAACTTATAGACGTTGGCCAATACACCTGCAAGGCTGCACAGATGAGAAGGGTCTAGGCTATCACAATTACAGTAGGCCTAGGCCTACGCTGCTGTTATGACCAGGCCTACGCTGATACATCCAGAAGTTCATTAGTCCTACCTTGATGCTACCTCACCCTTGACCTCTCTCGCTGGTTCGGTCATCCGGGATCTTGACCTTGAACCGAGTCTTACCTTATACCTGCTCTATTTCTTGTTTTTAACGGCTGAACGCCTGTGAATAAGCTGGCTCCCGCGACTTCCTTTTTGGACGCTTCAGACTTCTTAAGGTCACGATTGCAATTACAGACAAGAGCCTACGCCTATATATATATATATATATATATATATATATATATATATATATATATATATATATATATATGCCTACAATCATGTTACTAACTTACCACTTACCACAGTCGAACAGTGGCTATCGTCACATTGTGGAATGGCGAAAATTTTGACGACTACTTTTATTCATCAAATTTTGAAGCCGGATGGTTTCAGGTGCGAATCCATCTCAAGCCGCTGCGTAGCCTATATACATGTACAAGGACCTTGGGCAAGTCTTTCACACGCAATTGCTAATCCGCTTCGGCGTGAAGCTCCTATATGCAATGTTTGCGTTGTAACCTGGAGCACCTCTGAGTAGCGGCTCGAAGGGGCGCTATAGGCCTAGTAAGCTAAAATGGAGAAATCAACAAATAAAACAGAAAAGACAATTAACTGAACAAATGTTTGTTGCTTTATTATATATTATAAAGTATGTTGATTGACGTAATGTTCCTCCCAACACTGATTCTAGTTGCAAAAGTCTCGTAAAAAAGGCTCGTAGCGAAGATTTTTCTGTTCCTGGTTGGATAAGCGTTCGCCTGGTTGTCAGTTGAGTTGAGGTTGTCCTCTTGAAGCTGTGCTGCTTCGATGGCCCACTGCTCCAGGTCCGCCACTTCCCTCCAATCAGCCCATCCCTTCATCACCCCTTCTCATCCCTCGGCTCAACAACGCACAACACAAAAATAAAATATAAATTTAAAAGTAATAATAATGGGCTTGCGGGATATTAGGCCTAGGCCCGTAATCCGTGCCAGGGGCCCTCCTGCCTTTGCGAGGAGCTTACGGGATTTTAAGCCACGCCAGAGGCCCGGCAGGTACTAATACAAATAAACTACCAACACACAACAACAAAAACACAGAGCCACACAACCATCACTCCTCAGTCCACACAACCACCATCATTCCTCACAATCCTTCTCAGGCCAATCCTCTGCATGCAGACAGCAACGAAACGGTTCCTAAAGCAATGTAGAACACGAAGATAATTAATACAATTTAAGTCAGGACATGCATGTAACATGCATGTAGAAGGTTATCATTATAGGAAGAAATAGGCCTAAAAGGTCGATTGCTAGTCAATTAAAAAGGAGAGAGAAAGAATTAAGGGGATATAGAAATGCAACATTACACAACTGGTGCTGCATGCATTGTGCATTAGCCTATAGCTATAGTAACGATATGCAATAGCCTATAGGGCTATATAATAGGCCTAGGCATATAATGCATGCCTACGCACGTTGTGCATTATGATTACGAGGATAGAAAGTTTCAAGATTATAGGCTGGAACTTAATTCTGATTCTGCGATATTATTCTCATCAATCCAACTTCTATTTCAAGCTTTTCAACAGAAATTATTTCCACCAATCCGCCAGTGTTTCTAATGACGACACTACGCCTAACCATAAAACTAACTGTAACCGACAATCACAGTCACGACGCTTAAACTGAACCTAACCGACAAACACGACAGACTATAACTTGCCCTCTTGGGATAGGCGGCATAGGCCTATTATAGTCTGTATTTTTATAGGCCTATGCGGCAATGACAACACCCATATGGCACCGTAAAAATAAGCAGGTCTAAGTAATTTTCGCCCCCGATAGGCCACGTAAATGTAAACCGGATCTTTTAGATCAGGTTGATATGGTTCTATATATATAGACCTATCCTATAGGCTATAGCCTAAACATTCATTTACCAGTTTGTGTCGTAGATAGAAACAATAATAATTCTTACTTTTAACTTCGATTCTCTGTCGTATGGGTGACGCTGCCGGGTTCACGTGTTGATTAGAACTGAAATTCTGGAAAATCTTCCGTTTGCTTTCGAATGTCTGCTTCCTTCGATCTGCATGGTCGATGATTTTTTGATGATTTTGTTCGAATATTGATTGATTTGAGTCTTCACAGAAGCGGTTCATTCGTTGAGTTTCGAACGTCGGCTTCCTCTGATCGACATTTTCGATGGTTTTCTGTTCGATATAATTTTTTATGAATTTATGACAAATTTGTCGATCATTCGTCGATTTGCTCGTTGAAAAGAAACGTTTCTTTCATCGTTTTTCGAATTTCCTCTTCTTCTGATCGACATTTCAGACGATTTTCTGCAATTTCGTTCAGATCTTGAGTTTGCAAATTAATCAAAAACCAACTCGTTTCCTAGTAACGATCGAAACACTCTGTAGGCTACACAGATGACGTCATCATTTAACTGAGGTCGTTGGGAGGAAACAATTGCACGATGACGTCATATAAATTAAACGTCATCAGTATTCGTGTTTAATCGCAGTTAGCAAAGTAATTTGGCGTTCGTTCATTTATTTCAAGAATTTATATAGCGCTTCTTCAAGTAGTTCACTCAGAGGCTCTCCTAGAGTCCTAGTCCAACAATGGTTACGAAATAGTTTAAAGAGACCCAGCATCTAAATCTGTGATTGTTTCGGAGACTATCACTATGGAGCAGTGGTATTTTATGATGAGGTGCTATTTTTAAACAGTTTAAAATTCCAATTATTTTCATCCTTTAATTCCACGTTGTTTGTACCGTATTTTCGCGAATATAACACGCACACGGGTATAACACGCACCCGAATATAACACGCTACTTTTTGCGATTTCAGTAAAAATTGAATTATATAAGACGCACCCGACTATAAGACGCACCCATTTTCGTGCATCAAACTACACGTGATACTCGAACGTGTACGCTAACGTTCATGTGACTCATACATATATAGGCCTATAATTTCTGCCTGTGTATATTCGTAACTGGTTCAATTAAACGCAAATTAAAATAATCTGTTTGCTTAAATTCTTTTTTTAAATGCAAGATTCCTGCTAAAATGAACGTTTCAATAAAGTCTACTATAACTATAAATATAACGATTCCTTGTAAGCGCGAATTACCTTGTTTCTGATTCTTTGCTGGCACCAGTTAGGTCTTCACAAGGTAAGGCATTCGTCATTTAAAAATTATAGGCCTAACCTGAAAGGAAGACTTCGACATAAGCCGGTTTCATTAAGCAAAGCGATCTTGTTAAAAGTATTTTTAGTGAATTTAAGTATGCGCCTATTGTAACATTTTTTCGACAATTCAAGTTATATTGAAACCAGAATTTATTTAATCAACCCCCACTTCCATATAACCTTAAATATCGTGACATGGGGTAATGACGAGTTTATGCTCTACGCTTAGGCCTAGTATTGGCGTTCTCAATAACGACGGTTTTTGACCAGGAAATGTAATAAATTTTCGAAAATTTACGTTTTTATGCCAAGAAAACACACTTAAGCGTGTATATAAGTGGAAGATTATATTTAAAGTGGGAACGAACGTGCGTTACTTTCACGAACGCATATTCGAATAATCCAAGATGGCGGCCCTTGCGGAGGTATAGATTCCCGTATAAAATCGCCATTTGCTTGAGGAACTAGTTTTAAATGACGCCAGTTTTGATATATCCAGCGAATAATAATTGTTTGATATATCAATTGATGAAAGAAAGTGGGTTTGGCCAGGAAATTCTGACTTTTACACGGGATTCACAGATGGCATTCACCGCATTCGCCATGTCACTGTACAGAAGCTGGGATGAAACAATTTGGTAATTGGCAAGCCATTCTGGCAAATTTGTGCTTCATTTTTGATGCCGTGGACAATAATTATATTTTAATGTGGAAGAGCTAGCGGATGACACTATAAAGGAGGATTAACGACTGTGTGAAAACCGCAAAATTATGCGCTGTAACATTTCAAAGCCTTATTTCCTAAGCTCCATACCTGCGCTGTGCGAGCGATAATACAGAATATTATGTGTTCATTCGTTTATTTAAAATTGAAAACGACGGACAATTACAATTTATATACAGTAATATTTTTTCTTTTATATTTAAAGTCAAATAATATTTTTCCAGTTTCAATTGAGATTTTCTGAGGCTATGGCATTTTATGAAAATGATGATAAACGAATATTTGTACTGACGTCGGACTTTACGCCCTATCATTTCGTCGACGTCCATGCCTCCGTATTTTAAGTAAAAAAACCTGTTTACAGCAGTTTTTGACCATGACCTGAAAATAATCTGGTTCAAAATTTGACTGTGTAAAAAATAATTTGTATAACACGCCCCCGAGTATACCCCGCGGGTAGGGTGCGTGGATTGTAAAAACTTATATAACCCGCGTGTTATATTCGCGAAAATACGGTAATTACGACAGTTTTTATAGCATCGTCAGTAGCAAGTTATTTCTAGGATGCTTTACACACACAGCCTAATAGCCTACAATTGTCAAAGTTCAGCATAAATGCGAACAGCTTGAAAGCAGGTGCAGCTTCAACTGTTTTCTAAAAGCACATTGAGTTTTTATTTCTTGATGCTGGAAGACTGTTCCAGGCGCGTGGGCCAGCGACTCGAAAGGCACGATCACCCGCTTTAGTATTGGTTGCAGGGACAGATACGTAGGTGGTCTTGGACGACCGCAGACGTGACCTACTAGGGTCGTCTGCCAGCGATTTTAATGCTGTCCACGAGATAGGGTGGTGCACGGTTGTTCAGGCATTTGTGCATCATGGTGCAAAGTTTGAACTTGATGCACTCGCCTATCCCGAGCCACTGAAGCTGGTCCTGGATTGCGGTGGAAATATGCTTTCTTGCTGCACAACATGGCTTTTATTAAAACACTTAGAATATAGCTTCCTTGTCTGTCAGCTTTTGACTGCATAAAAGTCAAATTGTAATTCACTTCAACGTAATCATGTAAAATAACAGCAACACAGGTTTGATGCAAAAGCATGAACTCATATTCATAAGTGAGATTGTTGCACATAAAGTTGTCGTGTCAAAAATACACAATGACTAAAGAACCATAGAACGTTCTAAATAATCGACGATCATTGTCTTAAAACGAAAATCTAAAAGCAGTACAAACAATTTCTAAACTTCAAATTTATTCTCTACCACTGTTCAACACAGAAAAATCAACGAAATTCCGGAAATAGAACCACAAAATATTCTAATAGCAAAATAAATATTACTAGCATAGACCCAACGAGTACTTTAATTCTTGAAAACAGGCTTATAGATCATGAATACATTTACTGTACAGAGGTGTGACATGAGGAATGAAGCCTTCAAAGAAAGCACCTGTTGTGAATCCAAGTAAATAGGTCTGGTGTGCCTGTTGGAGGTTGCTACAGATCACCAGAAACCAGTTAACAAATACGACCAGACATTACAAAAGATGCTAGAAACAGCCAACAGGGAACATCCCTGATGGTGGCAGACCTCATAATTATACTGCATTAATATGGTAAAATATGATGGGAAGAGAGAAAGATATATGACCATATTTTGTTAATTAAGATCAGCTTTGAGCAGCAGCATATCATGGAACCAACTACAGGACGCCATTTTGAACTTAGCAAGAAGACCCAACAAAAACAATGGCACAAGATGAAAAGGAAAGCATTTTAATACTAGTGATCATCAGGTAGTCTGCTGGCAATTAGTTCTGGAGGCAATACAGAAAGTCAATGCTCACGAGAAAGTCAGCATTTTTAAGGTGGGTTAAGAATTAGAAAGGAAAATATTGAAGGAAAATTATTTGGTAGATGGAGTGAATGAAACTTGATGAAAGCCAACAGAAGTCGCGAAGTTTTGTGGAAAGGAACATACATAAAAGCAGAAAAAAGCAATAAGAAGAAGCCACAAACTGGATGTTGCAGAAAAGAACATATCTAACCGAAGAGAACCAACAAAGGAGGTCTCAAAGTGGATAATACAAGATGGTTAAACAAAGAATAAAAAGGATAAAGAACAAAGCATGGAAGAACTTTCAGAAATGCTAAAGAAGAAAAATAATGCAAAGCTGTCATGAGAATCCAACAAGATTTGAGAAGTTGTAAATTACATTATAAGTGAAAATATGAATTACTATTATTGACTTTTTAAGTTTTTATATATAGGGCAACTTCAAGGTAAATAATAATGAATGTCAGTACACAAAAAGGCAAGAGAAAATTTTGAGCAGCGGTAAATAAGGAATGTAAAGCACAGATCCGAACAGCTCTATGTGAGAAGCAGAAATGAAAAGGTAGGACTGCAGGTACAGGAGTCCCTATACATTGTAACCTATCAAATTTCTCCGTAAATATTTCGGCTATGTGCGACTCTGAAGAATAAGAAAACACCACTGAGCCTGACAAAACATTTGGAGACAGTAGAAGGAATGGATTGTCACATATACTATTTCCTAAGAAAAATGTCCTGGAATAGCTGAAATTATTGAAAACTGACAACATTTCCGGAATAAATGAATTACATCCTAAATTGTTCCCCAGAGTGATAGAATAAATCAGAGGCATTAGCATTTAGCACAGATCTTCAATGACTCGAAGCTACTGCTGTTCAGAACTTGTAGAAATAATAATGATGACAAGACTTTTATCTAACATTTTGAATTTTTGATGTTTACTTTTATCTAACACTTTGATGTTTACTTTTATCTAACATTTTGATGTTTACTTTTATCCAAACATTTTGATGTGTAACAATGAAATCCAGTATGAAGAAGTGCAAGAGGGCTATGCAAATACTTTTTGGATGAAAAGAGTAATGTATTGAAAGTAAAAGAGGACGACTTAAATTAACACAAATATCACTAAAGAAAGAGCCTGCTTCTTAAACTGAATGCAGTTATACCTTCAACATACTGGAAAACTGAACCAAATAAATATAAATCATAACTATAATGAAAACCAATTCAAACCATTCACCAATTCTAAACTTAACTGGCTTCAAGTTTTCAATCCCAGCACTGTTAAATGTAGCAGAGCATTAAAGCATCGAAGCAAATATATCTGTTCTAAGCCTAACAATATTGCCACAATCCAAGTAATAACAACATTCATGTAACACCACACAAGTTTGTATAGAAATTTAACAATGTCAGTACACCAAAATGCCGATCCAGAGCAATTGGTCCAAATGTTATAGAATACTCTTATCCTTATCCCGTCTCATCAGAAAAGAGCAACCTGTCAAGTTTCACACTGAAAAAGAAGTCACTGGGCCAATGAAAACGTTTCTTATGACTTTTACACATTGAACAAAACAGAATGAAAATTTTCCACTAGCTGAACAGTAATTACACATGGCAATAAGACATATAACGAACAACAAACAAAGTCAGAAGAGCACAAAATAATCATCCAGAAATAAGAAACTAACGGTCAAAGTTAGTAACTTGCAAAAGACCAAATGATACACATTAGTTTCCAATCGTGTGAGTTACGTTAGCAGGTTAGACAAATCTAAAACATGACTATGTTATACATGCAGTTTTAAGCATTTAAGAACAGTCAATAAATATGTTTTCTACAATTTGTTATTAGCACTAAAATCAGTATCAGTAATTCAGTATTCACTTATTTGTTTCGCTGCTTATGATGACTGAATATTTGGTCATGTTTGGTATAGTGTAGCAGCATTTACAAAACCAAATTCTCCACTTTACCAATGCAACATCCATATGTCCTTTGATGCCAGGCCCAATATCAAAACCACGTAACAGAAAAGGTTCAGTTACTGGGCAAATTCTTATCAAGGATTACAGTACGCTCAGACATAAATTTACAGATGTCGGTGAACACATGCTCCCGGTTAAGAGAAAGGAGAAAAGATTTCAACAGTTAATTCTTTTCAACATCATATCAACATATATGACATTTGGCCCCTTGCTCTTGAACTGCTATAATGCAGCGGTGCTCTTTCTCAGTGGCTGGCCCTAGAACCTGGAATGGGCTCCCTCTTGCGCTTCGCCTTGTGCCTAGAGGTCACACCGCTATGTACCTTTCTCACTTAAAAACTGCCTCATTTAGTTGTGGTCAGATAGGGAGCGCTTCTGAATAGTTTACCTTGAAGGTGCGCTAGATAAAAACTCAATAATAATAATAACATTTTGTATATGCCAGTGACTGAAATTTAAAGCTTGGCACACACTATTTCTGTTACTCAAAACAGTGGTGTTGAAAAATACAATGCAAAATACGGTGATGTAAGGTATGATAAGTAAGATTAAAATTACGTACCTATAATTATGAGCAATAAATGTCCTTAACAATTTAACAACAAGCTGCACTGGTTTCCCAATCACTTTTAGACACGCTCATCATTAAATTGCTAAAGTAAAAATCGCTGGCCCAACTCCACAAAATCTTAACGTGCAGTTGTACAATGTACATTAAATACCATTGCTATACAATTGAACAATTACACTGTAATTTGCGAGTCAGTATATGATCGATATATAAATCAATAAATTAAGAAAGACTTAATTTAACCATATCCTCCGCAACTGTTCAAATAGAGGTGCAGACCTATTTTCTCAAAGTCGTCGTCTATCACGCATCATGTCTCCCGTCCAAACAGCGGGTTGTGGATGCGATAAACTTTCGCCTCTTCACACTTTGCCTTCACCTTTTCGCGAAACATCTTCAGGCATCCGTAGCAAGTGTCGCTCACCCGACGCGACTTACAGTCGGTGCAGAAGTCGCCGAAGTCGGACGCCAAGTCGCAGATGATGCCGTAGACTCGAGCGTCGCGCTCGCTCGTCGCCTTTCTGTTCTGCTCGACCGAAACCTCAAGGTCAAGGACTCGCAGCTGGAGAATGTGGATCAGGTTTTCCGGTTCGAGGCACGTGTAGAGAGGATCCTTCTGGAGCTCCGTGAAGCTTTTCGTCCTCACCTGGTCGATGCATTTCGTCAGAAGCTGCTGCAGTCCGTAAGTCTGCGCGGTAACCAAGAGTTCCATGCTGCCTTGCTTGTTCAGCAAGAACTCCTCACATTTCTTCTTCACTTCCACAATCTGAAACTCCTCAGCTAGCGGAAGGAGCTGGTAGGCATTGCTATCTGAAAGTCAAAGTAAAAAGCTAACGGTTAAGTTACAAGAAGGACATTCCCCATTCAACTCAAACTAAAATACAACTATGAGTTATAGCAATAAAGTCATTTCACAGCAAAGGGCCAACAGAGGTTATAAGCACGATGCTGTGCTGTGGCAGTCTGAGACCAAGGAACAAAGAGGTCATGATGGTCTAAAGAGCAGAGCCATCATCCAGAAGTAGATGAGATAGACAATACGATAAGACAACAGGTGTTGATGGAACTTGACCCAAAAATTCTCTAAAGGTAAGAGAGATAATTTTGATACTGAATCCAAGTGGTTAGGAGAACCACTGAACATGTTCAGTCATAAAAGTTGAAATATATGAGAAAGAAGGTCTGCAATCTAAGGTAAGCTGCATTAAGTACTGATTGGAGTGGCGCTGTGAAGCCAGAAGTTTTGGCAGACTGACAAATAAGCTGCAGTAATCACTGCAGGAACAGATGAAGGCATGTACCATGGAATGAAAAAATTGGGGAGGTTACAGATCATCTAATGAAATGATAAAAACTGGACCAAGAGAAAGATTAGAGACATGGACAATTGGACATCGACAGATAGGAAAGAGTGACTATAAAAATTATAATTATGACCCATGTAACTACCCCACAATGTCCAGATGATTGCATCCAGAACATGACTGAAGATAGACGAGTATAGAGTTGGGGGAGGGGTATGATCAAATCAGAAGTTGGAACATTGTATAAAGTCATAACATTGAAGAGTAACGCTCATCAGCTATCTTTTTAAACTCTGATATTTACATAGTCCCACACAAACACAATTCAGCCTTACTGCAACAACCTTATAGTAGGCAATCCCTAAATAACATTAACAAGCTGTAACAATGGGTCCAATTGTATTGAATATAAATGGCATGTGCACATGATTGATGAAACGTTATGGATGACACTGTATCATGACAGTAACATTTGCTAAAGTTAAACAAAACTTCACCAAAGAGCTTTATAACTGATATTAAATAAATAAAACCAGCCAAACCACTAGCGAACAACCCATACACTGTCACTATCACTTCTATACAGATACCCTATATTACCCATTAAGGGTCTCCAAGTGGTAAAGAAAGAAATAAGCTAAAGACAATGCTAAAAAAACAATATTAATGTTAACTCCTGAAGTCTGTGAGAAGCAGAAACTTATTAATCAAACGGCAATCCTACCCATTCCTTTTCCCATAAATTTATTAAAATATGGGATGCACAGCGTGTTCTGCCCATTGTCTTCACTGCAACAATCTTTAACGTGTGAAGCCTCCACCTGTCCATTTCTGCCCTTATATCTGTTTTCATCCCACCCATTTCTCTTCTTCTCACAAACTTTAATACATGGGGAATACCCATGTCAAAATCTTCTCTGGGTGGACAATTCTACCCATGGATGCTCCAGCTGTCACAATCTTGGCTGGGTAAAATTATTATCCAATCCATTCGGCTGCCACAATCTTCTCGGTAGATATCTCTACCCACACCCTTTTCCTCAACAACTGTTTGTAAACATCGTTGCTTTTTTTAAACCAAATTTACATGATTTAATTCACCATTTATCGGCTTGATTGGCGGGTAAATGCAGTGCAGGAGTTCAATGAAATCTTCAACTTTCTTGTCATTGAGTTTGATTTCTTTCAGCTCAACATCCTCATCCTTCTCCTTGCCATCGCTCGAGAACATGGACCTGAAGACCGGAGACCATGCTGCAAGAATTTCTTTGTGTACATAGAGCGGTTGATTTTCAATGACCAAGACCAAACTACACAACTCGTCTTTCGTCGTGAAATCCATATATTCTTGATCCATCTCTGAAACATAAAGATCCAGAAATTTACGAGTTAGTGCAACAACTCTGCTTAAATAATTCAGACAATTATCTTAAATCGCATCTGTTTAGATCTGTTGGGTAGCTACGTTAAGCGCCTTCGTGAAATTCTTGTTAAGGCGCTATATAAATGATCATATACATACATACATACATACAATTAATCACACATTATTTTCTTTAATATAAAACGATATAATCTGGAATGCTGCAAATCCCTATCTAGCGGGAAACGTCCTTTCAGATGTCCCTTTGTTCCCATAATAAACTGTCTTATATATTTGGGTATTTAATCATTTCTTTGCTCTCTTTCTTTTCCTTATTTCTTTGTTATATTTGTTCAATTGCTGCTTTGCTACTGAAGTTGAGCTCAACAAACTAATCGAATTCAATAAATAAATGACTAGGCAAGCATTTATGGAAGAAACTTTCAATATTATTTTAACTTAATTAACGTCATCAGTGAGGCATGATCAGAGCACCAAACATAAATGATGTTTCAATGAAGGCTCTTTGTTTCTGTTTATTTTAAAAAGGAAAATTCATGAGAGTTGTCAGGAAGGGTCAAAGTCAACCTTCCGAGCATGAAATTTTCAACAAGACATTTCTTTACTTGGTTGGAAACCTCAAATAAGCCCATCATTCAAACCATGAAGTCAAATAGAAGCCGAAGACAATATACTTTTTCACATTTATCTAGCCGTTTGCATCGCTTTGTATAATCACATAATATGCTAGTATCAATCCAAGGACTCTGATTTAAATCACTATACGTTCTACGATGTTCCATTCGCTTATGCCACATCTTTGTTCGTGGAGACCACGTGACGTCCATTTATAACTGCGTTGTCAGGTAATCTACGCATTTAATCCCTCTTTGTTCAAAGGCAAACGCACAAAATATTATGACAACTGCAGCATCACGCGCATCTGTTAAGAAGACTAGTGTCTAATTAAATCCTACAAATAGTCAAACAATGAAATTTCACCTCGCATTGACGAAATCAAAAAAGAATTATGTAGTATTTGCAAACATCAAAATTTCATCAGAAAAATTGAAGCTATCGTCCTATCGTTTGCTCGCACAATGCCAGTAGATTTTCAAAGCTCTCAGACATGCAAATGCCTGTCCAAAATCGGTTTGCAACATATACTGTCCAAGTTTACCCTTTCAAACAAACAAACAATTCTCCACAGGTCGAATAGAAATTCCTCAAAAATAATCAACTGATCGCGAAAGGGGTTTGGCTTTTTATTCCAGTTTCACTAATGCCAAGGTTGTAGCAAGTTGCTACTACTCCGGTGACCAAACCACCAAAATTGTTTACATTAGCACAGAACGGGTAGAAATAGCGCCAAAGCCACGCAGCAGAATATTCAGCATAAAAGTATAATATCTCAACCGTAATTTATATATTTTTTACATAATGTAGAACTTTATTTCTCGCTTACAACAATGCGTAATATTTGCGCAAAAAACGGATGACGGATAACTATCCACTATTCTGTGTTTACAAATACAGGGACCATGTATGCATATTCATGAGGCTGTAAATATCGAGAGCGCGTGCTTTTTCCAAGCAATACTCTTAAACGGGATCGGATTTGAGCGGTACGTGCACTTAGTCTACCGAATGAGCTACCTCGCCTCTGCCTGCCCCCTTGGCTTGCCCTAGGCACAGGGCTGAACGATTTATGAAGACTTTCGATTGCTTAACTGGAGAGGCCCAACATTCCTTACGTGCGTCTGCGGGTCTGTCTAGGGAAGCAAATGCGCTGTCAGGTGCCTGTCTACCAGCATCGGGTCGTTAATCAACCCGAAGAGGGTCTCCCAGGCCGAGGATTCGGATCATTTGCTTGAAGCATAAAAAATGTAGCTCTCAGCCTTAGGCATGATTAGATCTTCGAAGGACGATAGCTAGGACAAGTTAAAAGGATAAGCTTACAGTACTGATAGGCCTATAATAGGCCTATACAAATTCCTGGTTAGGATTTAGGCTTACAGTTGGAATAAAAAATATATAGTAGGCTGATGATGGACTGAGCTGTCGATACGACAGATCTCACGTCGCGAGTAGTGTTCTAGTCCTGGGCTATTAGGTCTTGTTATGTTCAACGCCCGTCACCGCAGGACTGCGCCACTCATCGCAACGCATACCTTCACATTGAGTGGATTAAAGTGAGAAAGGTGTGTGTCGTCCAGTCCCTCTCTCTTCTCACACAGACGATCGTCCACAGGCACAGAAGCTGAGACATGTGGACCCGAGGGTGTGAGCGCAGCAGGTTGACCAAGACTGATGCCAGTAGGCTGTCAGCATGCTCTTAGCAGCTACCTGCGGATGCTGTGCTGCAGTGCCGCCCTTGCCATTGCCGTGACGTGCCGGACTTCAGCCAAAGACACCAAGGCAGTCTTCACTATTTACCCATAGATGGGTGACCATCCTGAATTTAGCCTACTGAGACCAGTAGTTTCCAGAGAGAACCACGAGGAGGTATCAGGATGATCTTCTACACTGAGAGGCTATCCCGGCAGGGAGGGACTTCTACCTCGCTGAGGCTGCCCTCCTTTTCACCTCAATGAGATTAGCCGGTGACCGTACATCATCAGCTGTGCAACAGTTTCAGTACTTAGTCGGTTGCGCATCAGTGTAGCGCTCTCTCAGTGTAGGCTAACTACATCCATTCTAGAATCCACTGCTGCAACCGGACAAGGAAAAGGTGAGAAAGCTCAAAGAAGGGGACACAAGCTGATTTGGGGTTATAAGGATTTGCATTATGAAGAAAGGGTGATATTATGTTGGAACTATAGGCTTAGGGCCTTAGGCTACACGAAAACCATAGCGTAAAATGTTAGGCCTACAATATTTTCGGAGATAGGCTTAATGAGTAAGCGGAGTGGCCCGGCCAAGTAGCGTAAAGGATGAACAAAAAAACTACATTAGACGTAGGCTGCATGGGCAGATGACATAGAGCCCACAATATTGGGCAGTCAGTTAATAGGCAAGATCTGAAGCTTAGGTGAATAGGTATAAATTCTGGCAACCTGTCAAGGAGAATGCTCAACAGCCATGGGCGGAGTTTGGTCTCAGCTCTGGAGGGGGGGGCTAAATCATAAATTGCCCCTCGTGGGTTTGGGTATAGCCTACTACCGAGCGGCAAAGAAGAATATAATTGGTCTCTATTCTGTGGAGCCCTGCTGCCCCACCACGTGCACTCATCCAGCTCTCTCCGCTCAGCTGCACAGACGGAACATGTTAATTATTGTTGCCCGCTCGCAGACACTGCAATCACACACCTTCGAATCTCTGTGGCTGGTCTAGCGACCTGGAATGGTCTCCCTACAGACCTACTTCGTTTCGTCAAATGCATCCTACAGGTCTTTCCGTCTCATTTCTCAGCTCTTAAGACTATCCAATGCGACCAAGGTTAATTAGACTTGGAGGCAGTGGGAGCGCTCCTGAGTAGACAAGATTTTCAATGGTGGCAGTGGTGACCGGGTCTTGTTCAAACACACGCGCACACACACACTCACGCGCGCGCGCGCGCACACACACACGCACACACAAACACACACAATTAGGCCTATAAATATAGTATGATGGCGCGTGTTCAGGTCATTCAACCCATTCTTTTGGCGAGCACATGAACAGATTAGACTGACCATGGATCAATTCATCATTCATTAATGCGCTGCTTCGTGCATGTTTAACGACGCCTTCGACGTTTCCACGACAATCGATGTCCACCACCACAGCAGCAGAGACACAACGGAGACTGAGCCAACAAAAAACAACAACAGCTGAAAAAGCACGCATCAATGCGCGGCTGTCCTTTCATATCGTCACCACCGATGATCGATTCGACCGATTGCCTACGAATATCCTATAGCGCCACATAATATTATCTGTGGAATAATGTTGGTCTGGGATCGAGACAATTGAATCGATGGATTTGTCAAGAATGGACGACCGTGAGAACGGACGATCTCCGCTGCCTGTTCCATCATGCATGACGGACATGCACCACTGGAACCGCAGCCACACATGCGCATGCACGCTGCATGTGGTATACTGCATTCGGGTATTTGTAGGCCTAGCCTATGTAATATACACCGTGAGTCAAAAAAACTAAGCCAAATTGTTTTTCATATATCTCTAATGCCATTATAACTGAAATTTCGGCATAAGAAGTTTAAATATTCATATCTTTTTATCCGTTCAACTTTATCTCATGAAATTTTGGAATCATATTCTCGGTCCAATTCTCTAAATATGCGGAAAATTTTAGCGTGATGTTATCAGGCATTAGAGATATATGAAAAACAATTTGGCTTAGTTTTTTGACTCACGGTGTATATATATTTTTATATAATATTTATATTCTAGGTACGTAGGCCTACGCATGCATGCATGCGAGCAGGGGCGCCGTTAGGCGTACGCACGTACGCAAGTGCGTACAGCGCGGGAAAGCTAAAAAAAATTTTTTATTGTAAATTAAAGAATTAAAGCGTGAAATATTATAAGCGATGAAATTCTATTGAATCTGCTCATGACAAGGGTGGATACAGAAACTTTGAACGGGGGGGGGGGGCAAAAATTAAGCCTGTTTAAACTGTGAAAAATTATCTCTATATGCGTTTATATAGGCCTATATATACTCAAAATGCATGGAGCAAAAAGCTTATGCTGGTGATACTCATAATCGCCAGTTAGGCATATAGGCCTACGGTATATACACATGGGCGCCGACTCTGCGAGGCCTGTGAGTGCTCAGCACCACCAGAAATGGGCCATGCGAGGCCCTCCTATGCATGGGCACCACCTGAAATCAGCCGGCAAGATGTGGTTTTAGGATATAGCCTACTTTTTCTCTGTTGGGATTGCTTATCTATAAAAATCATTCCATCTTTAGTATAGGCTACTTTTTAAAATCTCAGTTAGTTTACCTTACAAGTTCTCCAGCTTTATCCCATCTGGTAGTCTGAATTCCATTGGTCCTAGGCCGATCAGCGAATGCGAGGAAATTAACCCCGATATCCTGCTTATTCAATCCGCTTCCGTCATTTTTTTTATTACGGACGAAGGCGACGATTTGAATGACATTGTTTCTTTAGGCCTATAGTGTATACATGCTCAATAGTGTTCTTCAGTGCTCGAGTCACCTCCCAGCATCATAAAAGCGGGATATTGTTTTGTCTTTAAAAACCACTTGAAATACTATTTGAAAAACTATTCCACATCAGTGTTAATATTGGCTCACTAAACAGTGGCCAATTGTCTGATTTCTTGTGCTAAATTTGAGTGTGTTGGCCTAATTGAGGGAGAGTGCTCCAAGACGCCCATGAAAACGAAGATTGGGCTTTTCTTCTGTGTGGATTCCAAGAGAAATAGGCTACACCAAACACAAAGAATGATCCAAAAAAATTAAATTGGGAAGAACATTATTTTATTGAAGTTTTAAATCATGTCTTTATGCAATGAGATAACAGGAAATTTTGACAAGGATGTCATGCCGTCAAAATTATAGCCTAAGGTTCTACCACCGCAGTGTGACAATAAAAAAATCGAAAATGGGGAGGAGCACATCCCGTTCCCATACCCCTTCCCTGCTCGGCGCTGTGCTTCTCGGCGATCATACTTTGGCCGCGAGTTCGTCCCTTAAAACCAGGACCAAGTCTCCGCCTATATGAACAGTGGTGATTTCAATAAGTCTCCTATATATAAAAAAGGGTCGAAAAAATTTTCGCGCAAAATTTTCACATTTTTGGCGGACCCCCACTCTTCGGCTCAACTCGGCGCCTATGTACATACATACATACGTACATACATTATATAAATATATATGTATATATATATAAGCTCGTATCGATCGCTGTTCGCTTTATATTATTTTGTGCAAGTTGTGCGTACAGGAAAAAAATCCTGGCGGCGCCGCTGCATGCGAGCTCCAATTTCATCCATTTGCATATTTTCCTCATTATATATAATGGGTCTCCCTAATTAGAGGAATTAGTAACACCATTAGACACGGAACGGTGATTTAAAGATAGGCCTACCACAACACAGGTAAATAATTATTTACTCGTCAAGACAGTCTTCATTTCGTATTACCTATAGGCCTTAGATAGGCTATACATGTAGTTAGCTACTTAGCTTAAAGTGATGAATGGACTATATTAGACTTGGTGAAATCTAGGCCTAAAGCCCTAAACTTATGGTGAGGCTGGAAGTTCGAATCACTTGTTAGAAATTTACACCAGATGGTCTCACAAAACTTGAAAGTATACAAATGTTTCTTTTATAATTAATAACAAGATATTTAAAGTGAAAATTTGAACAATTAATTTTTAATGAATGCATTTATTGAATAGGCCTAGGCATATAAGCCCTGTTCATCAGCTTAGCTATATAGGTCTAATTTATGTAGGCCCCACGTGGTTTTTTATAATAGGCTACAGTATCGTAGATTTAACCAATTTTAATATAGCGTATTATGCTTAGTCTACCCTGGATTGCCTGGAAACAACGCTTAAATGTAGTAGCATATAGGCCTATAGCCTACCAATTTCAAGAAATTGTAACACTCGCGAATAAGCCTAGCCTCTATTTGCAATAATTGCAATTGTCAGGCCCCTTTCGAATGCGAGGCCTTACTAGGCTTACTTAGGCCATAGCGGTTTTTTATAGCTTAGGCCTAATGGTAAATCCGGCAACAATAGTAGGACTGTAGGAGTATGAAATTATGCTGCGAGTATAATAGACAAGAAAGGCAAAAAGAATATAGGCCTATTTGGCCTACTGCAGAGCATAATTAAATTGGATATATGCCCTAGGCCTACCAGAAGTAATTTTTATCCTTCTAGATCACACGACGCTGATCAGTAGTAGGCCTAAATCCGAGCATTGTTTCTAGCTGATTAACTGCATTTCGGTGACAAAAGTCAGGATGCGGGGAAAGAAATTCGTTGTAATCGGAGCATTGTTTTCTTGCGGATTATAATAACTGTATGTAAGCTTACGTAGAAATACGTACGTCAGTGTCAGTGACAAAAGACAGGATATCGGAAGGAATAATTTCTCTATACTAGTGGCAGAATGTCAAATGTCTTTGGTAGGTCTACACAATTGCATAGGGTAGGCCTGTTTATTATATATAAATAAAAATTTATGTATATATATTATATATATAATTAATATATATAAGCATAACCTACTGCATTATCATTCATCATCATCAGCAACCATTGGCCCGTGGGTGTCCGCAATGCCTTCCTGCGTACGGTACAGGTATTACTCCTTGCAGGACCCAACTCACGACTCTGACCGAATGGCAAATATCGATCTATATATACACTGTGTCCCAATAAATCGGGATCCCTTTTATAATGTGAATAAAACAGGCAAATCTTAATCAATTTTCAAAATTTCAAAACTGTTTTTATCCTGAGCTTCCACTGATTCAAATATGAAGTTTCTGGCATGAATATTGACGTCACAATTACGTCATTTGCATGAGAGAATTCAAATGTTAAGTACCGAACACAACGATTTTTGTTAACATTTGGTTTCGATATATAAATTAACGACGTCATTATGACGTAATTTTTTAGTTAGGGCCGTTCATAAATTACCAATTTGTAGATAATTATCTCAGGATAAAAACAGTTTTGAAATTTTGACAATCGATGAATATTTACCAGTTTTATTCACATTATAAAAAGGGTGCCCGATTTATTGGGACACAGTGTATATACACATACATATAATATATATATATATAACTATCTATAAAAAAGTAGGGTAGGCCTAATTAATGTACTTCCGCTGTAGGTGATAGACAGCTAGGGTGGCGTTTGGTGGAAATGGAGATTTTAGTCTCTCACCCCTTCTATTTCGGTGCAACGCAAGCACGATGGACGAGTATGCTGAGAATTAGAGACACACCAATTCAAGGCTGTAGGCCTACGACAGATCGAAGGGGTGCAATGCACCTGCAAATACCAGTAGGCCTACTATTATTTCCAGTCTATACCGTCACATTTTCTCAGAGCTTTTTTAACATGCAGTTGTACTTGTACACAAAATGTGCAGTTCTACATAGATGTGTGCACTTCTGTACAGTTAAAACTACCAGAAAAGGTCATTGTCCTGCGATTGTAAGTAATTTACCATGTAGGATGGGAAAGGAATGAAGGGGTTGTGCAGTTCTAAAAATTCCTTAAAAACAGCCCTGCATTTTCTGCTATATTTATATAGGTCATCTTGTTTGATGAACAGTGAGACAAATGCATACATGTTCTGTATGTCCACAGTAAAATAATGCACATGGAAAAGTTCAGTGCGAGAAACCTGAGACATCACGCCCAGCGGAAGATTCTTGCAAGGATTTCCCCACGGTGGGTAGCCAAAGTCTTTCTGGATGACACCAGCGGCCGACTATTCGACAACTTGCACCGACTGATCAAGGAATACTCGGACAAAACCACGGCTGACGAACTGGCAGAAAACGTCCTAAAGACAGCAGTGAAGGTTGTCATTTTATTTGGCTCCAGCGAACCACAGGTTTCTCAGTCATTGCAGTGCGAGCTGATTGCAACGCTACGTCGCAAGTTTCACAAACTTGCCCTCACGGTCATCACCTTCCATGAAGTCGAGTTCAGTTACGACGTAGAGTTCATCACAAAGGTAATTTCCGAGTGTTGCAGCTTGCTCAAGCAAATCATTTCCTCTGTTCACACGAACGAGAAGTCAACAAAGCGCATCGAGAGCGTGTTTCGATTCATCGGCGATTCGAGTTTCTTGGATGCAGTGTTTAGGAAGGACGGAGTTCATCAAAATACTATGAGCAGAATCGTTGATGACTTGAACGTCATTGTAGAAACTAACTCACTCTAATTATAGTTATAAAGGAAATAGGATAATTGTTGTTTTCTGAGAAGAACTACACTATTTGATACAGCAGCAAAGACAATCTGATAGACTGTATACAGTGTATAGTGTATACCTTTGAAAACTGTGCATAGGCTACATCTAAAATTCTATATGAAACAGAATATTTTACTATGGATTTCTAACTTCTGCCGTAGCTGCTTGTTTTTAACCTCTTTTGCTTTGTTCTAGTTTTCTCTGTGGGGTGCATGCAGAATACAAGTTTCAACGGTCATGCATGTAGTATTTCAAACGTCTTTAAATAGAACTTATGCAACTAAATGTACTGTTGTTTAGACTTCGTAGTGCATAAGCTGAGTTAACTGACCTCTATTCTCAGTTAAGTTGAGATCGTCTACGAAGAGTTTCTCCGCAATGGCACTCTATAAATTCGTGATCATAGCGAAAATAAAATTTCAGTTGTTCATACAGCAGTGTAGATATCATATATTCTGCACAGACTAGTAATGTGTACAGTTCCATTTACGTGGTACAGTACCAACTACACATTGAAGACCAAGTAGCATACATAATTAAATATACAACAATGTACACGTTGCAGTCTGGCAAAACACTTCAAAAGTGCTCAGAACGTCATTGCGTACTTTTGCAGCTTATTTAAAATATTTACACAACATTTCATTTGAATGTA
Organism: Lumbricus rubellus; assembly: GCA_945859605.1. Classification (NCBI taxonomy): domain Eukaryota; kingdom Metazoa; phylum Annelida; class Clitellata; order Crassiclitellata; family Lumbricidae; genus Lumbricus; species Lumbricus rubellus. The sequence goes on along the minus strand of OX243820.1, from coordinate 12,683,760 downwards.
AAATTCTGAATATTATGACATCTATTGCAAAAGTTAAACTGTCTAAGCTTCAAGTTTCATCAGAACGAGAAAGGCATGAACTGGCAGTATTCCGACCTCTGGTATGTCGCTGTAAAGTAGCCGCTGAAGGCAAGTGAAAGAAGTCCTCCAAAACTTTGTACGCCTCCTTGCTCTTCACGAACAAGTCACGTGCGAAAGACTTGTCCAGTGCGGACCATCTGTGACCTTAATTCACACAAAGTCAAAGCTTATGTTGTAATTTCACATAATTATCAGGAGTCTCTCAGAACAGGCTGTATATTTGGGTTTGGAAAAAACTCATGATCTTTACTTTGGAAACCATAGGCCTATAAACTTCTGTTACAACAATGTAATCATAGCAACATCATATTGAAACCTCATTAAAATTTAGATCCTTGTCCCCGGTCCCCATATACTTATTATTAGCATTTCTATGACATAGATGTCAGAATCCTCTATATCATTTAAGCAAGTTCAGGCATATCACAAAAGCATAATTTACGCAAGTCCTGTAACATGATTTTTAACAACATCACGTACAATTTCAACGGAAAAAGATGCAAAAGAAGTTACACTTTGTATATAGCTACACGATTAAAACCACTCTAGAGTAAAGCCATTGGAGATGATCTGTACCAAACCTTTATCTGTAAAAAATATATTGCATTGTATCCATAAAATTAATAGAGCACCTCTCACAAAGCACACCAATCAAAGGCACTCCAAGTGCAAAAAAAGCAGAGAAAAGAAAGCTTTTGAAATGGCAGAAATAGACATAAATTGGCAATAGGCAATAGCGAACGTGTAGGTGGAAATAACAAATTTCAAAGTGCAGTATGGCTTCAGTTTTGACCATAGGACAAAGGAGCTGATGCCTATCAGGTGAGCATAGTGAATGAAGTGAGGAAGCTGAGTGAGATCATGAAGATACTTGGATGCTACGCCAGAGTAAGACCGGTAATTAAAGAAGGTCCTTAAGCTAAATTTGAGCAGGAAATGGGAGCCAGTGAGGTGATCAAAAATAAAAGATGAGATGTGGGACGAACTCGTGAGGAAGTCGGGCCACACATGAGTCCGTATTTTCAAAAATATTAATTGAGCATGATCAGAGACTGATGCTCACTAAGCGCAGGTGCTGAGGTCAGAGACATTGAAAACAAGTAATCTAACAATAGAACACAAAACTTAAAGCAATTAACTGAAAAAAACCATCATTCAAAGCTGTTTTCTTTTCCACAATCTGCTCAAGTTACCTTTATTATTTCTCACACAGTTCCGCAGCTGTGAGGCAAAGAATCGACTGGTCGAGTCTTTCATGCCGAGATGAATCGCCCCGCGTAGAATTGATTCCACTGTTGGAATCTCTGACTTTGTCTTTGAACGCTTAGCAGCAACCGATGCTTCTTTTTGCATTGACAATATCTTCTTCAGTGACAAAATGAGCAAAAAAGATTTAATCAATATCAAAGAGAAAGTAATACAGAAACAAATGAGAATCAAAAGACATGTGCATGTAATTGGTCTGTTGTGTGTGTTCACTGAATACTCAAGTCGGGTAATAATGACCACCGCAGAATGCACGCAACATGCCTGATTGTCGCTAAATATTTCTTTCTCCTCTATTTGTAAATTCAATATTGCCAGGACAAATATTTCAGCTGAGTCATGTAACATCTCATTAATTAAAAAACTGTCCTCTCATTTGACTGTTTGTTGTCACGTTTAAGGTGAAATTAACAACACATAGTCACTACTATGTGGCTGCCTAGAGCTATAGAGTTCGTCAGTCGCTTGTCTCTGAATGTGTATTTGTCGCTGTCAAGGCGCCCTTGTAGCAGCATGGCCGCGTTACGGCGCCATAGAAATTGTCATCATTATTATTATTATTACCGGAAAAAGTACATTAGCTTAATAACAACCCCTGTGAAAAACGGCATTTCCTGACAAATTCAACAAAATGCCACACAATTAGAAAACTGAAGCTATGGATGATATAATTCACCCTGAACAAACCTGCACAAGCATCATTCCTTGCTCCTTGCTAAACGTTTCACAAGAGCAATCACCTTCCCCGTCCACAGACATCTGAAGCATATTTGCTGCGTATGTATGATCGACCGAGCCTCTGACCGATTTCACTGCAGCAACCTTTCTTTGTTTTCTTTTCTTGGACGAACCAGTAACCAACCTTAAAGATTCACAGACAGTTCCAGCAGCCATAGTTGCATGATCGATTTCATTAGTTGTGCAAATTTGAGATCCACGAGATGTATGCTTGGTTGAAACCGTTGTATCTGGCAACATGCCTGGCTGGGCTAGCACGGTTTCATCGTTAGAGGATGAGTCACAGCATGCAACTAAACTTGTATTAAGAGATATATCAACACCTGAATTTACAATCACGCTCCCTTCAATTGCTACGTCTTTTAATTCTTCCGCAAATTTTATTACCGGTGCACTTGTACGAGATGAATCTTCAAAGACGACATTTGCAGCAGAAAATCCGCTATCCTCGATTGTTTCATCGCGGATCGAAGTATAAAACATTATTACGTTACTGTTCACGTTCAATTCACCGACGACATTTGAAGTGGCAAATATGTTTCCATCAGAAAGAAATGCTGCATCACTGGAATTTTCTTGATAAGTTACATAATTTGTAGTATAAGAGCTGGTGATACTAGCACTTTCATTTTGGTTTCTGCTATTAAGGATTGTTTGAAAACTAGAAGAATTACAGTATGACATCAAATTATTTGCAACAGCTGATCCTGTGACAAAAACAGCGTGATTATTAATTGCATTAAATGTTGATGTTTCATCCCCAGAACATTCATACGAATTTTCAAAATTTTCGTTGCTACAAGTATCTATCGCACCAAGAGGAATATTCCCGGACGTGTCACAGTCAGTCACTTCAGCATGAGGAGTCTCGTCGGTCTTCATTCTTTGAGTCCGTGCAGATTTATCTAGAGCAGCAAAATATGTATGATCAGCTGAGCAATCCTGACTCAAAGTAGCAATTCTTTTTCGTCTGGCTGATGGAAATGAACGCCTAAATTTCCATCTCTTTTCTGTTTCTGGAGGGTCTGAAGCATCAAATATCGTCGGAATTGCTCTCCATGTGAGTCGCGACTTACTGGCGTTCATGAACTGATCATCCTCAAAGTGTTTCTCGCACAGCCTGCAGCGGGTGTTCAGATATTTTGGGGATTTTTCCATGAGATCGGGTCGATTGCAATTAATAAGCCATTGATTACATCTGCAAAAACACACATAAAAATGTAACACATACCTCAATTAAATTTAGTTTAATTTAAAAATTAATTTTATGGCAATTTAAATACATTCGCACTTTCACTTGAACTGGACTGCTATTCTACTATGATTCTAGAGAAATCTATCACAGTAACGCCAGAAAGAGAGTCAAATTTAAATACTTCGACATGTCTGTTGCTACTTTAAATAAACTGCTATATATAGCTTTCCAAAAAGATGTCCAACAAAATTCACCAGAGTATTTAATCCTGGCTGTTGTCAGGATGTTCTGCACAACAGCCAGGATTAAATGTCCAGTAATTCTCTATTTATGTCCATTTAATTTTCTGCATTTCTGACGAACAATACATGAGCAAAAGACCCACCTGCGCACATCTCCTGGAAATCGAAAGACATGCAGCATTCTCGTATCGTACTTGCAGTTGGGAGCAGCACAGACCCCAGGCATTGCTGTAATGTCATACAAAATTTAAGCAATAACCACAGCAATTTATGCCTCTTCTTCGCTTTCCACCCTCTGGCACCCAGCTTATCGCCGTCCTCGCAATCCTCTCTTTTGGTAGTCTAATAATGTGCCCAGCCAACCTTCCTCTTCTTCCCATGATGATATACTCCAGGTCTATTGATCCCGCCAATTTCAACACCTCCCCATTTCTGATGTGATCTTTCCATGAGATGCCCAGGATGGATCGTAGGCACCAATGAGGTGGTTACTTACAATATATATATATATATAAAAGATATAGAAAAATCAATCCTAGACAGCATATCAACAAGCCAGCGAGACCCAAACGCATGATCCAATGAAACACCAACACCAAATAAAACAGTGGAAATGGCTGATCGTGGTCTTGCACCCTGAACAATGCTGTGGCTTATAGACACCTGTTTGAGCTCTTCGCAAACAGCAATATCCATGAATTTCCTCAGAAGACTGGGAATCCAATTCTCACACTTTTGGATATCGCTGAAATCACTCGGTGCAGGATATGAATCCTGATAGAAAACTGCTTCCCGTATTTGAGCTCTAATCAGTTTTGCAGCTGCAGCAACAATACGATGGTTTTCATCCTCGACAGAACTCTGACGATCACGATACCATTTGTCTGTTATGATATGAGAGGCCATATCATGAAAACAAATAACATTCTTGCGGCCGGAGACCTCAGCAAAAAATATATGATTGCCAAAAGGTTCCCTCAAGTTTTCTCTTCAAGTGACAACTTGAGTAATCCAGTTTCACCCATGTCCCGTAGAATCTGTATCAAATCACTGACTGCATGTAGTTGATCATCAGCAGCTTCTACATGAGCACACATCTTCATAAATGAATAACATTTTTCTTAATCCTCTGGCCTCTGATTCAGTGTCCGCGCTGTAGTCTGGAGCACTTCTGAGAAGACATCTTGAAGGGGCACTATAACAAGTGCACTGCACATATAACTACATATATAACAAATGAAATCAACAAATAAGAAATAATTAACGACGTTAAAATACGCGCTTACTAATAATATTCGTTTATTAAAATTCAATCTGACAAACCGCAGAATGATTATAGGTACAGGTTATATGAAATACGGCCCACTATAGCACGACATGCAGGTCGGCTTTACAGCAGTGGGTTCGGCTTAAATCTAATGGCCTAAGTGCTGGATCACTCCTGGTTCGGCCAAGCCAGAAGTGGGAAGAGCTATCTTATTTTTAGCAGAACCCGAGTCAAACAACACAACAGCAAGCCCACTGGCAGCTAACAGAAATTCAAACAAATTGTCTCGGTCGCATGGATGCCACTCAGTTTATCGACCAGCGCTCTCTCGACTGAGCTACGGAACCACCCCGACGACGATAAGAACGTTTTCTTCATTGTCTGAGGAAAAAGAACTACTTCGAAAACTTTCAATAATAATAATAATAATATCGATAACAACAATTTTCAGGGAGTCGTAACACAGCGATGCCGATGGAAGTGGGTCGACAAAACGAAACGGCTAGTGTGGTCCTGTTTTGGACCCTCACATACAGGAAATTGACATATAATCACAGATTTGGTAACAAACTATCACCAACTTCATGATAGACCCTACCGATAACGGATAAACACACAGAAATAATCCCTAACCACAATGTTTTCGCAAGTGAGATCTGAAAAACACTTAATATCGCTCAGACCAAAATTTATGTGCACTTGTTATAGCGCCCCTTCAAGCTCTCTACTCAGAGGCGCTCCCGATGCAGAGCGGACACTGCATCGGAGTTTCACGCCGAAGCGCTGAGCAATTGTAAGTGAAGGACTTGCCCAAGGTCCTTACGCGGCCAGGTGGATTCGAACCTCGGACCTTCCGGCTCCAAGGCAACGACGCCACCATTAGACCACCGCGCCCCAATAAAAAAAAGTTGATACTTTAGATCGAAATAACTTTTCTCCAAGGAGGATTTGGGTGAATTTTTTTTTCAAAATATTAAACAACACAGTCCCTTACAGAATCAAAAAATTACCTTGTAGCCGAATTTTGCCTTGGTATACTATGTAAATTTTCTTAATAAACCTGTACTAATAATTCATCGCTTTTCCACTTTCTTAATGCCATAGAATAATTACATGAAAACGCGATTACGTGCAGGCCTACACAACGTTCATTTAGCGCTATAATAAAGCACTGCAGAAGTAGACGAATGTGACGAAGGATGCGACAAAGAAGAAGAGAAGAAGAGGAACAAGAAGAAGAAGAACAAGAAGAAGAAGGAGGAGGAGGACGACGGCGACGAGGAGGAGGAGTAGGAGCTGCAACAAGAGCAAGACGAGGAGGAGGAGGACGAGGAGAAAAAGAACGAGGAGAAGGCAGGTCTTTTTTAAATTTTACCCTTGACATGCTGATTATGACATATTAAGCTAGCCTACCAAAAAATTCTTTGAATTCCTTTTGTTGTTTTTCGTTTTGTTGAATGACCTCGACGAATAACCCCAATGACACTGACACTCCCTGCTGAAACTGTAGGCTATAGGCCTATACAATTCCCTATAGGCCTATGGTCTATCTTGCGTCGCTATAATTATGGCCTATACTACTCATTTTCAGTTTATGATAGGCAGGTGGCACAGGCAGTGGTTGAAGTGGTTTGGGTCAATTGGGTGAGCTGTGGGAACGCTTAATGTGTGAACGCCGAAGAAAGCTCATTGGAATTACGCATGTGCTTCCAGCTAGAGTTCCATGCATGCATGGTGAGCAGTGGGAACAGGGCCGTCTTATGGTCATCGTAGGCCCTAGGCACTCATATTAACCTATTCGTAGGCCCTATATGCCTATCCAATTCAACTCTGTATTAATTCAAATTGCAACACATTTAGGCTACATTATTTCTCAAAATTATGCTGAACCATGTTTTTGTGAACGCATTCAGTTTTGATTTTAAATCTCAATAGCTTAGTCTTTTGTAATATTTATTTTTGATATCCGATTATTGTAGGCTAATATATCTGGTTTTCAATTTTCGACTTTCGGAAATTCGGTTAGCGGCGTTTCGGTCTAAATCAAAGTGGGTCTAAATTTTATTTTAAAAATCGCCATCACTTTTTAAATTTTAATTAATTTTGTTAAATTATTAATACAAATTTCTTTAAAAATCATGTATGATGGTTATAAAAGGAACACGAGTCTGGATTTGAGAAACGAAGGAAAAAGGAACAACCCATCTCTCAGTACCGGAAATAATCCCGACTGACACTGGCCATCCAGAACAAAGTGAAATAGGCCTACGTGATATAAATGAACAGATATGCCACGGTAGCGTCGGTAGGGCTATGCTGCATATGAAGCAGTCTGATGATAGTACTCGCCTGAGTTGTCCGAAACCATTGGGTACAGTTAATGTAGAAGAACTATAAGATGTGAAAATTAACAATATCAATAAATTTAAATCCAGTGACCCAACTCAATGGGAGATAAATTCTGCATTTATTTTTAAAGATTTTTTCAGGATTTCGTAGGCCCCTGGTAAGTTCGTAGGCCCTAGGCACAGTGCCTACGGTACTGTGCCTACTGGATAAGATGGCCCTGAGTGGGAACGCCGTTCCCACATGCTCTTAATTCAGTCTTCCCCCACTACAGGCCAATATAGGCCTATCCAACTGTCCTTCGGTTAAATCCAAAAATTACATGTAGGCCGTTAGCCTACAGTAGGCCTAGGCAACTAAGGCAACTGTAGCGTAGGTGGGCTCGATCACGTTGCTCACCTCCAATTTTGCCCTGGCTATTATAGACTATAATACATAGGCATATATAGGATATACGTGTATAAATATATAGGCCTATATATATAATTATATATGATTATATAGGCCCTACTTATGGCAGAGTGACCGCCAACGTTGAGAATATATTATAACAGTTAGATTGGCACCACACAGAAAAGACAAATGAAAATAAATGTTAAGTTTACTTTATTACTGTCCAATAATGTATCTCCACGCACTGTTAATAATAGATTCCATTTGCAAAAAAATTCGTTTCAGTCTCATAACGAAAGTTTTGTCCCAGGCAGGATAAGCGTTCGCCTCGTCGGTTGAGTTGAGGTTGTCCTTCTCATGAGGTTGTGCTTCGATGTCCCACTGCTCCACATCCGTCACTCGATCCCCTCCAATCTATCAACCCCTTCATCCTCCACCTCCTTCTCATCCCTCGATCGGCGCAACAATGCACAACACAAAAATAATAAATAAATTGAAAATTAATAATAGTGGGCTTGCGGGATATTAGGCCTATATGCCCGTAATCCGCGCCAGGGGCCCTCCTGCCTTTGCGAGGAGCTTACGGGATTTTAAGCCACGCCAGAGGCCCGGCAGGTACTAATACAAATAAACAAAAAACACACAACAAGAAACAACACAGAGCCACATAACCCCTCCCTCCACACAACCACCCTCACTCCTCACAGCCACTTTCACTCCTAACAACCCTTCTCTGCAGGCCAATCCTCTCAGGCAGCAACGTATCGGTTCCTATAGATCAACACAGAAACACCCGAAGATAATTAACATATAGGCCTACATGTTATGACAGATAGGCCTATATACGTAGCCTAGTATCATTATAGGAAGAAATAAGGCACGAGATTATACTGCTGGGATCAGTGTCTCATTTGTTGGCTATAAAAATTATTGATCCAACCGATAGCACTCTGACTCAGAGGAAATTAAGATCATGAAGTGATCGAGGGATTGCATGGGCTGCTTCGATCCGCCCCCATGTCATGTCATGTGTCGACGCCAAGAAAATAAAGTCGTTGACACTTCAGACCTCTGACTGCCTCACCAATCTCCATAGATGCTATGCGCAAAGGAACTGCAGGCCTATAGGTTCCTATATATATATATATATATATATATATATATATATATATATATATATAATATATATATTATATAGGCCTATAGGCCTACAGCCCTACATACAATGCTTAATCATGTATCATCAATGCTTAATCATGTGTCATCAGGTAAAACAATTAATTCCTACCTTTGACTTCGACTTTATGTTTCACAGTGGCTTTTTGTTCAAGATCTTCTGTTCATCAGTCGTCTGCTTACTTGTCGATTTCCATTCTTGAAGTTGTTCGACTCGCGTCTAACTTGAGTTTCTGCTGATCGATTCCTTTTGATCAACGATTTTTCGAAAATTTGTCTCTTCTAAACGACAAAATCATTTCGATCAGTCGATTAACGGTATCGATCGATGTCTTCCTAAGAAAAGCTCTTAGTAATAATATTAGGCCTATTATTAGTCTGCATCGAATTTTTTTTAATCAAAACTTCTGATTATTTTCATCGATGGTTTTCGAAAGGCTATTTTTTTTCTCAGAAAAATAGGCTTTTAAAATTTGTGTCGAATTAGCCTATATCAGCGCGAAGTCGCGAACAGTTCTTGTATTAGGCCTAGGGCCCACGTCAAACTTTGATTTTACTTATAGTAGACATAGCTATATAGCTACCTATCATTTTCTGATGCATAGGCCCTATTTAGATCTTCTGTATGAAATGATGATGTCGTGTCAATCATTCAATTAGAGTTATCTATAGGGCCTATAGGCCTATAGATTTGCGTCTTCCAAAGTTTACCTTTTTCATACCAAAATCTTCGATGGTTTTCGTTTTAAAAACGACAATTAACGTGGACCATTAAAGTTAGTCTTACCGTCTGATTTCTGTCTTCAAACGGAATGAATTTTCTTTTCTTCTCATCGACGTTTTCGATGGTTTCCTGCTGTTTGTTTCGATTTTTCAATGACACGATCGATGTGCCTTCGAAGTAACAATTCTTTTAATCGATTTTTGTTTCTTCTCATCGACGAATTTCGATAACTTTCTCTTCGAAATGTCTCACTGGCCATTAACCTGAAATTACTTTTTCCGATTCGCTTTTCAAAATGAGCTTCAATTGACGTTTTCTATGCTAGCAATCTTGACGTCATCCATGCAACAATCACAAAAAGATGACGTGTTTATCACAATTACGTCATCAGTATTTTCATTGATTCGCCGATATTAAGCAATTTATTGCGTTGCTCCCGTCTTCAGAAGCTAGGGGAGAAAGACACGAGAGAAACCAGTGGCGGCGCCAGGTATTCAATTCAGCAGGTCGCGCCAGTGTCATATATGGAATAATGGAAGTATTCAGCAGGTTGAGGAAATTAAGTGCAGAGCAGAAATTGAAAATTCCAAATAATTTTTGTTAGGTCAATAGGTAGGCCTATAAGCCCAGAGTAGAATAGGCAGGTGCAAGTAAATTGACCTGGCGACGACCTACTGAAATTCGAGCCTGACTAATATAGGCCTAGTGCGTTTTGCAACTTAAGATGCCATAAATTATCTTGTGACATCAATTGCTAAGGATAACTGCCGAAATAAACATGCAATCGCGAAATACATGTGCATGGTGTATTAAGTGTGAAATGACAAAACCATCAACAAAACAACTGTAATAATTATTGGACACATCTTTTTTTTATCCTACTTTCACTTAACAGACAAAATGCAAAAGTCTCAAACTATTTTCAAGAGAGAATCACAATACGGACGGGAAATAGGCCTACGGAAAAAGCAACAAGTCAAATGGTGACGAATTATTTCCGATAGTTGCTTTCAGGATGAACACGGAGTCGGGCGTCAGAGAACTCAAGAAGGAGAATCAGCCTAGTTGAAGAGGAGGTCCTTGTAGCAGGAACTGAGCTGGATGATGCTCGTCGTGTAGTTGGTCGTCGTTCTGACCACCGTCTTCCGGTCGGCTCTCTCGAAGTTTGATTTAACCATTTCGTAGTACTCGCCGTCACTGAGCGTGATGCTATGGAGCTGAGGACATTTGTGCCTATAGAAAAAAAACAGTTACCTGAAACTGAGAATCTTTAAACTAAATGTATAATAATTACGACAATTTATATGGCGCCGTAACACAGCCATGTCGTTACAATGGTGCCTTACAAAGCAGCTAACATGTGGATAAATCCTAGCGATTTCGAACAACTTCGAACAACTACATGTATGCTTTAGCATGGATTTAGAAGAGCTGGCCGATCGGATAGCGGAATAGCGGAATGTATAATATTAAACATGTCAAATTCTATTAAAGCTCTATAGGGTCTAGGCAGATCTCCTGACGAATACTTCAAACGGAATCTGTGGGCATTCTCAATGCGGCATTTCTGGGCATTTACGCTACCGTACCACAACTCTGCATATCCGGTTGCTTTCTTACATTCACATAGATGTCGCCCCACTTACATTTTCGTGCTTCATCTTAAATACAATATTGCAATAATTAGTTAAAGCAAACTGAGCTCATATCAGCACTTCCTTATCTACTTAGGCCTACCTAAGTTGGTCGATGAATTTGCTGCTGTTGTCCGAGTATCGAATCGTGTCTGGATCCCACTGGATCTCCAGTCGTTCCAGCTTGAAGCAGTTCTGCGACAGCGAGATGATGATCTGATCGATGTGAACCTTTGTACTCATGCGCAGGAACCAACCATTCGGAGTGCCACAGACGAGAATTCTACAATTCAGTCGAACATTTACTGTATAATAATAGGTCAAAACAACGATAAACTCTCTTTAATTGGACTGGAAAACGTCGAATATTCCCAACATTTCAGATAGGCCTAATACACTTTTTTTTAACAATAGTAGCCTACGTGTTGAGCTAGTAATTTGTTCCATTTCCGCATTCGCTCAACTGGCTATTTTACATGACTTCACAATTCATAACTTACTTTACCGATTATTCCCTATACTCCAGCTTATCTGCTGAATGTTATCGTTAAAGGTGTTTAATGCATAATTTAACGAGTTAAGGCTGCGCAAAGTTACATAGGCATATTATTCTATATCTTGGAAATCTCGTAGGCCTAATAGTCGGCCAAATAATTTGCAACTTCAAAAGGTCGCATGCAGGCACCACGAAAGAAAAGAGGACTAGGATATGTAGCCTAGTCCTATATATAATGTGCCGTAGGCTATGTGTGTGTGTGTGTGTGTGCATGTGTGTGTGTGCATATATTATATTTATACACATAAATAATAGCCTACCTGATTCTCTTCGTGAATGGTATGACGTTGAGGAAGAACTGTTCGGCCAGTTTCGGTTTTCCGGCGATCATCAGACCCTCGAGGAACCTTCCTCTCTGTCGAATGAACTGCAGGATGGAGGTCTCGGATAGGTTGACCGTATGACTGACGTCGATCGCTCGGATGTGATCCAGTTTTCCGGTCTTTATCATTTCCTCCAAGATCTAAGAGACGAACACGATCAATTAACTGAGAGCTTATTTTGGAAATAACAAGACCTGGTTTAATTGGTTCGCGGACGTTTCGTCTACGGACGATTCGTCCAGCGGTGGTTGAGTAAAAATAGATTGATGAAAAGAATTCTTGTAACGTGAAAGCGGGATTAATGAAAATATGCTTTCCTAAAATGGAAGTGGGATTGATGGAAAGATTTCATAGCTTAAAGAGAAGTTTTTGGTGAAAAATATAGTTTTTAGCGGAAATTGGATGAAAAAACGTAGTTTTTGCTTAAATAGAAGCTGGAATGATGAAACAAATTCTTTGCAAATTGGAAGTTGGATCTGCGAAGCATAGGCCTAGTTCTTGCTCAAATAGAAGTTAGAACGATTATTTGAACGCGTATCTAAACGGAAGCTGGATTTATTCAATTTATTTCTTGTCCGTGGACGAATCGTCCGTTGACGAAACGTCCGCATACGGTTTAATTAACGCCCTGCAAGTCACAAGCGTCGATCATTTATCTGTTGTGACCGCAGCATCGATCCAAAACGGAGATTGCATGATCGATGCTTCTACGAAAAATTTTACCCAAATTATATCCACAACCTGGAAATGATAGGACCCGACTCAAGACCATTGTGTGGCCGAATAGGATGCTCTATACTTTAGCTCATCTATTAATTAGCCTAGCTGCCTAGTATATAATTATGTAGGCTATACCTGATCATTAAAGAATTCACAGTATCCGAGACCAAGGAAGGTGAAGCCAGGGATGCGGCACAGAACGTTGTGAAGTGTTTCGGAAGACAACTCCGTTGATGTCAGGTCGAGTTCGTGAATCATCGAACTCTCCCATTCAACCTGCTTCATGAACTGATCCTCAAGACCTGTAGGGAAAAATTCACGGCAGACTATTGTATCATCCAACCACAGTCATTTGCAAATTACATCGACTGTCATAGACATTATTTATTTATATGCATGACATAGCCTATAATTATGTGTGTCTATCTGTCTATGAGTGCTGGCCTCTGTACGTAGGCCTATCAATGTTTAGGCTATGGGTCTATAGGCGTTTCTAGCAGCGGCTTGTAAAAAGCCGCACAAACCCTTCCAGAAAAGAAGAAATTGTATGCTGAAGTCTAAAAAAATGCTAATAGGCCTACAAACCGGGCGAGTTAACAACGAAAGCTAAGCCCTATCGATCGACAACTTTTGAAGCAGTTAATTAACATAGAAAGATAGATAGCGGGAATATGGGAGATGTATGAAGAGTGGAAGACGTATAGGGCCTAGATGTAGATGAAATGGTTTTGTTTGAAAACTTCCTATTTCAATGCAATCCGTGAATTCGAGGTTCACCCGATTCGTCCCAATAAAGCCCAGGGACGTAACTAGGATTTTTCGTTTGGGGGCTTAAGCCTTAAGTATGACCAATGCTTAAAGTGTAAAAGAAGAAGTGCCAGGACGCTGTATTGTAATTGGTCGTGAGTGGCGGCGCCGAAGGCGCGAAGTTGCGAGTGCCGAAGGCACGAAGCCCGTCCCGATTAGGGGGTCTGGGGGAGCGTCGTAAGCTCCCCCAGCGGGGTCTGGGGCTCCGCCCCAGCGACCAGCGCATTTTTGGCTGTGTCGACCTCAAATGGAGCCATTTTAAGGCTCTTGTTTGCCAGCTATTTGTGAACGGAAAAGTCGCGAAAACTTTAAGAATAAGTCGTTTTTCAGTGTCGCAAAGCTAAAGCTACCAGGGTAACAATAAAAACTAAAACTGCTACTGTAAAAGAGAAGGATTTTGTATTTACCGTAAGCTCCCCAGCGGGGTCTGGGGCGAAGCCCCAGCGACCAGCGCATTTTTGGCTGTGTCGACCTCAAATGGAGAGATTTTAAGGCTCTTGTTTGCCAGCTATTTGTGAACGGAAAAGTTGCGAAAATTGTAAGAATAAGTCGTTTTTCAGTGTCGCAAGGTTTAAGCTACCAGGATAGCAAATTAAAATAAAAATGCTACTGTAAAAGAGAAAGGTTTTGTCTTTACCGTAAGCTCCCCATCGGGGTCTGGGGCGAAGCCCCAGCGACCAGCGAATTTTTGGCTGTGTCGACGTCAAATGGAGCCATTTTTAGGCAGTCATGGCCGGTCGTCCGTAACTGCATGTACGCCGTCCATGCGGTAGTCTATTTAAATTAGCCGTAAGTATACAACGGCTTGATTTCATTTGGGGGGGCTTCAGCTTCGTTTGGGGGGGGGGCTTAAGCCCCCCCAAGCCCAACGCTAGTTACGTCACTGATAAAGCCAACACAACTAATTCATTGTTAGACTCAGTGTGAAAATTGTGAAAAAATAACTGGGTGGGTTGGACTATGATCCACTTGTAACTGCGTTGTGAAAAACAGGCTTTACTCTGGGGCCTAAGATCGAAAGACTGGGTGTTGAAACCCCCAATCCCTGGCAATTCTCACCCTGGTTAGACTAATTCAACAGTCCAACTGGTAGGCCTTATAACTATTATTGGCAGTGTTTTGATTGTCGATTTCAACTGACCGCAATGTTGCAGCAGCAGTGTCTTTAGCTTCTTGCATCTCTGGATGAGCGTCTTTAGAGCACTGCCTTTGACTCTGAGACAGAAGTTGAGAGCGAGGCAGTCGAGGTGGATGCAGTTCGATGAGAGCAGTTCCACGTGACTATCGTCCACAAAACTGATGCCATAGAAGTTGATGAGACGCAGGTTCGGTGTGTGTGCTTTGATCTTGCCGATGTTGATCACTTCGTAGATCTCCTCCTGAGACTCGTCTCCCAGTTCAAACGTTCCTGATACAATCAAATTAAACAATGGCACTGGTAAACAAACAATGGTAAGCGACTGGATAGGGGGGATGGATGGATGGAAGGATGGACAAATCTAGGATGGACAGATGGATAGACAGATGAGTTGATGAATGAATAAATGAATGAATGAATGGATGGGTAAATGGATGGATGAATGGATAAGTGAATGGATAGATGGATGGGTGGATGGATGGATAGATAATGGATGGACGGATAGATGGACAAAAAAGGGATGATCAGATGAATTAATGGACGGACGAAAGGATGGATGCATGGATGGTTGGATGGATGCATGGACCGATGGACGGATAGAGGGACAGAGAAATGAATGGTTGAAGGGAATGATGAACCAAAGACAGATAGATATATAGATGGACTGATTAGTAAGTGAATGAACTGAAGAATGAATGGGTGGGTGGATGCACAGATGATTGGATGGATGGATAAATGGATGGATGCACAGATGATTGGATGGATGGATAAATGAATGGATGCACAGATGATTGGATGGATGGATAAATGGATGGATGCACAGATGATTGGATGTATGGATAAATGAATGGGTGGATGGATGCACAGAAGATTGGATGGATGGATGGATAAATGAATGGGTGGATGGATGCACAGAAGATTGGATGGATGGATAAATGGATGGATGCACAGATGATTGGATGGATGGATGGATGGATAAATGGATGGATGGTTGAAGAGATGAGCGGAAGACGGTCGGATTAATGAGTGGATGGGTTGACAAAAGCATGGATGGATGAATAAACGATGGATGGATAGGTTGTGTGGATAGAACGAAGGAACTATTCAACTATGGATCAATGAATGGAGGGACGAAATGAAGCGAATTAGGTGACAAGTGAAATGCAAACGAAAAGAGATATAGGCCTACATAGGAAAGCATGAACGTGTTGTTCTTGAAGGAGTGGACGGAAGGAGTGAGTATACCTATTAGATGCAGGACTTCAAGGGATGAGAGATGCTGGTAGACCTTGCGCATAAATCCTTCCATGAAGATGACCTCTGACAGGCAGATCGTCAGGTTTCGAAGGTTGCATGGAAAGGCATTCATGTCGTTGAAGTCGTGCAACTGCATGGCATTCGAGAAATCCAGCGTCAGGTATTTCAGATTGGGACACCTGTCAATCAGTCGAAACAATTATAGAACTGCACTCATAGAGGATGGATCGATGAATCATATGGGCTGAAATGAGGCGAATTACAACGTAGGTGATAAATGAAATGAAAACTAAAGGAACTAAAATTAATGGAGGAAAACATTAACGTGAAGGAGTGGGAGAAGTGAGTATACCTATTAGATGCAGTACTTCAAGGGATTGGGACACCTGCCAATCAGTCGAAACAAGTACCGTATAGAATTGCACTTACAATTATTATCTAGAGTCCTATAATTATGATAAAATGGCAGCCCATGCTAAATACATGCAATATAATTATCTGACCCTGTTATAACGCTCTGATTCCGTATGTATCTTTACACATGCTGCCATGCATAGGCGGACCTAGAGGGTTCAACCCACACCCTAAATTAATCACCGCCAAAAAAGTTAACTTTTAAGCTTGTTGTGCACTGGGGTCTAGTGCAATATATTGTATCTATAAATTTACATAACGGCTCTCGCAGTGCACGCTAATCAGAGGCGCTCTCAGTGCAAGAGATCAAAAGAGAGAAAAGTGGTCTTGATCGAGACAGCGAAAAGAAGCACTTGGCCCACCAGTTAATAGGTTGAACGCGTAGAAGGAGGAAGCTGGTTCTAAAGTGCAATGAAAGCAAAATGTTAGCGTTTCAACCATGGCAGTCCTAGCTCGTGTGATGATCAAGGGATCCTGAGATCGTGCCGGTCAAAGGAGCGGAACGGGCGAAGACTATAAAAACCAGCTAAGATCAATGAAACAGAAGGTCAATACGTAAGTCTACAAATAAAGAGGATTAAGTTAAGAGTGTTCAATCTTTCAGCCTTAATTTAACATCAACACTCCAAAGCTTTTTACAATGGGATGTAGACCTATAGGCGAAGACTGGATAGCCTACTCCTAATTGTAGAGACGTTCTACGTTATCATGAGGAGAGCAGCTATTTTTCTGTTACAATGAGTTGGTAGCCTTTTACTAGTTACATTGTAGGTCTTTTTTAACCTTAAGATTTTCTACCTCACACATTGATAGACGTCGGACAAATTGCAACACTGTTGTAGGTCTATAACTTTTTGGAACTCCTGTAGGACTTTATCATTTTAATAGACGGAACTGTTTTCGTGGAAATTTGAAAGTGATAATTCCTATGTGAAGGGCAGGTGAGACTAATTAAACGCACACGGTCTTAACTTAATTGGAGCCAAATAGAACAGTATGAGATTTATTGTGGAAAAACAACTTGGGGTTGGACTATGATGCACGCTGTGTGGATATGAAAAGCAGACTTTAGGCTACTATGGGGTAATGATAAAGACTGGGGTTGAACCTCTAAACCCCCAGCAAGTCTCACCCTGAAAGAGAGTATAATCACGAAATGGTGGGGGATTATCCCCCCAACTCGTGCCAATAGCTGCAGCAACGAGTATACTAAGACCTAACCGTTGATCTGACAGACTGACACGTGACACGTTGAAGATCGTGCCAGTCTCGGACCTTCCAATCCATCGTAGGCTATTCACGCGTCCTTCTGTAAATACATTTCTGCAAGGCTAAGACTGACAAGTGGTGATCATCCTCTCTATTACAATCTGTATCGGAGACTGCAGGGAAACTTCCACCGACTGGTTTAGCCTATCTCCGATTTCGATGTATCTTCCTATTTCACTTCGCTCCTGACAACTGCAACTCTTTCCTCAACAGCTACTTAAGCTGCAATCAAGTTCCACTTGGTCTTCATGCGCGAAATGTATACTGTTATAATTCTGTATCTCTTCTAATAGGTTCACACCATACGGGCGCTCATCCACGCTATAGTATGACTCGAGCGTATGGTGTCTATATTCAGACTGTTGCTTATGTCTGTGTAAACATAGCCTATAGCCACAGCCATGGAGTATAACGCTTGAGGTTTATCACAAGACTTCTGCAGCCTCGATTTTCTTTTCCCAGTATCCCATATCTAAACATATCATCCGGTATATCTTGAACACCACTGCTTCAATTTTTTCTTATATGCATGTTTGTGTCTGTATTCGCGTATGACGTAGGCCTATGTGTATGTATTAAAACACATGTATGTATTAACACAGATGTATGTATCAACACAGATGTATGTATCAACTCATATGTATGTATCAACACACATGTAGATCTATGTATTAACACACATGTATGCATTAACACACATGTATGTATCAACATACATGTATGTATCAACACATATGTATGGATTAACATACACCTGTATCTATTAACACACATGTATGTATTAACACATATGTATGGCCTATGTATCAATAGGCCTACACATGGACCTGCAGACTTCTCTATAGACGTGTGTGCGTGCGCTCATATACATGTACAAGGTGGGCCAAAAAAGACCCTTAGGTTTTTGCTAATATCCTGGCCAGAAGTAAGAATTTCGAAATGAAATTCTACAGGTTTAAAGACATTTCATATGTACACATGATGGCCAGTTTCATCAAAATATTTCAAACAAAACAAAAGTTATATCACTTTTAGTGAGGCCACCCACCGCTTTTTTGACGATTCAAAAACGAAACTCAACAAAAAGTAAAAAAACACGATTTTATTAGAACGAAATAATGGATTTTTAGCCAAATCAATGAATTTCAAGTGGGCCTATTTTATCGTATCGTAGGCCTACATGAGAATTTGTAAAGCGCCTCTCACAGTGTCAACACTAGCTATTCAGAGGCGCTCTCAGCGTGTCAGACACGAGGAAATAACTTAGGAAGAAAGCATTCAAGCATCGAAGGGCTGAAGATGACACCCAAAATAAGATCTTACTGCGGATACAGAGAGGGAGATCATTAAATATTTTCAAATAGAAGGGCCCACGATGGCAAAGGCGCCATGTTGGACCACGGTAGTCCTTGCATGCCCCGTAAACTAGGGAAGTAGGTATATCTACACTAACTTGTTGGCCAGTTCGTGTAGGACGTTCGGAGTGATGAGTTCTGCGGATAGTTCGATGTATCGAAGTGTACTTCCGAATCGAACACTCATCAATCCGATGAGAGAGTCGACGTTGTTGACGTATAGACCAGAGAAGTCGGGTCGGAGAGAGACCCGCGTCCATAGTCGACTGTCGTAGGCGAGCAGACGCCACTTCTTGCAGACCTGAGCGAGACGACAGAGATCGTGCAGCTTCAGGTAGGCAAAGATCTCCAACAGCAACTTGTCCGCCAGATGATGAACGCTTTTCTACGGAAGACAATTGTTAGACAAATATGTTAGGATAAAAACGGTCTTTGAATTGTGAAAATCGATTAATATGTAGGCTACTATTTATTTTCATATTTACAAAATGGGCCCCTTTTTTCCGGACACAGTGTATATATATATATATATATAGTGCAAGCAGATATGCGTCTCTGACACAAGTTATTAGAAATTGATGAATATTGATTGGTTGATAGATTGATTGATGAATATTGATTGATTGATTGATTGATTGATTGATTGATTGATTGATTGATTAAGTGAACACGTCGTGAGCTAAACATCAGCCCTAGTCTTAAATAGATTTGTTCAAATAACACTTCAGGTCTTTGAGTTGGCTTCATACACGTTAATAATTAATTAACAGAGTATCTGCTTTTGCCAGGTAGCCTACAACATAAAATAATGTAGGCCTACAGACGCACATACTTTGCACATATTATAGGCTAGTGCCGCTAGTGTATTCAGTATTCCTTCAGCATGGCCACATTGAGCGGACTCGCACACATTGCATGAGCCCCAATTGGGACAATGGAAATGCCGACATGCAGGGATATCATACACATATACATACAGACATATATACAGACATATATACATACATACATACATACATACATACATACATACATACATACATACATACATACATACATACATACATACATACATACATACATACATATATACATACATACATACATACACGCATGTTTCTTGCTTTCGAAATAAACTCGGCAGTAAATCCAGACTCTCTCAAAAACTTCAAAGCAGGTATAGATAGGTAGGCATTAGGCAAAGCTGTAATCAGTAAGCCATAGCGAAAATATTGAACAAGCACAGCGCAACTGCGAGAGGCGCGGGTCGCAATCTAAAAAAGGGGCCACTCGGTTTCTGATAAAACACAACCTGAACACTCCAGATGGTTCATTGGAGTTATCTGTGCAGGGGCTTGACATCTGAGGTCGTGCCACTGGATCTAAGCTTACTTTTCCAGGTGGTCGTCACAAAACGTTCCAGATGTGGACAAGTAGCCTGTAGAAATTGTTTAGCTTGAGGGAAAAAATTCCTACACGTAGGCTATACGCTTTCAGTTAACTTAGAAGGTAGGCCTATACAGCAGAAGAATCCAGACAGAGGTTGTGATGGATGAAGTATTGAAATCGCAAACTCGAGATTTCTACAGACCCCCCCCCCCCCAACAAAAAAACCCCAAACAAACAGGAGTCATGGGAACTAGCTTATTCAGAGGCGCTTAGTCGACAGCTCCACAGACGCAACCGGTGTGTTAGCAAGTCGTCAGTAATTCGTAGGTTACACGGGTGGGGTGGTGGTCCGGGGGAAGTAGGCAATCCAGACTATAGCCTATCATGTCCCCTTGCATACCAAGAGAAGACGCGTCGTTGCCTGCGCCTGCTTGAAACCAGTCCTGTCTATTGCTCCGAATAATTTGGCAGCATGTGGGAAACTTTGGTATATAGGCCCTACATGTAGCCTATAGGTCTATAGGAGAATAACTGCAACATTGCGGAAAATTAAGGTATGTTTACTTGAACGAACAAGACAAAGCCCACGTTCAGGACTGCAGGCGTAGGCCTGCAATGCCCTGCATGCACCACACAGTAAATATATATAGGCCTATATATACATACATGTATAGACCAAGGCCTATCTATAGGCGATTCAGTCGGGCAGACTTTAGGCTTATTAGGCCTATAAAGCTAACTAACCTGCTGCTGGTGTGCCTAGAAACTCAGTGTGGCGATTAGCGTGCTGGAATGTCAGTTATTGTTTCACTAGTCCCTCTGCTTTGCGGGGGTGGGGAATTCAGCTTGGGGAGAAAATCAGCTTTGGGGGCCAATGGGGGGGATTTAGGTTTTTGGGGGCGGGAAAAAGGCCGTTTTGGGCGGATGGCAACTACTGCGCCAGACACCAACGACACCCTTTGACCGATAATTGTTCCGACGACTTTTTTAGTCTTTCTGTCAAGATGTTCGATAAACATACATGTATAACAATTGCGGTGGTAGGCCTAGGTCTAAACTGTTAAATCTGATGACCTTTTTTAGTACCGTAGCCTACATCAATGTTGCGCTTTCGAATTATCATGACGAGCAGGTTTACATAATAATTATTATATAGACCTATGCATGTGAACATGAGCTGCCGATTTGGGGGAGGGGGAAATGGTAGACTTGCGTAAATACAAGTAAACAACACTTCTCAACTTTTACTTCTGGGGAGGAACTTTATTCCCCAGAGACGTCTAGTCAACCGTGAGGTTATAATTGGGGCTCAAATACCGTAATCTCCAAAAAAGCACACACTCCAAAGGGCACCAGCTTATCCATAAGCACTGTGTCTAATCAGAATGGTTGTCCAAAAGAGTAAGCCGAAGGAGGCCGTAGTCCGGTTGCGAAAGGGTCAGAGGTGGCTACTAAGGTGGGTGACGACGTTTAGGTCGAGAATTGAAAAGTGGAAGATCAGGAGCCGTAGTTATGAGATAGAATAGCGTACGCTAGGCGAAAACGCTGTTCACCGACTTTGTTATTCTCTTAACGGGTTTTACTCTTGTATGGAAGTCATATAGCAGGCGCAGACCATGGATTATCAATTCATCTCACTAAAGCGTGGTTATAGATACTAGGTCATCGCGCATGCGCATAGCCTACTATATTTATATGCAACGTCTCCGACAAGAAGTAAGCAAGTAGATAGGCGGCCGCTAAGCAAAACGATTCATATTTAATATAGTTTAAATTCCAAATCCAGAGACTTGACAAGAGAAAATAATAATTATGTGAGTGAAAGTTAGATGTATAGTAATAAAATTACATAGCGAGAAAGTGAAAAAGATTTTAAATACAACGGTGATGTGTGGATAGAATATGATGAAACCGTAACCGGTTTCCGCTAGTGATCGCCGAATTAAAATTCTTAAAGGAGCTATTTCTTGTTAGTTTCTCGAACTGTCCAGTTTCACGTGGCATGCGTTTGATTTATTGTGGAGTTTAATATGCAAGCTGTCGCTAGAAAAAACTAATTACAACAGATAGAACGGCCGCTACGTTAGACACGTTAGGCAAGCGACCAACAAATTGGTATTCATTCCGCGCAGCGGCGCTTGGAATGCAATTTCCTAGGGTATTTAGCCAAATTTTAATATTTTGTGACGGCGAAAATAAAAGCTAATATAATGTTCGCCGTCGACGAAGGGTACGAGTTCATTGCAGATGTTTTAAACACGTTTTGACGTGTAAGGTGTCGTCGAATGCAGCAAGTTTCGAGTCATAAACAGACGCCATCTTAGGGAGTAGAGACTTATAGCTGGTCGAGAATGGGAGTACCGCTATTCAGAGAGTACAGGTCTGCGCCTGCCCCGTGACTACCATTTTATATCGTTATTCGAGAGCAGGATAGATTTACGCCGAAAACGTCATGTACGCTACGTATAAGAATGTCCAAGACTACGGCCCTGGGCCCGTAGTCTTGTCCATAGTGTATGTCGTACTCCAAGCGCAAATATGGTATAATCTCCATTAACGATTTAAAATGGTAGTCATGGATGACGCTTAAACCTGTACTCTCCGAATAACGATACTCCGATTCCCAGCCAGGTATAACTCACTACTCCATAAAATGGCGTCTGTTTTTGACTCGAAACTCGCTGCATTCGACCACACTTTACATGTCAAAACGTGTTTAAAACGTTTACAATGAACTCGTATCCTTCGTCGACGGCGAACATAAAATTGGCTTTTAGTTTCGCCGTCACAAAATATTAAAATTTGGCTAAATACCCTAGGAAATTGCATTCGAAGCGCCGCTGCATGGTACGAATGCCAATTTGTGGGTCGCTTGCCTAACGTAGCGACCATTTTATCTGTTGTAATTAGTTTGTTCTAGCGACGCTTGCATATTAAACTCCACAATAAATCAAACGCATGCCACGTTAAACTGGACAGTTCGAGAAACCAACAAGAAATAGCTCCTTTAAGAATTTTAATTCGACGACCACTAGCTGAAACCGGTTACAGTTTCATCAGATTCTATCCCCCACATCACCGTTCTATTCAAAATCTTTTCACTTTCTCGCTATGTAATTTTCTTCCTTTAAGCTTACCTTTGTAAATATCGTTCACTCACATAATTATTATTTGCTCTTATCAAGCCTCGTAATTTTTGTATTTAGGCTATATTAAATATGAATCGTTTTGCTTTGCGGCCGTCTGTCTACTTTCTTACTTATCGTCTGAACGATCGCATATATAGTAGGCTATGCGCATGCGCGATAACCTCATTTATATAACCACCGGTTTAAAACAGAGAGTACATATTCCATTGGATTAGCATACTCGTGACTTCCTTACTAGAGTAAAACCTTTTAAGAGATTAACAATTCGAATTATAGGTTCTGCGCGAAGCGCAAAATGCGCCATGGACAAGACTACGGGCCCAGGTGAGTGGGGTGGTGGTAAGAGTTCCTAAAGAGGTTAAACTTTAGTTTCGAATAGCCTCAAAGACACAAGTTTGTTTCTAGATTTCGACTCCACATAGGCTATACGGTACTCCAGTGCCAAATTCAGCCATGACTGCAGGCTACGATGTGAATGCGAGAAGAGACGGCTAGGGACAGGACTAGAAAAGCTGTTCACGCTTCAAGCCTATATAGGGTATGACCAGGGTGAGAATTGCCGGAGGGTTAAGGGGTTTAATCCCCCAGTCTTTCTTAGAGCTCATATATAGCAGTCTGTTTTTCAGACCCCAATTCCAAGTGGATCAGAGTCTAACCCCCCCCCCCCGTTATTGTTTCACAAATGAGGCTATGACTGCCTGCTTGCCTCTCGGAGCTAGCTCATGGCCTCATCGGATTGCTTTAATTCTTCTTTTAATTAAACAGTCGGGTAGGCCTATAGGTAAAGATGAAAATATTAGTAGCCATGACGATGTTGTAGGCCTATAGGCCATACAAATAAACATTTCTGGTTTGAATCAACGAAATGAATCAGACATTATTTAGGCTGAATAGAAAAATCCAGATTAATTACCTTGTCGGGTGAATTACTTGCTCCAGCTGCCATGTCGAAAAGTCGATGAACAAGTCACAACGAAAAGAATAGTTATCCAACAAACTGACGTGTGATTGAGAATTCGTTCTCAGTGAAGCGCTTCCCTGTATTTTAATCGTCTGCTGACCCGAGATAGAGATAGAGACAGAGATAGAGCAGAAGGATGTGCAACTCTCGCTCAGAACAGCCACCTATTGTCAGTCGAACGAATCACTCATAATTAACCGATGATAGAAAACGATGACAGACTTTCGATTCGAAACAGATATCGATCGAAACCAGAAATTTTAAACGGATTTTAAAATTTTAGACGAAAAACGAATTGACACGAATCACCGGCCGCCACAGGGAGGGTGACTCTGTCAACGGGATAGCCTACGTACACGGAAAGACATCGCCACAGGGACGAGACATAGGCAGAGGGACACACACAGAAGGACAGACGGTTCAAAGGAGACGGAGTGTGCTACCTACCGGCGGCTGAGAATAGAATATGTTCGGATAACTGCACGAGGCTAAACCACCTCGTAATCGGATACAGTCGGACAGGACCAGAACACCGAAACAACCACCACCTCCACCTCCACTACCACCACCACCTCCGCTCCATCATCTCTCCTGCGTGGTAGTTGCTGCAGCAGGTGGAAGAGAAGCAGAGCCTGCTTCTGCTGCCGGATGATGGCGTCTTAAATCTGCACCTTTACATATGTACAGCCAACCGAGACAGAGTAACAGACAGACGCACACAGACATGCAGAGGCAGAGACAGAAGTATACGGACGGATCCACTGATAGACACAGAAGCAGAACGGTTTAATTTATAGCATCAACAGTTCTTTGTGTTTCGTTCAGTCTATCAGCTCTCATCAGAATATGCTTATAGACGGAAGGCTATAGGCACGCATAGGCAGGTATACCGTATACACAAACATACGCAGGCATACACAGCCATACGTAGGCATACACAGACATAGGCTATGCAGGCATACGCAGAGGCACTCCGCAAGGTGGCTCTCTCTCCTCCGTCGTCTTCTAAACAGAGCACAACAGTAACTTTGCGATATATCCTCCTGAGCATGAGCCATCCACCGAAAACAGAGTGCATGGAGTGGCTGTTGAGTTGACGCTATTTCTGCTTCTTGCGCCTCCGCCGCCTCATTACCCGTTGGCCATTAGCAATGCTATCTGCTTCTTCTCCGGAGCCTTACTTTAAGATACGCCACGCCTCACGTTAGAAACTGTTACGACGACCCTATCTATAAGTGCCGCTAATGCGCCTTCACTCACCACGTCGCGATAACAACCTTAGGCGTGCTATAACTTGTAGGCTATATTCCTCGCATATTTCGAACGCTTTATGATCTGAAGAATCTCTTACACACCGACGTTGCTCATGTAAATTTATTTCGCATTTGCTATAGCGCCTCGTCAAGCCACCTGCTCAGAGGTGCTCCCGAATACAGCGCAGACACTGCATCGGAGTTTCACGCCGAAGCGCATGAGCAATTGCAATTTTAGTGAAGGACTTGCTCAAGGTCCATAAGCCTACGCGGCGGTTTGAGGTGGATTCGAACCTGGAACCCACCGTTACACCACCAATGTCTTTCCAATAACCTTTGAAGCCGTGGTTGTTGACGGTGTGGAATGCGCTTGAAATGTGTTCGATAAATATTTAAGATCCGTGTTTACATTGGAAGGAAACATTCCAGGCAGCTGAAGCGGTGGAAATAGACAGGCTAATGATTGTCACAATATTGTTTACTAAGGAGTGTTGTGGAACAGTTGAAAGATAAAATAAGAATCGCAATGGTGGGGTGTGGAGAACGATCTCTATCGCACTTCAAAGGCGGTGGGTTCAAACTTCAAAGTATTGTTGGCTTTGTTGCTTTCCCTTATAAGATAAATCGACCAGAGTGAAGGGTTTGCTCTCCCAATAAATTCACGAGGGGGTTAGAAGCCACTGGTTTGGCTACATCGCAAAGTTTACAAGAAGTGTGGGGAGAATACGGAGAGATATTATAGACCTATACTAGCACAGATCTTCAATGAATTAATACATAGACTACAGGACAGCGGCAGTCAGAGATGCGCGCACGCCACCGTTTGAAAAGCTCGTACTATAAATCCAGAGATGGCATGTGGCCTTCCTTTGCAACAACGCCACTGGTTGCACTCTGCCAGTCCAAAGCCTGGATAGAGGAGGAGGGCGATACTAATCATCTTTGAAATGGCAGTGCCGTAAACAGCAACAATGGCAATTGTCCAAATATGATGCACTTTGGATTTTCAGGAGAAATGTGTCGGTAAAAATGGATAACAGGAAGTTAATTAATCTCAATGCTGTTTAACTTAACTAAGTACGGTTTACGAAAACTGCTATTCTGTTACAATTCCCAATTTAAACCAAACAATTATTTCAGAACGATTAATCTTTAACAGAATGGAGACCACATGGCACATGATGCACTGCACAGAATTGATGCGCAAACTTAAAGGCATCAACGGCAGAAATAAGAGATCAAATTAGAAAAACTGTCACATGTCCACAATACTGAGCAAAAAACAATGCAGGGTAGTTTCACATAGGAAAACGATGATTATGAAAACAAAATACGCCTGCAAGCAACGTCATGTCATTAAGTCAAAATGTTCCGTCCAAAAGATTTCAAGTCCATGAATACTTTTACGGCAGAAGGGACCAGTTTATGGGTGTCTTTCCCTCTTGTTGAAGTAGTTCGTTGCAGCGTGAAAAGTGCTTCGACCCAAAGAATCCCCGATGAGCAGACAATGGAGACGGATGAATGCCTTGAAGAACATGATGCTTTTTCTGTTGAACACAAGTCGAAAACAAAATCATTGCAATTGGCCAGTCACATATTTATGTTGATCGCAAGTCAAAATTGTTTGCTATTGGTCATTCACATATTTATGTTGATCGAAAGTCAAAATGTTTGCTAATCCAATGTAAATAACTTCTACAGAGTAACTACTAGTCTACATTTACATATCTAGTTTGAACTTTGAAGAAACAGAAACTAAACACTCTTGCAAAGTAAAATACATTTTAATAAGAAGAATGAATGTACTAAGAATTATGATTACATCATTCGTCCTATATAAAATGACAAAGTACTTGGCATAATGCCAGATTTATTTGGTTTTTGCATGTATGTGTGTATGAGCACTTGTTATAGAACCCCTTCAATAGTTCTACTCAGAGGCGCTAACGACTACAGCACGCTCACAGAATTTAACACCGAAGCGCACAAGCAATTGTGAGTGAAGGCCTTGCTCAGTAGATGCAAACCCATAAATTTCCAGTTCCAAGGCGAAAAACACACTCCTACATCAGCACACCCACAATATGTGTCTGGCATCGGATATTCAAATCCCTTCGCTTCATTACAAAGTTGATAACTGTCGTGAAAGTAATGCAGAAGTTATTACAGTACGTCACTTTACAGTCATGATACACTGTTTCACTCATCCATTTATTTATTTAGTTAGTTCTCCATTACTATAGCGCCCCTTCAAGCTCTCTACTCAGAGGTTCTCCAGACTACAGTGCGGACACTGCATCAGAGTTTCACGACGAAGCGCCCAAGCAATTGCGAGTAAAGGACTTGCTCAAGGTCCCTATACGCGGCGACTTGAGGTGGATTCGAACCTCGAACCTTCCGGCTTCAAGGCAATGAACAAACATCTGGTGAACTTATGCACAAAAACATAACATGTATTCATGCATATGTCAATAAATGCATCCAGCATAACAAGGAATACACGACAAAACATTATTTATGGGGTTCACCTTGTCTATCTGAGATCCTTTCTTTTGTGCGTAGGCGCCCCACAGAATGAAAACGATTCCATGTGAGTTTCTGTTCAGGTGTGAAATGACTGCATCGGTGAATTTCTCCCAGCCACGGTCCTTGTGAGAATTGGCGTTGTGTACTCTCACGGTCAGCACAGCGTTTAACAACAGGACACCTGTTTAAAACCAATTCACTTTTAAAGACTTTTCTATTGTACAAAGCGTCAAGGTCATCTTATTAAAGATTCATTATAATCTGAAATATTGAATTAAATATCCATGTATATGCAAATCAAGTTTCACACATACACAAAATTTTTACAAATTACACATGTTAAATTTTAACAGATAATTAATTAATTAAAAATTATAATCCGTCCACACGGCCCCAGCTATTAAAATGAAACACATGTCTCATTATAATTAATACGTTATAATTAATAATGTCGAGTTATAATCAGTACGTTTAATTTCAACATCCTTTGTTTTTGCCCTGTATGCCAACAGTACCGACTTTCCAAAAATAAATTATTCCACAATGATAGGTAATTGCCAAAAAACCAAGTCTGTGCAACCAGATTATTTTGTCAAATGAATCAAACTTGCTTCCTTGCAACCAAGCTTTAACTCGTTCCAGCTGGAATTGTTTTGATACCTATGCTGTTAATGGGGTAACGGGTGACCCCATCCGGCGGGAAAGAGATAATTGGAAAAAAGTCAGTTCTCATGCAATCTTCCGCAACCTTGATTTATAATTTCCTTGAATGTTGATTACGAAATAAATTGAATTGAATTATAAATGACAGCAGACAATGAAATTATAATTATAAGTCTTACCTTGCTCTGCCCAACCTGACAAACAGCCATGCTTAGGATGGACAAAGCCAGCGATGTCAGATGATAGTTCTTTGTACATATTCTCCAGACTGCAAAATTATAAATACGAAAAAAGTCAGATCTTAGGCATGCGAACACATTGAGCACCCAGTAGTTATGAATTAAATATTTTTCAAGTGCAGTCATTACCTGTGTTGCCATGATGTGGCAATGTCAAAGTCTGTGAATAACGAGAGCTCTCTTGCATCACCTCGGGTATTCAAGGCCACCACCCTTCTGCAGAGAAGAGGTGCCTCTAGTCCCAATTGCTTGAACTGAACTATGCTGAGCCGAGCCTTTGTTCATGGTGGGCCTAGTGGTCTGGAATGGTATCTGCCAACTTAACCATCACAGAAACATTCAATGCACTCAAACCTATGGTTATTGGCCATACTGGAATTGGGAGCACCTCTGAGTAGTAAACAAGAGGTGAAGCTCTACAAATTTAAGAATGAATCAATATGACTAACAGAAATGTGAATTATTCTTACCTATAAAATAAAGCAACTGCATCTGCTTAGGGCAGGGGATATGTACTACCAAAATGCCTAAACTCAGAAAAATCACAACACTAACTCAGCAAAGTAACATGATAAATGAGGGACACCAAATCATGTATTATGGATGTGATTGAAGTCTTTACAATGAAAAGAACCAACCTTGGTGGCGGAACAAATCCCTTCTTCACACTAAAACAAAGACCTACAAAGACCAAAAATATTATTGCATTAGTGAACTCCTCTGAGTTGGCAATGCGACAGGAGAAATGTCTCAGGAAGAACAGTTTACAATATGTACATTGTACACATAGGCGTACGAGGCGGGGGTGCAGAGGGGGCAATTGCCCCCCACTTTCGGGCAAATCTGGTTGGTTTTTCGGGCAAAGACAGACCGAATGACTAAAAAAAAAGGTCGTCAACTTTCGGGCAAGTCCAGTTTTTCGGGCAAACACAGGACCGAATGACTAAAAAAAGGTCGTCAACTTTTTTATGGTTTGACGGATATATTTTTCGGGCAGAAGTTCAATCCTTGCCCCCCCCCCCCCACTGCTGAAATCTCCCGTACGCCTATGATTGTACAATTGCACTTTACAACACAATAGAAAGAAAAAAATGCAAATACACTTTAAGAAGCTGAATGTCTATGTACACACAAATTTATACGTTTAAATTATTCATGCAACTTGCAACAGGCGACATAAATCAGTTTGAGTGCAGATCACTAAATTCAGCTCGGTAAACAGTCAAAGCAAACATTATGATGAACTCCGCCTTACCATCTTTCCATAGTTCAATCAGTACTTACCATGTGCTTGATTCAAACCATGGTAAGGATCCTGTCCTAGAATAACCACTTTGGTCTGGAAAATAACATCAAAAAAGGTTTATAATCCACATATCTAACTCTGAAGTTGCATTTTGTTAACCAGTGAATGAAAGCTGTTTCTAGTATACAATTCAAGTAATCATCTGGCTGCGAAACAGTATTGCTAGCAAAAAGTAACTAATCAAAAGTTACAACACAAAACCAGAGACAACAACACTGAGGTTCAAATCTAATGTAAGCAGACTTAATGTACTGCCAAGTCATGGTCTCTGGATTAGATAGCAATGTCGCAGAGGAAATATTAACCAGACCTATTATTTATCTAAAAACAATGCATCAAAATGACATCACAGGGCAAATTCAACTACGAAGCATTCTAGTGAATGCTGCCCAAAGGAAGAGAACAAGTGGAATATTCAAGATCAGCAGACGCCCATCAAAAGACAGGGAATTGCAAAATATAATCACAAGTAAATAAAAACTGGGCTTATCAAAGTTTAATAATATTAAACAATAAATAATAAATATGCAATCAAATAAATAAAACATACAAATGCTATTTTGTTAGTGATGATGGAAAAATTTCAAAGTTGGACTAAATCCAAATAAAAAAACTACTCCTGAAATGGGGAAAAAATGATGGGAACACTACCAGTACTGGCTCCAAGTTTTTTTATAACAACCACTTAGTATGTTTTAAATATACAAGTATTTCATCAGATGTATTGAAAAGTACCTTACTATAAATCACACTGTGTTTTGCGCCCTTGTTAAATGACTAAAAAGAAAGGGAATTTCCAAATAGCCACCAAATGTTTGAAGTCACCATGATGAAGCATATATGCAAATGCACATATGCTTGATTAAGCACTCTCAATCCGATAACAGTATGAATAGAGTTTCTATAGCACTTATGTGTATATAGAATTTTTTCGTCCAGCAAGCGAAATTACCACAAACACACAACAATTATAGGATAGGCGGAATGGAAATACCTATGATCGATAAAAACATACCTCTTTAACTGGAGTCATGCAGGTCCATGAAAACACTTCGTCAGCAGACGGATAGACAGTGTATTTCTTTCGCTCATCTTCAACAAAATTTGCCAGCTACAACCAAATGGTCACAATATTACACATGACATATATTATTTCACCTTTTAAGCAACTAAAAAATTTACATAAAAGGATGCAATACCAGATGAAATCACAAAGGATCCATATAACTACAAATTTCTTTTATCATTGTTGAGATAAAATCATAGCTTTCACGAATATTTCTTAACAGTTTCTATGAAAAGCAAACATGTATTCAAATATTGGCTTCAGTGAGCAACAAAATCAATTGACCTTAACACATTGGCCGCCAGCTACGAAATATTTCACGGTTAAACCATGAGATCTCGTGGTTAAACCTCAATATATCTCGTAGCTGGCGGCCAATGTGTTAAGGTCAATCGAATTTGTTGTGTTCTTTAGCTTATTTAAGCATATTAATATTTCTGAAAATACACCCTTTCATGGTATTTTTACTTACTTACTTTCGCGAAAACATTGGCCTACAGACCGCCGCAGGTCGCAGAAACATTGGGCTATCGATCGCCGTATGTCAAGCCGCTCTATTCTGCAACTATATGCGGCGGCCATAATGTTTACTTGCTACCAAGCCGTCATTTACCTCTACTCATAAATCAAAAGCATAACACTTACATCACTGAAATATGGTTTGGCGAACTCTGGTTCCAAAGCCCTGTACCATGATTCATGAACTTTTAAAACCAACCCGCGAGTCTTGGTAGCAGAGATTTTCATTTTGGCTAACAAGCGATTCTCCTCTATTTTCAAACGATCTTGTTCTCCCAAACGTTTGCCTTCTGCTGCATTGTGTTCGGATACGTTTGGAGGTGAGGTCGTCCCGAAATCTCCGTTAACATCAATTTTGGACTTTTTGGGTAGGGGATCTCCGTCCAAATGTGCCTCTTCACTCAATCGTTTTGTGGTCTCATTTTGCAGAATGTCCTTCTGAACACCTGCTGACGCTGTGATCCCTCGCGTTGGGGACTGGAAGAAGCTGCTGATTTTTTTCTGACCGCTCATTTTCCAATCGGCAGAAATATTGACTGCTGCGTTCAACTTTCGTAATTCAGGAACAAAAACTTTTCGGATAAAACAAACTGATCTAACAACACCAATGTTATGCATAAGAAATTAATACTTTTTCAGTCTTGGCAAAATACAACCAAGTTTCCCACGCAAAAAATATAGGCCATTTAAGCAGATCAACTTCCCGGTACTTCCGTGAGTTTTTTCTTTAGCGCAATATTTTCATCAGCAGCTTCGTAAAAACAATCTTTTTAAAAACAACAATTATTTCTAGTTCACATTATGCCTTCCGAAAATGCGAAAGAAGTTCGTTGCAGCTTAAAAATTACTATGAAGTGAATTAAAGAAAATCTTCTTTATTCGTTATTTATTCTTTAGGCCTATGTCCAATGATGAAAACAGCCATGCAGAGTCAGAAGTTAGAACAAACTAATCTACCATTTGGGCTAATATGCAATAGCCCCTTTATCGGCTGTCTCGAACAGGACCTATAGTCGTCTTTAACAATTGACCTTTATACGATAGACCCGATTATAATCGTCTAACTGATATTATGAACTAGCCTACAGTGCACGGTCAAATTGTCCTTGTTGCACGGCAAAGCCGATTTTTCATGTCCATATAGGCCTATAGCTGGTCGAAAAGGGATATAAATTATAGGCCTATTTAAGACTATTTTGCCAGCCATCGGCCCCTCATTGTACATGTAGGTCAAAATGTCAAGTCGTAAAGGTGGGTTGTCTATAGTATAGGCCTAGAGGAATAGCAACTAGACGAAGTAGGTCTATGTGGTGGTAGGCTATACGAATTTCCTAACAGCTACAGCGAGTATAATTTAACTCATATCTCACTCTTTAAGACAAGACTTCGATCATATCTTGTCACACAGGATGTTGTCTACACTGCTCGTTTGTCAATTTAGACTAAACTTAGTTAACTAGTTGTTTGTCAATTTAGACTAAACTTAGTCAACTAGTTAAGCGTTAATGCACACTTATGTTTCAATTCTACGTCTGCCCAAAATTTATTTCGTTGTTACGGGTGGCCCACTAGCGGAACCTAGGTTCCTAGGGTCATGCCCTTTTTTATCCCTTGTAGGTAGTTTGCTTTAAATTTTACTTGTATTTTTGGTACTTATGGGTTATCTACTCTGATTTATTTTGGCACAGTGTCTTTTGCCATGAATCGACCAGTTCTAATGGCTAAACTAACCCTAACACTAACCCTAACCGACCCTCACGATGCCTAACCTGAGCCCTACCCGACCCTCACGGAAAAGACGTGGAATGACAACGCTGAAAAAATAAAAAAATAAATCGGGGTAGATAACCCATAGGCTAAGTACCGTATTTTTTTCTTCGATATCAATACAGTTACTTGGGTTTCAATAAAATTTATAATTATGGTATATATATATGTATATATATATATATAATAATAGTGTATATATATATATATATATATATAATAGTGTATACATCTCAATGATCTAAATCAAATGTTTTTATGATCTATATTTCTGCTAGAGCTCAGAGAGCAGCTTACAATCACGCTTTTGAAATTCCATCCAGCTGACACTCAAAACTCTACAGGAGGCCACAATAGCCTACACCGGCTACTATACCAGCAGTGTACAAGATGTGCAGCACAATATCGACAAAGAGCCCTGTGACAGATTAAAAGAAGTGGTGACTCTGGTGACAAGTGGACCCAAAGACAGTGATAGACATGCATGCATGTCAAATTTAAACAGGGTCGCAACCATATGATATTATGATCCTTATTCATAAATATCTTGATTCTCGCATTATTTGTCACTACCTCATTTTAGACACCGATGTAGCTGTGTTATGGCGCCATAGAAATTGTCATCATTACATTACATTACTTTAACAAAACCCCTATTCTTCCCCTGTAACACAGTTTTGCCGAGCATTTCTCAGCAAGATGTCAGAAAGTAGACGTGCCCAAAATGCACTCAGTGATTGGTCATGCAGTCAATTATAATTATGCTACACAATATATTCAACCTTATTGCTAATAGTGGCTTGAAACGCAATACAGGATTACACACCCCTTACATTTTGTGGGTGGGCCAACATTTTTTGTCTATTTTTATCCTGCGTCTCACTTGACTCCTCCTGTCTAACTTAAAAATCATCGATCCACCTCAGCAATCATGTGCATTGGAAACACGTTGTGGCCACCACAGATGTTCAAAAGTTGGACGATTTGGTTCCAAGAAACTGGTTTGAAAAGACCTGCTGAGAAACTGGGTGTAGTCAAAACATGGAAACTAAAAAAATAATGGCACTCATTTGAAAACCGAGCTGCTGTGGTAGATGACTAAAACTGATAAGATCAATAAAATAATAATAATAAATAAATAAAAATAAAAAATCAATAATAAATCTGATAAAATCAATCAAAATAACAAGATGCCCTCTCACCTATGTAAAAATGTTCATCATAATAATAGCAATAATAATAATAATAAAAATAAAAGCTAATCATTTGGCAAAACCATGAATACAACAATACGGCTAGAGCATGTTAAATTTAAAATAACATTAGGAAACAATTCAGGTGCTTGAAAACCAACAGAAAAGTTTCTGCTTTTCAGCAGCATGTAGATTCAGTTGCACATTTCCACACTGCCAAATGAACAACAAAAAACTCAACTTTTCACATTTAAGAGAACACACCATTCAAAATTCTGGATAAAGCAGTTGTCATATTTGTCAGTTTACTGAGTTGGCATGTATTAGAAAAAAAGTAAAGACACAAATAAATAGCAAAAGAGAATAAATCCCGAACTTGTTAAATAATTGTACGATTTTACTAAACAAGTTCAAGTAACGTGGTTATCGGAATGCACACAGGAACAGGTACAGAAGTTTTATATAAGATTACCAGTAGACAACAAACCAATCCAAAAATCTCAATTGATTTTTGGTTACCAATGATAGCATTTAAAATGCATACATAACCCTGTTTCTGACATTGTACATTTTAAAGAAAAGATTTGAAGCCAACAACATAATTTCAGGTCAATGCCTCCCTTGTAAAAATTTAAATACTAAGAAAAAGGCATTTTAATGATTTTACCACAAGAAATGACTTTAATTCCCAGTTCATAGAAATTACTTTATATAGACTGATACTATAATTAATTTCAGTCAAGCATTTTCTACACCGACGAGCAAACTTTCAGATTCAATGAGTTACAAGAAACTTAACCTATGCTTTAATTGTTAAAATGTTTTAAAAAGCCTAAAGTCATTTGTTATGCCTATTGTTATTCTGCACATCTTCAGGCGGCGTTACATTTTCACAAGAATCAACTTGGTGAATATGAATGAACCGAGAGTGCTACAGTTCAACAAGCATCAAACAAAACCGAAATAAACCCTGCGAAAGAAAAAAGTAGTCCGAGGAGTGAGGATACGTTAAGATGGGCTCGCAGGTGACGTTGTTCTGATTCGATGAGCGACGGCTGCAACAAGGGCCGCACCTTTACCACTTCCATCTTCGGAGAGCATCATGTGAACCTGAAAGATTAAAAAATGAAGTGTTGACACAACACTAAAACATATACATCTATAACAAAGATGTATTCCGAGATGATAGTATTCAAATATTCAATAGCAGGCTATCAGGTTATCCAAATATTCAATAGCAGGCTATCAGGTTATCAAAATATTCAATAGCAGGCTATCAGGCTATCAGGTTAACAAGTGATAACTTTCCATACACAAAA
Source organism: Lumbricus rubellus (assembly GCA_945859605.1). Classification (NCBI taxonomy): domain Eukaryota; kingdom Metazoa; phylum Annelida; class Clitellata; order Crassiclitellata; family Lumbricidae; genus Lumbricus; species Lumbricus rubellus. Next base: position 12,647,509 of record OX243820.1, on the reverse strand, counting down.
ACATATTCATCCATAACACAGATGTGTTCCCAGAGGATGGTATCCAAATATTTAATAAAGCAGGTCATCAACTTAGCATGATGTCATGAAATGTCCTGACAAATATCACACACGACATATAATTGTTTGGTTTTAATAGGTTCATGTATTGCTGATCTTTTGAGCAGAATTGTGGATGCCAAGAAACGTGCGGGAATTTCTTCAGCTTGTATGATAAACTAAATCCATTGGGTTACAATTGGAAGGCAACTTGTTGAATACAAAGAAACTATAACCAGATACAATACTGCACTGTATTTTCATGGTTAAACTTCAAAATAAGATGCTTTAATAATGCAACTCACTGCAATTAAAAATGTAGTTAAAGGTGTCGCGAGATTTCAAATGGTCCATTGTCTTATTCAATTACAGTCGGCAATTGGCATTTGACTCCAAAACCAAGATTGCTAATTACATTGCAGCCACAGAAGCAAATAAGCAAACAACTAAATGCACACGCAATCTTAACACATTGACCGCCTACACGCCATGTTAAATGACTAGCTGAAGAACGAGTTAACTCGTACATGGCGGTCAATGTGTTAAAATGGTTTGTGCAATATTATATGCACGTACTTTGAGTCCAGGATTGAGCAGATCTTGTGTTTTCTTTAGCATGAGTTTGTCGAAGTAAGGATGAAAGCGATACAGGCTACCATCAACGGCAACTGTTATATTCGGCTCGTTTATGCGGTTTATCAGAGCTGCAATGCCTACACACCATCAAATGCCACAGTAAATTAATGTACACGCAAAACAATTATTATCCTAAAATTATACGCTATCTGAAGGTAGGTAATGTACAACATTCAATGATGTAATCACGTTCCATGGTCGCTCATCGATATATCCGTGATGTAATTTGCATTTAATTGTGCGGTAATAAAGTTTAATTGTTTTTACAAGCACATGACACAAGTCAAATATGCATTCTATGGATATCCGTATCATGAGCAAAACAGAAACAGACAGCTGATAATGTCTAGTACTGTAAGTGAAAAGATCAGAAAAACACTAACCATATTCAGACAAATTGTCTGAATATTTACCCATTATGCCAACCAACTTTCAACTAGATTCTCTATGACAGGAACAAGCACAAAATCGTGTATCAACAAATGTATCCTGATCTTGGTATAGTCAGACCTTGGTATTAACAGTTACTGACCTATTGTATTCTGACTGGACCAGGGTGAGAATTGCCGGGGGGTTGGGGGGTTTCAACCCCCCCAGTCTTTCTTAGAGCCCCATGTCAAAGTCTGTTTTTCACACCCCGATTTCTAGTGGATAATGGTCCAACCCTTCCAGTTATTTTTCCACAATTCTTACACTGTATACCTTGGGCAATATTATAATGGTGCTACATAAGTTCAGACACATTATCTAAGTTGGCGTTGAACGCCTACCTGCTGAAGCAAGGAAAGCTGCTCGTTCCGAAACAGCGCAACAGATTTGTCTGACGCTCTGACAGTCGGTCTCTGTGGCGTTGACAATGCCAAGCTCGTCGAGAATCTGCTGCGTATGCGTAAAACCACCAGCCTCGTCATCGCTAAATAAAGAAAATTGTATGCATCAATACAATCCTTGATGGCACCTCCTCACCAGTTCCAACATGGCACCTGTTTGAACTTCTGAGAGGACCTTGTTTATTTGATAATGTCGAAGGTTGAAAAGAAATAAATTTATGGGTGTGACAGCAGTGATATTTCACTCACTAAAAAATCTCTAATGTTCCTATTTTAGTTCTAATTCAGTTCAAAATATCAAACTATAATCCTAATTTTCTTCCTATTCTGAAAATACTTTCTACATCAGTTCTACTTCCAGACTTTCTGAAATAACATTAGTCTTAATTCAGCTCAAAGGAATATCTCTCAAATAATATCTGTTATAAACACTCGGCGGCTCAGCCTACAACCCTCTCCAGAACCAGCCTAACCAACATTGTTTAACAACTCCATCTTTAACCCTTTACCCATTCATTTTTCCCATTAAGCCTGTGTTTTCAGCGGATATTCTCGGAGCAAACAGGTAAAGGGTCAACAAAGAGAGGACATGCAAAACTTATCCTAAAACATAAATTTAATAACACCTTCCAACTTGCCACATCACAATAATCAATTTACTAACAATGTAGCTCTAAAATTGGACATAAAAGCATCACAAAGTCGGTAAATTCTTCTCTGTTTGAAACTCACTCTTCGATTTCAGAGACGTATTTTGTGTAGAATCGATTTTCGGTGACAAGTTCATTGGGCAGTTCGCCTTTGAAGAGAAGTCCCTGACGAGCGCATTCCACGATAACGCGCCGCACGATCTCTCCCATGTACATGCCGGATATCATCTTCTCAAAACTACAACAAGCACCCATCCAACAGTGTTAAAAACCCAGATTACAGCAAGAAAACTAAATATTCTCAACTGAACTATTGCTCTTCAACTAATTTCCTCTTCATGGAAATCGTCCTGATGACATAATCTAACACATATGAGTGTAGTAGGGTGGTGTAGTGGGTATGTTCGCTGCCTTGCAGCTGGAGGGTTGCACGTTCGAATCCACTTCAAACCGCCGTGTAGAGACCTTGGGCAAGTTCTTCCCCCGCAATTGCTCAGCGCTTCGGCGTGAAACTCTGATTCAGTGTCCACGCTGCAGTCAGGAGGACCTCTGAGTAGATATCTTAAAGGGGCGCTATATAAATTGATGTTATTGAAATCAGAAATCATCTTCATTAAGAAGGTCTAATAAATTAAACAACAATAGAATGCAACCTTAGCACGGTCTCTCTTTTCACACGACAAAGCACAGAGACCTGTATGGAATCGCTTACATTTGTCTGCCGGGGTTCAGAGATTTCTCGTCGATATCACGATCCACTTTGGTTCTAAGGAAATCAAGACATCCATTGTCGCCAAACGCACCCCATTCTGTGTTAATTATCACCTGCAAAGAAAACACATTCATAAAAATACTCGCAAGGAAAAGCAAGAATTGAGTCCCAAATTCTTACAGTTAATATCAATTCAAAGCATAAATCAAGAATGCCCAACTTTTAAAAATGTAAAACAGAACTGAAAAAGTTCCGCTTGTGAATAAGTTGGCACCCTGCACTTGGCTTTCGAGTGGCGCCTCAGAAATTTGGAGATTACGATTAAGATGATTGAATGCTAATTAATTCTAGAAGTGTTCTACAAGACCATAGTTTATGACTTTCAAAATCTCAAACAGTCCATAATCATCATTTGGTCAGCATTTGTACGTGTGTCACCATCATCACTTGAGAGCTATCTAAAATGTTTGTTAGCCACTGGTCCAACCTGAAAGAAAGCAGCATTAGGAATCGAACCTACACACCCAAATTTCTGTTCCATTTCTCAACGATGTCAGGGGCAATCACAGCATAAAAGCACCTTGGAAAAAATAACCAGAAGAAAAAAACCAATCCTTCTAAAACAATTATTATACTTTCGAGAAATCCGGTCATTTTAGAAAGATCTTACCTCATCCGGACTCGTGTTTACACCATCCCATAACTCAGCTTTCGACAGCTTTTCCATGTAACAAGCATTTGTTCCAGTCCCTAAAACATACAATTTAATCAGCACCATTATTGTTTACAGCATATAAATATTGAGTCAGCAACTACTACTCACTCATCAGACAACTCAAATAGGGTGCAAAACACAGAATAAACAAAGATTATGTCCCAGTCATCATCATCATCGTCGTCATCATCATCTCTGCGACGTGTGTATGGTAAAACAAAAAAGTGAATCTGAAGCAAGGATAGTCATTCGCCAGAGGAAGATGCTTGAAAGAGAAGGATAAATATGAGTTTTAGCCACTTTTCTCGAAGAAAAGAAGTGAATTCAAGCTATAAAGGGAGAGTGGCAGTTGGCCCCAATCCTTGGGGACAGAGGAGGCATGGAATGCATACTAGCAATGACTGTTCTGCATCATGGTTCAGCTGAAAGAACCACACTTCATGATAAAAGGCAATGTAAGGAGTTAGTGCTCTGAAATTTTGTAGGTCATTTAAATTTCATCCTGAACTCAACAGGAAGTCAGTGCAGCTAATGAAGTAGGACTGAGGCGCTTCTTCGGAGTGGGACATGCAGCCCTACGCAAGTTAAGTTGTTTCTGATACGTTGAAGCTCGTTGAGTTCAAGGTCTGATGCCACAAGAATCGAATTAGCATAATCGATGTGAGAGAAGGGAAAAGGAACAGTGTACTGTTCGTGACATCTTAACAGTCAGAGCAGACTTGAGCTGATGTAATGCCTGAGGTGATGTAATGCCCTGATGTGATAGAGGCAAGATATACAAATATTTGTTATGTGCTGTTGGAATGCTTTTTGCGAATAGGACGAAAAGGCCAGACCAAGCATGACCATGACAAGATTCTTGTGACGTGGCGCAGCACAGGGTTTCTATGTCTAGTGACTGCTTGCGTAGGGTGACCCATTTCTGATATCCACAGACACTGAAATTAGTTGCAGGGTAAGCTGAGAGGTGACACTGCTGGATTTTGGTTGGGAAAATTGAATAAAATTCTGATTTCAACACGAAGTCTGTGCCATGTGTTCCCACATTCGGAAATTCTGTATTGATATAGCCCGTTGTCATGCCGTGTTTGCTCAATCAATAAAAAGTAAACAGCTGCCAGAATGCGTTGATCGAGCCATAAATAAAAAACCTCAGTCATCACACACTCCTTCAGTTAAGTAAGTAAGTAAGTAAGTAAGTAAGTAAGTAAGTAAGCCGTTTATTGACAAAGCATCAAACACATACAAAATAACGGTAATCAGTACAAACTCAATGACTTTCGAGTGATTGGTGCATAAGTCAAAGGGTCAATCCAAAAAGGTCGTATGGACCCGCTGAGGCTGGATTGACCCTTCCTTTCTCAATAACATTCATGAAACAGTTGACCCAAAACCGACCGGTGTCACAAATAAGGAACTAGTAAGTAAGCAAATTGTTTCATACTGTAAAAATTGTTACTTAATGACCTTTATTGTACCGATGTCTGATAAACAGCGCATTAAAACAACGGTGCATTACACAAAACTATAATCACAGGTCAACTTCCTGAATATTATATCAGCCTGCTAAGAGGCAGCCTAGAGCAGATAAGAAAATTCTCGAAAACCAAAGTCCGGAGAGGAAATGAATTTGTGACATATAATTAGGTAAGCGAAAATGATCTGATACAGGGAGCAAATTCCAAAATATCTCCGACCAGCATAAAAAACTTATTCACGAAGTACAGTGTTCAAGTGTTAGGTATAATGAGAGAAGACGATCAGATGGTCTGGATGAATAATGACAAGTCTGGCGACTCGGTTTAACCCTTTACCCGTTTGCCCGAGAATATCCGCTGAAAACATGGGCTTAACGGGAAAAATGAATGGGTAAAGGGTTAAATAGCCTAATGTGGCTGTTTTACAAATTATGAATCCTACTCTTCAGGAGATTATTTGTTGAACAAGGCATCAATGCAAAGAGTAGTAGTAGTAGTTTCAGTTTAGCGACACTGTGTGATAACAAAGACCAATAGCGTCACCCTCCTCCCTTATCCGGGCTTGGGACTGGCACTGGCAGAGTGCAACCAGTGGCAGAGGTCAATCAATGCAAAGACTTCAGCAAAAGGCTTATATGTTCAACTTTTCACATATTTTAGTTATGGCACAAGAATAGAGTTCTGAACTCTTTGGGGGTTTCAACACGATTAAAACCGTATTGTCATGGTTGCTCATTAAAATCCTTCTCACCTAAGATGATTCCAACTCGTGTGTTATGGTCTTTAAATGCACACGACATGAGACATCCAACGGTGTCATTGAGTAATGCAACACACTCAACATCAATATCCTACAACATTAAACAAACATCACGATACGAATAACCAGAGAAAAGCAAAACAAAAAGAAGCTTTAAAAAAAAGAGATGGTCATGGGAATTTTTTCCTGTGGTAGTGGGGTCAATAATTTCAACTTTACTGTACATATTAGCTTTTGAAGTCTATTCACCAAATACACAACATTACACAAAAGCAATTCCTTAGTTATAAAGCTACTCACCTGCTAACTTAAATGTCCATGCCCATTCAGTATTCAATACTACAGGCTCACATCTTGCATTTCCTGTTTTTAATGCGATGCATAAACTGCTTAAGCGACATGGAAAAGTGCTACATTAGGCAAAATATAGTGTGTTTCCGGTAATACAGGCTAAAAAACTGGGTAGGTAGAATTTTTTTAAAAATTGCTTTTATATAGTGCGCAAAGATACATGCTGAACTTAGGTAACACTCTACGTGAGTATTAGATGCTTGTTGACTCATTTAAAATGTATAACAGAAAACATACAACCACGATCATGCATAACAGATTCTTAAGAGCAAAAAATTTCTGATAAAACAAAATAAAGTCAGTAATTTTTGTTATTAGATCAACTGCCTATCTGTATTTTGGGTCTACAGCATCAAATAAAATATAACATTCTATTTTCACGTTAGAACGTCAATCTGGAATGGGAAATAGTCATGAGTGCAGGGTGTACCTCCTGGAGGATAAGAGATCCAAGTGAATGCCTGTAGGTTTGTATGTGCAATTGTTATAGCACCTCTTCCAGATTCTACTCAGAAGCGCTCCCAACTACAGTACGGACACTACATCAGAGTTTCACGCCTAAGCGCTGAGCAATTGCGAGTGAAGGACTTGCCCAAGGTCCAGGCCACGAAATTTGGCAAACAAATATAAGGTGGCACTTGTTACAGTTTAACAGAGAACATCAACAAATGTCAGGGTTACACAAAAATAACGTTATAAAATAACGCACCCCTCTGCGCTTGATTGCTTGCTGTAGCAGCAAGACGACATCCTGATCCACGACCCCATCGCACGCAAATCCTTTCGTCCAACAGACGAGACGACCAATGGCAAGGCCTTCCTGGCGACAGGGAAATGAGAACGTGAATCCGAGCGGAAGATGTTTGCCACTCAGGTTATGGTCGGCCATGAAGTTAGCGATGCAGTCGGCAATGTGGTCGAACAACTAAGACGCAGAAAACGATACAGACAAAATATAACTTGTTGATTAAAGACCTGGGTTAAAGAGATTCAGAAAGTAGACGATTGTTGTCAGGAATTGTTTTATACAAGCTGTACAGTATTCTGTTGTATATAGAAATTTATATAGCACCTCCAGCAGTACACACTAACTAATCAGAGGCACTCCCAGTGCGAGACACAAAGAGAGATAAAAGTGACATAGAGGCAGCGAAAAGAGGCACTTGGCCCACCAGTTAATAAAAAGGAACGTGTCAGAGGAATCTGGTTACAAAATGAAGGGCCAATGAAAGCAAAGGTTCCCAATTTAGCCATGGCGGTCCTAGCTCGCGAGATGAAGAGATCGCGCCGGTGAAAGGAGCGGAGGGGTGAAGAGAAGTGGCCAAGGTCGTCAGACGGATGAGGTCACATAGATGCTGGGGAACTTGGTCAGTGTACAGAAGACAACATCGAAGCACATTGGGAAATAGTAAGGTTAAGAGATAAGCCACATGCACATTAAATTGGCCAACACCCCCTCTAAACCTTTTTTAGAATTTAAACTTAGCACTAACAATAATGTGCTACGAATTGAAAAATCAACCATCTTCTGTTTCATTTTTTGGCGGTCAGCCACAGCATCTGGATTTCAATTCCGGTGCGCTAACTTCAATTGAAAGTTCTTGCACCCAGTAATCGAGAAGCACTGAAACTAGGACTGCCCACGCGTTGATTAAGACTTCAACCTATATTTAGACTGTTTAACACTAGAACATTGTTTTAACTAAATACAGGCTATGTTGCAAAAACACTTGAAAACAGATTTCTCCAGCCAGGGCTGGGCTGGCAACACCTGCGAGAGTAGGTGTCTGGGAGAGGCATAAATAGACTAATGTGGACGTCATACTTGGAAATTTATTTTGCGTACATACATTTTATCAAGACCCTCACTGTTGTGCGCACCCGTATGCAAATCTCCTAAATCTCGTGACCCCTCCCCTTCCTGTATATGACGTAATACGTGGACAGCCCCAAATAAAGTTCCAAACACTTCATGCACGTGCTGCCTCTCAGGCTAAAGTTAAAAACGGAATGCTCTTCATGTTCGTTAAGTGTATGACAACCATACAAATCAGATACATTCCTGTACCGTCCGCTAACATTAATTCACTCATGTATGACTACAGTCTGAAAGTTGAAAACGATAATAATATTTAATGACTACAATTTATAAGGTGTCCTAACACAGCCAGAGCCAAGTCGATACAAGGACACAAAGTCCAGCCACACCTTCTGACATGCCAACTGTTGCAAAGACCTTCACAACTTCATTAAGCAGAACACTGATCATACAAATTAGTTAACAACGAATGAGTGGGTCTGTGTCTGAAGTACCTGAGTACCTGGTCCAATCATCAGCTCTTCAGAAATCGGATAGATCTTATTCTTCATCTCGACCGTGGTTCCCTTGAGCGAGATAAGAAGAACTCGAAAATTGGTTCCACCTAAGTCCAGGGCCAAGTAGTCTCCACACTCTACGCAAAAAACATCAATCAAACGTAAGTGTCACACGTAATCGTAATCCCACACGTTGTCATCACGAACAAATGACAACTTGAAAATCATACATGTATCATTTTAGAACCTTAAGCACAAAAAATTAAATTAACTAATAATATTTAGCACAATAGTTCATTATAGTGCCAATTTCCTACAAGCACTTTAAAACTGGGAAGAAGAGAGAATAGAGGAGTGCAAGGGAGAGTACAATTTAAGTTTCTGCTCTGTATCACATCTGCACTATTAAGCTCATTAATCTGTAATTTAAATAATATATATATATATACATATATATATACATATATATATAATATATATACATATAATTATTCATAATTATATATATTCTAAAAGACAAATAGAGAGCGAATGGTGTTTGCAACAGACCTGTTCCATTTGGAAGAGATTGTACATATGTGATGAACATTTTGACTGTGGCACTTGCATTTCCAGTCTTGGAAAGCCCGCTTTCCATTTCATGGTTTAGAAGATTGCGAACCTTTGTATATACATCATCACCGTGAATGTACCTCTGCAGGATTTTATTTAACTGCAACACAAGCACAGCACACCATCACAAATCAGAAATCCAACAAAGAAAGTAAACAACAACTTCAGAGTAGGTATCGTAGCGGGACACTATACAAGTTATAAAAATGAAAAAATAAGCAAAACATGGTTTATCATAGTGACAACTGTTGAAATTGTACTTAAGGCCTTATCTGGACTCACAATACATCCAAGTTGGCAACTGGATAACTAAAATCAATGGCTGAGAAAATCAGGAATTCAGCATTGAACATTTTCAGATTAACGTAATATAATATAGTATTGATTGAACAGGAGAAATCCCTCTTCCCTGACCAAGGAACATGTTTTGTCACATCTGAAATTATACTGAAACCATAGTTGCAAACAAGTTTTTTCGGTTTTTATTCTCTCCCAAAAAACCTTTTTTTTTTATTTTTATTTTTCCCATCGTTTTTTTAAATTGTTTTAAAGTTTTCTTTAACTTTATTTATTCATTTACTTTCTGTTATTATTTTCCTTAATTTTAATTGCTTCTGATATTCCTTTTGTTTTCCACCAACTCTCAAGAATTCAGCTAACTAAAGTCATTATTTCATCGTTTACCATCATCATATTTCATCGTTTACCATCATCATTTAAGAGATAGCCTGCATGTAGTAGGTTCCTAATCAAGGCTAAAATGCGGTTTTAGATGTAGCAAAGTCAAATTATTTTCCGTTTCCGTTTTTTATCGTTTTTTTTTCGTTTTCCCCTCGAAAAAACCGACGTTTTCTTTCTCCGTTTTCATCGTTTTTTACATCTATGACTGAAACTCAAAGATACAGCACACTGACACCATACAATTCAACCACATTCATTCCTTACCAACTGCATGCATTCAGGATTGCTCGGCTACCGGAAAATTGTAAACAACGCACCAAGATAATTTTGTAAGAGACACATCTGACAAGTCACAATCAAGATTATAAGCAGTTTTAATCAGATAGAGCTCTTCAACTTGGATGTCAAAACGCTTTTTAAAGCGCATAGTACATTGATAAAAGTGAATTACCTATCAGAAGAAATTTTCTTAACCGACTTCTCAGAATGCAGACCACCACAATGAATTCAGAATCACATCAAACGTAATTAATTAATGCTAAGTACTTCAAGGATTTAAGTGTCGTTTATCTTAAGAAGGCCACAGTTACGCGATTAGAAACTAACACATCCTACTACAAGTTTCAACAGCAAGAAATTTGCTAAGACATTGATTTGCTTTGGAAGGTCAAGAAATAATTGATATCGTCGGTGACAAATACAAACACATAAAATCAATATGACCTTATCGAAAGCCAATCGGCATTGGACAAAGGTCAAAATTTTACAGAACACCTGGTAGCATAATCAATTACACATTCAGTCTCTCATGCTGTTTCGTGATTTCAGTCATGTTTTCACATCACCTAATAAAAATAGCAAGAAAATCAATCTTTTATCCCAAGGTCTAACAATAAGGCGTAAAAAAAATTGTTGTGTTTCCGGTAACCCGACCGACCCATTTTTACGGCCGCGACCCAAATATTTTTGTAAAAAATATTTATTCAAAAAAATTATTTTTTCAAAAAAAATTTTTTTTTCAAAAAAATATTTAATTTAAATTTTTTTTTTAACATTTGTATTGACATAACATACTAGACGTCAACAAAATGAAATTAATAGGACTGTTTCTAGAGCAGTTTTAGGTGCAGACAGTCGGGAAATAGGCAGTTTATACTTGCTTAGAACACGTACTTTGTTTCAGCGTGCAAAAAAGACTAGTGGGGTATACTTTTTCGGATAGTCACTGCATAAAAATATTTTACAAAATAAAAATATTTTCCGACCTACCCACCCAATTTTTTTTAGCTATGTTACCGGAAACACAACATTTTTTTAAAGGCCTAATGATTACCATAAACATAATAATGAATTTATTGAAACCTAGGTAACAGTAGTTTCAATAAAAATTTATGGTTATGGTAATCATCATTATTAGACCTTGGGATGACAGATTTAGGAATAAATTTACAGGAACACTTATAGGGCCTTCGACCAGAAGTCCTGAAAGGCAACTTAGGTGACACACTAGTTTGTTCACTTCTGTAAATAGCAGCATGGTCCCGAGGTCAAAGATCATTGCTTGAAGTGCAAACACAAGGTTCCACAACAACTGACCAATAGAAAAGGACACGTTTTGAATCTTCCATCTTGACCTTGTACACATTCACAGCTTCAACACAGAACATTTGGAAAGACCAAGTCACCACTAGGATGATCCAACAATGGTCACTCAGCCAAGTACTAATATTGTGAAACTCCACTCTTGCTGCCTCATATAAATTTACAGCTCATCAGAATGACCAATAGCAGCATGACATATTCTATATGCTATAAAGTTACTGCTATAATGAATTAATGATACTGCTTTTATAGATCTCATAATCACAAATGAAATGATAAAGGCTGACGTTCAGTCACAAGCAAATGATCAGCCACTGATCTCATATTCAATTATTCAGAACAGGAGATCTTAATTAAGTTAGCTCCACAGGTACTCATCGCTGTCTCAAGTGTGTACTAACAGACTGCTTACACACAGTCTGCATCTTGTTTTGCAAACGCAGAACATTCAAAATAGGTCAGTGGCCCACATAATTTAGATCACAACAGCACCTAAATCTGAACAGAGGTTGGAGTGAACAGGTTTAGCATTTTAATTAAAGCAAACGTGAGGAATGAAACGGACTTATTGAAGTCAAGCGTATTGAACGCACCAACTCTTTGAGGGGATAATAATTCATAAATAAGCGCATATGTACTGCAACTTTTTTATCGCAGTCTGCATCGTATGGGCCATGCATTTGCGTGTTAACATTGAATCAATTTTCATACAAAATGAACAAAAAAATCTAAACATCCAGTGCTTAAAGTGTAAAAAAAGATGTACCTGGACTCCCCTCATCTTTTCAGTATGTGCTTGCCAAACAACATACATACATACATACATACATACATACATACATACATACATACATACATACACAGTTTTACATACAATTTAATTTTAGCTGTTTGTTTCATTAATGTTCTAATAAACATTTTGCTCATATCTCTAAATGTCTTATATTGCTCAGCTTCAGTTGGTACAATACATCTTAAGCTGGTCATTCGTCATAGCACATCTGTATTCGGTCATAGGTGGCTAATACTGGCTCAATAAAGCAGGAGCCTTGTCCTTTCCCATCAGCCATTTGGTAACCTATGTCACAGATTCTGTACACTGTTTAAGATAACAGAACTGGTTTCAGTAAACAAATGAAATGAAAAGACAAGTTTAAGGTGACGCATCTAACCTCTGCATGTGAGCATGAAAACGCATGATGCAACAACTCATGGTTAGAAGCGAAATAAATTATTACATGTGGACTGCTGTAACTAGATAACTTCCAATTATCTGATTAAAGATTTGCCAACTGATAGATATTCTGTACTTAATGACATTTGGCAGCCGCAGTCACTAGGCAATGTTCCGTTTTTAATTGTGATTTTTTTAACCGTTGTACCTAGTTGCGCTTTGCCAACTTGATGTCAGGAAAAACCGAATATTTACGTTTATAATTAAAGCAGCCAATTACCTTATCTGGTCTTGTCACAAAAGCAACATTCAAATATGTTCAGGACATAATTATTATGAAAACCATGTGTCAATATCCGCTAGTGTGCTTCACAGTTTCTATATAAAAAATTACATACATACGTGCGTGCGAGCGCACGTACATACACACACACCCATAAACACATACATACATAGTACATAAACACATACATACATAGTACATATACACATACATACATACATACACATGCATTACATACACACACACATACATACAAACATACATACATACATACATACATACATACACACAATACATACACACATACACACATACAAACATACACACATAAATACATACATACATACATACATACATACATACATACATACATACATACAGCCTGCTCAACTATCCTGAGCCTTGTAAATGCACTGTAGGCCTACTTAATTTACAATTCATGGCCTTACAGAGCAGATAGCCAGTGAGTGTCCCAATGAATGCACATACACACAACTTGATCAATAAAGAAACCTTGAAAACGTACCTTCATCTTTTTAGGCTTGACGACAGAATATAAATAAGAGCAGCACAGAAACAGTCAAGATACTTTTACCATAAATAATGAAACAGTTAAATTCAGCTGATGTAGTATTAAATGTAGTATTAAACGACTCTTTAAAGTTCTTCTCTATTCACAGGCCTAACAACCGGGTAGGAATGCAGCAAATGCACAAAGCCCGACTTGCCACGTTTAAATTATCAGCAGTCTATTTTTGGACATGGGAAATTTCCAGCCTTCTATAGATATTATCTATTCTAGTGATTAGGGCTTTCTCACAGAGCGGGGGTGGTGATTGCATCAGCCTACACAAACCCTAATCAGCCAGGATGAATGAACAGCCTATATTTGTCACAATCATTTGGCATTGAAGGATGGTCTCAAGTGGAAGGCGTTTATAATCGGCAGCAGAAGTGATGATGATGGGGAAGTTTTGTGTACAGTAATAGTTCAGACACACCTTCGCAAATGAATAATGAAATCTGCTTTACCATCATGCTGTGTTATGTATACATGCAATTATGCACGTATGTGTCTGGCTACTTGTAATACTCCTTTAAAGAATCTCACAGTCATTGAATAATGATGTAACAACTTTCATATAACATACCCAAACTGTAAATGGAATTGTAAATCCGATGTAGGTTAAAGATTGGAATATAAATGCAACTTAATGAATAAATTAAAATAAATTGAAATTAAACTTCTTAAACCCTAAGTTCTTCTTAAGATAACCTGAAAATGCTCTTTATATAAATGAAGTTCCAAAGCTACAGCATTAATTAATAACCTCTTTTGCCAGTGACCTAACTAACTGCACATACTGGATTTTCCTATTTCCGGGACTCATTTGATAGGGAGGGAACTCTTCCAGGATTGAATAATGATGTAACAACATTTCATACAACATACCAAAACTGTAAATGGAACTCTAAATGGAACTGTAAATGTGATGTAGGTTACAGATTGGAATAGGAATGCAACTTATTCAAGCAAACTGTAATTAAAGCAAGAACAATAGAACATTCTTTATTAAACTATCAGCAAACCCACATTGTCTTACAGAAAAAAGAAACAATAGAAACGTTTATTTTTGTAAAGTCATGAATTCAAAAATTCTCATTTAATAAAATTTCCTCTAGGAAAAGCATTAACTCAAGGCAAGGTGAGATCATGTGGCCTGGGTTGTAAGTTTGTAACATAAAATTAGTATGAGAGCATATATATAAACAGATCTACAACAGACTGAGGAAAAAATTGCCATGGTTGGATCAGCCAGGAAGGCATGGCATCAGGGTCAGTGGAGTGCTATATCAAGAGGTAGCTAAATTAGTTCTAACTGATACTTGTCCTAACACTAATGCAGCAACAGTGGAGGGACGCAAGTCTCTTGAATCGTTTAGAGGCTTGCGATTGAGTCGCAGAATTAGGATAAGCTGAAGGACTTCCTCAACTAAAACCAACTCCACACGTTGGGGGGGGGGGACTGTATTACTGTATAGAAGTCGTGTCAATTAAACAATTATTGTGAGTCTGAGAGTACCAGGGTAAAGATCTATGAGGGGTAATAGAGTAGTGTCAAGAGAACAAGCATGGGACAGAATCGATAATGTCCATAGCAGTTCTGATTTCATAAATGTTCAGTAATTAAGATTTAATAACATTACACTGGTGACTATGAAAATTTGAAAAACACCGAAAAGTTAATTAAGTTTATCAACACAATATATTATCAACAATGACCCCATTAATTTTATCCCACAATATGTTTAAGCTGATTGTGTCAGACAATCAATACAAGCTCCATGAGCTACAAACTAGGCCTGAATCGGGTTGCATAGGTGATAACATGTGCGCTGTTGCATGCACCCAATATTTCGGCTAAGGAAAATGGTATGCATGTTTGTTCGTTTACTTCCAAAACACGACAAGCAAAACGCCGTAGGTGCACATAACAAAGATTTGATACATTAATACAGCCCTTAAATAATATTTATAGTGCCATTCCAACAACACAAAATTGGGTAATCCTGAAGACTGCATGCCTGTCCATGTAAACAGAATGGCTGCCCAAGAAATTGCTGAAATAGAGCGCTACGGCCTTATTTTCGAATTTTATATTTACTCGTATTTACTGCATATTTCCTTTATTTATAATTTTATTAACTTGACCGTTTTACATAGATCTCGCGCTGATTACTTACGTACTGCGCGTATTGCATCATGGGATAAGACTGATAGGTTGCAGCGCTCTATTTTAGCTGTCATTGGCAGCCATATTGCTTTGTATACAGGCATGCCGTCTTCGAGATTACCCAAAACGATAGCATTTATAAATATTAAACAAGCATACTCTTAAGAAAACTTAAAATACTCATAATTTAATTTGTGCAACTGTCAATCGCTGAAAAAGAGAAGTAGAATATGCTGATAGCAGATTAATTTTCAGAAAGAGACAAGTAGAATATGCTGATGAAATTTTCAGCCGGTCATTTATCGGAATGCTTCTGATAGGAAGCGGGTCATAGATCTAAAGATAAATTAACACATGGCTGCAGTAAGACGTACTTGGCTCTCTTTTGGTTGATCTTTGCCAAAAAACCTTCGCCAAAACGAGTAAGCATGTGCGAGCGTCAGCATATTTCAATAATTGTATTTAATATAACACGCCTTAGCAAAACTTAATAATTATTTGTACGACTGCCAGAATAGCCGATCGACAAACCTCGCTTTATTACGGGCGGCACACCTCCACCTGTCATTGGACGAGATTAAAAGTAGGTTACTAGGTCATTCGCTGACAAGGTCAGTGGCTTCAGTTCCCAAAACGAAGAATTAATGCACCATTTTGTCCATCGAGGCGTACAATATTTTGCTTGGCAAAACTGACTTTAAAACAGTAATCATGTCATATTCAGATATTGATATTGATGAGACTACTGAAATAGCAGGTCGATATCAGAAAAGGCCTAGTTATCCTTTCTCTCCTACTTAATTCCAAGGATGTCTCAATGTTTTAATTACGTACTATGATTATTGAATTGCATTTTTATATTATTTTGTGATTTTGCGCTTTTACATTTTATCTGTTCGCATTTGATGTTTCCGCAGTGCATTTGCAGGCGGTTCAAATGCATACATACTTACTAACTTCTTAGATGAACTTAATTCTTGGATGAACTTTTTAAAAGCGACACATGGCACACTCTATTATCGCTCACGAAGATCGAAGATAAACACAAGAGAAACTGGAATCATTGTTTGAAATTTAGTAGTAATATTTTCAGTATTTGAAAATAAACATCAATCATGGGCAGCGACGAAGAAACGAAACAGACAAAGCAAGGGCGTAGCAAGGTTTCTTTGATTTACTCTGCTTAATTACCGAGAGGGCCATGAGGGTAAAAATGCATAACATCTCCGCGTTGATTGTTACAGTTATTTAAAAACAAATTTTCACTACACTGTTGCCTTCTTTTCCATGATGTTAACCTTGATTATCTAATAATAATTGATACATAATGATGACGATGACGATTATTCCCAGGGCCCACATAGTTAGGAAGACTATCCAGTGCATCAACATGGTCTTTCTGACCACTGGGTCCTGAAGTGAGTGAAGACCTGGCCATCCTAGAACGATCCCTAGTTTGTTTGAATCATGAGGGATTACATGTTCCTCAGGTAAAAAAATTATGATAATAATAATAATTTAATAATAATATATAATAGCAGTAGCAATATAGCAATAACAATGTGAAGAGAAACAGGAAGAAGATTTGTATTGCGCTAAAGCTTGGCCAATACCGAAGATAATGGCGCTGTACATGAGTTTAAAAATGAATGGCATTCACATGACTGCTTAAGAAATAGGTCTTGAGCTTTGATTTGAATGTCTCCATAGATGATGCATGCTTCACATGGTCAGGAAGGCCATGTGAGTTCTGAAACAGAGAAAGATCAATTGCCAAACCATGTAGAAGACCACATGTGGGTCTTGAAATAGTATTTTTACGATGATCTTTCCTGGTTGTCTGCTACCGGAATAATTATGTCAAGTCATTTACATAACTAAATATTCATAGATATTCAAGTGTGCCAACAGCGTTTTTTATGATTTCTATGTTTGATGTTTGTGCAGAATGACCACATGAATGCAAAAGACTGGAGAGAACTGAGTAAGTGTCACGTTCAACTTGGCTTAGCGACAGTCATGCAACTTTTTTCGGAAATTACATTACATCTCTCTAACTGGCTCCACTATTAAATTTCTACTAAAGTGAAATGTATTTGGATTTCATCTTGATGCTACTGGAATAAATCATTGATTAAAGTTTTGTCAAAACGAAACTCCTTATTTCTGCATAAATACTTTTTTTAGAGAATACAAGAATTGCTCAGCTTCACATCACTTGATGTGTAGCTTCTTTTTGCTTCCATCTTTTGATGAAACTTTTAAGACAGACCAGTATAATTAGGTAATTTAAAATTTGTGGTTGTACCTCTGTAATGAAAACTTTTACAATTTCAGAGACAAAAAAGCGAAAATTCAAGCAAGAGAAGTTCTTGGCACAGCTTGAGAAAGAAATGACGCTTGAGAAAGAAATGACCAACGATGCAAGTTCTGCTTCATCGAAAAAATTGAAATTAGACTCTTCATCAACAGTTGGTCAGTACTGACTTGATTTACAACTTATGCATGGCTCCTTGTAATAATTTCCTCGCTGTGAGAGGCATAATATAAATTTACATAGGTGCGTGAAAAGCTATTTATCCATGCATTCATTCAGATCACTTATATTGCACCCTTCCATCCGTCCCTCCCTTCCTTGCACTTTGTTTTGACAGTGTCTATGATTGAGGGCTCAACTGTCCACGTGGAAGTTGCTATTTGCTTAACCCTTTACCCGTTTGCCCCGAGAATATCAGCTGAAAACATGGGCTTAACGGAAAAAATGAGCGGGTAAAGGGTTAAGTAAAGGTTTGCTAGTGCATGCATCTTGGTCATTGGGTAAAAACATGCTGCTGCAGGGCATATTCGTAACCAATCACAGCATGACTTTCATTGGAGGTGGAGAGAATATTCTTAACTAGAGCAGAGATGGAAACATTCGACCTTAAGTACGATAGCATAACAGCCATGTCACAAAAAAGGTTATATGAATGAAGGAGCTCTTACTAGTGTTCAAATTCAAAAGACATATGGCACTTCTGCGACTGATGTAAGCTTGCTACTCTCAGTTTTTGGGTACAGAATCTCTGTTCTGAAGTTGACGAAATGCATCTAAATCAACAATGCAAAAATTTACATTATTTTAAGATAGAATGACCAGTTTCTTACTTACGACTTATCTCGCACTGGCTATATTGGTGAATTCAAACCTGTAAACGACTTTGAAGTACTGTAAATTCTTGATATTGCCTATAAAAGTACTCTAGCAGATTTCTTGCTTGCATGATTTGAGTCTTATTGGGGCATTTTCTCTTACCTTATGTTGTACTTGCTCAAATTGTTGGTTGCTGGAGGCTGTTTTCCATGTTTGTTTCTTCAATTCTTAGTTGGCTTTGAATGTTGTTGAGAGTCTAAAAGTTTGTCTGGTTCATTTTGCAGGGAGACAATACACGATCAGTATTGCTTTGCCTGGTTCCATTCTTGATAATGCACAGTCACCAGAATTAAGAACGTATCTAGTCGGACAGGTGAGTTATTTACCTCAACTTTGTGTTACTTGTGATATTTATGCTCTAAAGTACAAAACATCCAAAACTGGAAACTGTGTAATGGATGATCACTAATTAATGTGAGAGAAATGTTTGAACACCATCTGTGTGATAGAGCAATGTAAGTTGACCATTGTGACAAAATCGTTCACGGAAATACTTTGAAAATTGCTGTTATAACTGCAACACAATAAATAATCTACCAGAAAGTTTACACGCGTGCAGTAGATGAATAAATAGTCTTGGATGAGTTAACACACAGGATTTGTTAGAGAACTTGTTTAACTCTTTAATGCCGGAGGGTATAGGATTTCCCATACCATTTAATACCATCTCGGCATTAAAGGGTTAAAGAAATTGCAGCACTAAGGTTTAAAAGTCAGGCAACGTAGTGAAGAGCAGATTTCTCATGTTTAGAAACTGGCTTTTAAGTTTATATCTGATCATGATGTTCAGTTGTTCACCTACTTGTTGGTTGGGTCTATAGGCTGAGTGGTTCACTGCTAACTCATATTTGCAGTTGGAGTTTTCAGAGTGGATTTGGTTCTCTGCTTACTACTGACACTTAGTGAATAATTTGAAATATTGTGCCTATGCTTTAGCACATGTTTGATTTGCTGTTTATCTTGCCGTTGATTTGTTTTAATTGAATTATTTCAGATTGCTCGAGCAGCCGTTGTTTTCAGTGTAGATGAAATTATTGTATTTGATGAGTCAGGAATGATGACAAAGTGAGTCGTCCTTTTTGTAATAATAATGATAATAATTATTATTAGTCGGACTGTGGAGTTTAGTGATTAAACAATGTGGGGAGCAAAAGGTTTTAATGCAAATGATTCATTAATTCATTATGAAAATATTTGCCTCTTCAAGGGGATCACTCAGAGGCGTTCCCAAATGCTGCACAGCCAAATAAAGCAGTCTTATGGTGAGAGGAATACCTGGAGTTTGAGCATTGAGGGTAGGAAATTACACGTAGAGGGCACGGTTCTGCCTAGCGGAGGTATGAGCAATTTAAGGGACAGAGAGCAGACCTTATTCAACCGAAAAGAAGGAGCGCAAATGCCAAGCACTATGAGTATTGAGTAGGGATACAGATCTGGCTAAGGTAGGCAGCAGGGAGGCCTATGCTTTAGTTCTATGATTTAATGCTTCTATGATCAAGAAATCAAGAATAGCAGTTTCAATTGGTCTTCGTTTCCAGGTATTGTCTGTCATTATTATTCAATATTGTCTGACAGTTTCTTTTGTAAGCCTATTGTTATGTGCAATTTTAAATAAGAAACCTTTGCAAGGCATGACTAGAAAATCTAATTTGAATTCCATATATATTGGAATTATTTCATAACTTCAAAAGTCTGCATAGTTTCATCCGAATCGAGTCTGTTGCAATGTCTGCCAGCAGAAACCTTTGCAAGGAATAAGTAGAAATTTAATTAAGGTTCTTTAATTAATTAAATTAAAGGTTTTAAGGCATACTACTTCTGCGTTGCTCTCACAGGGACCCAAGTATAGCGTCTGCATCGCAGAAGGTTCAGTCAAGTATCCAGATGATTCACATCCTCCAGTACCTGGAATGTCCGCAGTACCTGCGCAAGGCTCTCTTTCCGCGTCACAAGAATCTCCAGTTTGCTGGTAAATTATTCTTTCAGTGGTATATATTAAATCTGGATGAGAGTTGAAGTCACTTCATTCCATCAGGAGTTATAGTGAAACCTGACTGCAACTCTGTGTTGCTATGGAAACTTGATTGCAACTCTGTGTTGCTATGGAAGCTTGATTGCAACTCTGTGTTGCTATGGAAACTTGATTGCAACTCTGTGTTGCTATGGAAACTTGATTGCAACTCTGTGTTGCTATGAAAACTTGATTGCAACTCTGTGTTGCTATGGAAGCTTTATTGTGACTCTGTGTTGCTATGGAAACTTGATTGCAACTTTGTTGCTACGGAAGCTTTATTGCAACTCTGTGTTGCTATGGAAACTTGATTGCAGCTCTGTGTTGCTATGGAAACTTGATTGCAACTCAGTGTTGCTATGGAAGCTTGATTGCAACTCTGTGTTGCTATGGAAGCTTGATCGCAGCTCTGTGTTGCTATGGGAGCTTGATTGGTTGCTACAGAAGCTTGACTGCAGCTCTGTGTGGCCATACTGCCTTCAAATCATCTGCCTTTTTAATACCTCGTTTAAATGAATTGCTCTTCTTCTGACTTTGTTTTCTATTCGTATGTATGTTTTTATGAATGTTTTATATTAGAGCAACAGGCAAAACGCTAGGTGAAAAAGACAGTTTTGGAGTGGCTGCTTATGGCTAAGTTTGTTGGTGTTTAGTTAATACTGAGGGATCAAATAGGTTTTCTTAACCTTTACCACTCAGATTTATTTTCCGCGCCAACCCCTCCAGATCAGAATTAAATTTAAGTGAATATTAGTCACAGTTCAACATTTATTTTAACCAAACAACATGATTCAATTGATGATACATATCATACAAATGATATATATCATATATATATGTCATATATATCATATATAAATATCATATATGTATTATATATATATGATATATATCATATATATCATATGCATTTATTTCATATATATGATATACTTAAATGATATATATCATATTTATCATATATAAATGATAGATATATGATATATATATAATATATCTCATATATATAATATATATATCATATCATACGATATCATGTATATCATATTTATATAGCATATATAAAATATCTATATATGATATATATATATCATATAAAATCATATATAACATGTATCATATATATATAATATATATAATATATATAATATATGATATATCATATATGATATACATGCATCATATATATCATGTGTATGATATATTATATATATATCATATATATATATATATATATTATATATATATATAGTATATATATATATATATATCATAAATTATGATATATATGATACATATATAAGAGATATATATCATATGTATTTGTAATATTATATCATATATAAATGCGATATATAAGATATATGTGTATATATGATTTATATATGATATATAAAAATGATATATGATATGTATGTAAATGATATATACCATATATATATATGTCATTTATATATGATATAATATGATATATATTATATATCATATATGTCATAGGAGCTCCTTGGACCTTCACAAACTAATGTCCGCTCCCACCGGCCATATGAGTTAGGCCGGTTTTATAAATGTCCGCTGTGAGCGGCCTCATGAGTGGTAAAGGTTAATGTGCTGCTGTTTGTTTTATCTATATTTCGCTGTCTATGTTTCATGAATATTTATTATTTTTTGTGCATAATTCTAGGATTGCTCAACCCTCTCGACTGTCCGCATCATATGCGACGAGATGCTGACATGGAATTCCGTGAAGGGGTTGTGGTGGACAAACCAGTTCCTCCTCAAGCGAGTGCTTCGGGATCTCTTGTCGATGTTGGACTATTTAAAGAAGTCCAGATAGATCGAAAACTTGTGCCGGGCATACGTGTGACAGTACAGCTTGATCCAGCTGCCAGGGGTATATTTTCTATTTATGTTTTATAATAACCATAGCCATTAAACAATTAACAGTGATTAATGACCCTTTTCAGGGTATATGTTTAGGGCACCGGTTCCCAACCCGTGGCACGCGGGCCAAAATTGGCCCGCCAGACCTCAAGAAATGGCCCACCAGGCCTCAAAAATGGCCCTCGTTTCTCAAAATATTAACAAAAATATATGAAAAATTGACAATTTTGACGAAATAGAGCACATAATTATTGTCTGTTAGAAATTATTTTATTTTTAACTCTATAAATAACATCACAGATTCTATTTTGAATCAATTACAACAATTTTATATGCTTTTAGGTAATTAAATTTTAGCATTGTGGCCCCCTAATGTCCTTTAACTAAGAAAAAGTGGCCCTTTTGTCCTCCAACTTAGAAAAAGTGGCCCTAAGGTCAAAAAAGGTTGGGAACCACTGGTTTAGGGAATATTGACGAATATTGGTGGCACAAAATAGATTCCTGGTAGAAAGAAAGTATGCATCAGCATCAGTACCAGTATATCTTATTCTTTATATTCAACATGGTACCCAGCTCAGTAATTTAGGGGGGAAATGGAGAGGAAGAAAATCTTACAGAAAAGGTTATATGGGGTGGGAGGTAATCAGGACGAAGACTGCCTTCTAGAAAATCAGTGCTAACCTCTGTAGTTCAACTGACTTTAAGGGCTCCAAGTTTGTCAAAGTTACCTTGAGCAGTCATTCATTTAATTTAATCAAGGCTAGTAATTACATGGTACTCTTGCCTCACTTCAATGTAATTTGGGCATTTATAGTTTGTATTACCTTGTCTTTGATGATAAAAGATCAAGTAAACAATGAATTTAAACTTTGATATGTGAAATTCAGGTGGTAAAATGAGAAGAGGAAGTGCTGTGCCGTGTTCCATGCCGTTCACCAAGTTAGGTCTCTACTGGGGTTATCGTGCTCGTCTTGCCACAAGTCTGGGGTCAATCTTCAAGGACAGTCCATATGACGGTGGATATGACGTCACAATCGGTACCTCCGAACGGGGTCAGAGTATTGACAGTTTCAGCCTACCAAAGTTCAGGTTGGTTTGAATCAAACAATTTCAGCTGGTTCTTGTTGCAAACGTCTTTCAGCCACAGCTGCGTGTAGTTTGGTTTATCATAATTATTACTTATATCCATGTTAATAGTGGTGCAGCTTTGGAGTTCTTTTGAGAGAGAGATGGAATCTTCTGAAAATGTTGTAAACTGAATAGATTCTTGAGCTTAAAATTCACTTAGGTTGTATATTCTCTTCATAAGTTTTATACGAATTTTTTTAACATCAGAACTTTACTTGTCGTTGTAAATTTTACCTTTGCAATGTTAACATGTACTTGTTCTTTAAACATTCATTCATTGCTTGCTAGTTGCAAAGTACCTTAGGTTTGAAAGTCAGTGTACAATTGAGCAGAGACACTGAATAATTCAATTCACTTAAGTATGCTGATGGTTCTGAAACAGATATTCAGAGCCAACTTGTAGAGAACCAAAGACATTTTAAAGGTCATTAATTGTGTGTAGAGACCTTGCACCTGATAAGCATAAGATTTCAATTCAGCACGCAACTTTAACTTTCTGAATGAAAATACTATTGTTGTGTGGAAAATTTGCATATGCTTTTAAATAAACTTCTTGAAGGCATAAATTTCTGAAGGCATCTTGTAAGATTTCACTTCAACATGCAACTTGGACTTTCTAAATGAAAATACTATTGTTGTGTAGAAAATTTACGTACTCATGCTTTTAAATAAATTTCTTGAAGGCATTTGCTGATCGTATTTGGCGGATTGAACGGCTTGGAGGCGAGTCTCGATGCCGATCCAGATTTAGATGCAAAGGAACCAAGTGAGCTGTTCGATCATTACCTCAACACTTGTCCAAGCCAAGGATCACGAACCATTCGCACGGAGGTATTTAATCTTTTTACCTGTTTACCCCGAGAATATCCACTGAAAACGGGCTTAAAATTTAAAAATGAACTGGTTAAGGGTTAAATACTACATTCGTACAGTTAACACAGCACAGTGTCTAGAGTCAGATACAATACAAAGCCTGTAATTTGATAATGCCCTCATTACAAAGCTCAGAAGTGCACATTAGAGTTTAGGAGCCATTATGAAAGTTCTACAAGTAGACTGGAAAAGGCTAGTTTCAGCTTAGAGTGAAAGACAGTCTCACTAAGATAGAACTTTGGGAACATGAAGAGGTAGAGAGTTCCAGATGAAGTGACCTGCAAATGTGAAAAAGCGCCTGCCAAAGACAAGACGTGTACCAGGAGCAACATACTTATCAGCAGATGCTGATCGAAGACAAGAGTAATAGTGAGCGAGTGAGCGGGCAAGTGTTTATGAGTAAGTGAGTGTGTGAAAATTTACCAGTAAGTGTATCTGTGAGGGAGTATTGATTGTGAGTAGCTAAGTTAGCATGTGAGAGAGTGATTTAGAACGAGTATGAATGAATTAGGGTTTCTGGTACATTTTCAAAATGAACACAAATTATTTTATGCACCTGACTGAACATGGGCTGACAGAGTAGTACGTATGAAAATTCTTGAATTAATACCAATTAGCCTACAGACTATGATTACTAATCTAGTCAGAATCTTTATTTCCTTCAAACTGCGTATTCCCTCCGAGCAGGCATTCTAATATCAGAGCAGTGAACGTTGAATAATTAATTAATTAAACAGTTTTGTTGAGAACACAGTTTCCTGAGGTTGAAATTGAAATATCCTCTGCTAATGACTTTGATATTTCACTGTATCTGGTGTATTTGGAGATGAATAGGTGTCTTATGCTTTTCATGCTGGATGCCAGCAGGAAGGACATTAATATTAATTATTATTATTGGATCGGATTACTGTTCCGATTAAACAAAAAATATGGCGGACGAGTGGGTGGCGACGGTCATCCTGGTTTCTGTGAACTGATAACAAAACTCTTTACGTCCTGTTCTTCTTCCTGTTTCATCTGTTCGTTGCATGAGAAAAAAATACATGGAGGGTTCTACGAGTAAACTGTTAGTGCTTTGATGAAAATATTCTTTGAAAAATATGTCGCCTGTGGGCGCCTTTGTAACGGCATGTGCTGTGTTACAGCGCCATAGATATTGTCGTCATTATTATTATATTATTTTTTTATTATTATTATTAAATTGGAGATTCTAATTAATCTGTGCCCAGCCAAGATCATCTGCAAAGATATGTGATGAATCCATATCCTGTATAAATTATAAATAATTTATCTGTATAAATTATAATAAATAATTTATCTGTATAAATTATAAATAATTTATATTATTGTCACTCCACTCTGTTCATTAAGAATCTCAAAAGTTCTATCCTATCTAGCCGTTGTTGGGCCAGGAGTGCTTCTGAGTAGCCTACCTTGAAAAGGCGCTATGTAAAATATCCTAAATAATAAATTAAACGTATGTACTCATTGTACTGTGTAGGGGTTCTGCTTTATGAATTATTATGCAGAGTATGCGAAAGGTATTTACTTTATGTACACACCACCACAAATGTTGGCAGATGAACCTTTTGTCAGATTTTAGCGGCGAATGTACCTCTCCCCCAATGTTCGTTTCCTACAATACACCTTTGATATTAGCTATTAACTTGGTGAACATCTAACTAATTATCATCTTCATTGTTTGTTTTACAATGACTTCTACCATAGAACAGCATCCATTTGATTATTGTTAATTTGCATCCTTTGTTAATCTGTGATCTGCAATGCTGCTATTCGTGCCATTAGTTACCAATTGTTGGTTTCTGTGAGCAGATAACATAGCAGGGAATCCTACAGTGCATTTTCGTCCATGACTGACAAATTTTATGTGTTCCTGTGGGCAATTGTAAGTCATGTATGGCATTAGTCATTGATATGAAAGACAAAGCAGGTTCGCCTTTTGTCTTCTAGTGACTAAGCGGAGACCCTGTAAAAGCAAGTGCAGTTAGTGCACTGTGGTGCATATTCTGACCAGTTTCATGTTTATTTTTTTTAAATGTCAAAATAATATAGATTAGAATGCTAAAATTCACAGTCATTTTATTACAATGATGACTATTATTCATGACAGAATTATCTGGAAATACGTTACAGTTAATTGGTGCACATCAGGCAATTAATTGTCCCACATAATGCTATTATAGTGTTTCAATAAGACATATTTTCTCTGGTGTACAATGCGCATATGGCATGGCCACCTGGGTGCAGTGAATCTCAGGTTTTCTGCGATGGACGACTGGTGGGGGTTGGGGTTGGGGTGGTTTGCAACCTCGGTGTTATGTTCATATCGACCTATCGATGATGTGCCATGTGAGAAAGCATATGAGTACCCTACATTGGCTGTTGAAAGTAGTGCATTTTTAATACAAGGAGCCACCCCCAGTGCATTCATGCTAGCTGTGGTGCATATAATTTCTCTTCATGAAGAGGATTCATTACTATCAAGTCATTGTAGTAGTTACCTTCCTTTATGAAACGTATTGGTTAAAGCAGACAAATAATCCAGCTTATTACATTGGCTGCTGAAAGTAGTGCATTTTTAATTGAATGAACCAGCCCCAGTGCATTCATGTTGGCTGTCGTGCATAAATTATAGTTTCTCGTCATGAACCGTATTTTTCTGTGTTGCAGGAAG
Source organism: Lumbricus rubellus (assembly GCA_945859605.1). Taxonomy (NCBI): domain Eukaryota; kingdom Metazoa; phylum Annelida; class Clitellata; order Crassiclitellata; family Lumbricidae; genus Lumbricus; species Lumbricus rubellus. Next base: position 12,620,154 of record OX243820.1, on the reverse strand, counting down.
CCGTTTTGATTACGCTGTCTGCAATACGGATGAAACTGCCGCCACTGCACAGCTAGTAAAAAAACTTATGTTAACTGAAACAGCGTTGATAATAATAATCACTCTGAGCCTACATCTATCAGAATTTTTATTTCTTTAAAGATGATTTTACAGTGTCATTCCATTCTCTCTCCAACTGCAAATAAATTACTTTTGCAGTTGTTGAATGCAAGTGGGTCACTTAATGACAGCTGTTGACTGTTGAATCTGAACTTGCCATAGAACTATTTCATGTTAATGATACCGGTTATCTTCAAAGCGATGAATGCCATGTAGTTGTTAAAAATTACCTGGTGTAGGCTCTTGGTGGTAGTGCAAACGAGACTGGGTGTACACTGCAGTTCGCACGCATAACATACTGTGTCTCGCTCTCTGTCAACTGCTTCTGCTTCCACCTTGGTCCATGTCTTCATTGCAAACCGGTTGGATTACTGTTCCTCTCTTTACTTTGGCCTTCCCCAGGTTCGCTTGCGTGGTCTTGAGGGGGTCCTGCGGGCGGCTGCACGTTTGGTCGGTGGCGTTCCCAAATTTGGCCACATCTCGCATTACATTCGTGATGTCTTGCATTGGCTCCCGGTTCAGTCGCGAATCCACTTCAGGGTGGTTTCTTTTGCTTGGCGCTGCATCTTGGGCACAGCACCCTCCTATCTTCGTGATTTCTTTACCTTGACCTCGACTGCTGCGGGTCGCCGATCTTTGTGCTCGGCCTCTAGAGGTGACTTCATGGTTCCTCATGCCCGCACAGCCACAAGGCAGCACAGGGCATTTTCGGTCACTGGACCTTCCGTCTGGAACGACCTTCCCTCTAACCTGCGTTCCCAACCTCGGAACATGTCTGGCACTTTCTATAGTTCGCTCAAGACCTTTCTCTTCGACCGGGCCTGGGTCGGGAGCGCTTCTGAGTAGAGCCCTTGAAGAGGCGCTATATAAATCGCATAGATAGATAGATAGATAGATAGATAGATAGATAGATAGATAGATAGACTGTAGATCTGTGGTGTCCAGTGTTTAAGCTAGGCGTCTCCAGAGGGGGAAGGGGAGTTCCCCCAGGAATGAGATGCCCCTCCCCCCCCACCCCCCGAAAATATTCAGAGCTGTTTTTACATATAAATTTCATTACATAAACGGTTTTACTTCCTTATGAAAGTGTTTTTATCCACTAAAAGAGTGTTATGAAACAAAACACTGAAAAAGTTCGTCAGATTTCATTTATCAGAATAAATTAGGCTACTACTGGGATTTCCCTATTTAGTTGAATTTTGAATATATTGATTAAAAACAAAAACGTCATCAGAAAAAAATGACTGGACAAGGGGTTTCGCTGGTGTCTGCCATCAATGTTTGCTGAACGGCCGTTGGCCTGTTTGTTTCCCCAACCCCGATATCGGAATCCCCACAACCCCCAAAAAAGCAGGGTGACTAGATTAAACATTGTGTGGTGTCAATGATTGTGTTATTCCAGAAGGTATACAAGGCCGGATTAAGCAATGTGGGAGCCCTGTTCGGGAAATTTTTGTGGGGCCCTGTTCGGGAAATGTTTTCTTTTTTTAGTCATCTGGCGAAATTTTAACATTTTTCGGGAAAATCATACCATTTCATCCCCCCAAAAAGTTGATGACCTTTTTTTAGTCATCTGGCGAAATTTTTCGGAAAATCATACAATTTCATCCGCCAAAAAAGTTGATGACTTTTTTTGTCATCTGCGAAATTTTTCCTGAAAATAGTCATTTCGTCAAAATTTACTTTAAAAAATTTTCCGCATTTGTGGGGGCCCCCTAAAGTGTGGAAAGTGTGGGGGCCCCTGTTTGGCCGAAGTTGCCGCCGAACATGTTGAGCATGCCTAAATCCGGCCCTGCAGGTATATTCTGTGTGAGTGTGACCTAGAGTTGTGCATTTAATCATCCTTTGACCCAATATGTCACATATTATGTGCATGTTGGCCTAACTCTGTAGCGGGCGATAGAGCAGGAAGTAGCCTACAGAAGTACGATGGTCCATTTATGTTTTGAGATAACTGATTAACTGTAGGCTATAATTATATATGGCATGACATTTAGATGACCTTTTAGACCAATTAACCTCAGTTCAACGTGTTTTCCACAATTTAGGCCAACCAGTGCAGCTAACAACTAGATTTTTAAATGGTGCTGCTGCTGCTGCTGCTGCTGCTGCTGGTATCTTGTATTTTTAAACACTTCCTCTTTTCTTTCGTTTCCTATAATTAGATTTAGGCCTACTTGTCTCTACACATGAGTGAAATGTTGCCAACGGTCCCAAATCTGAGTAAGAATTGATAGATTTGTATTGGTACTCGTGGTTAGACGGTCCCCCCCAAGTTTGTGGTGGGGTGGCGGAGATGTATTTCAAAAATATTTCAGAAATACAAGTCTCTACAGTGTTATCTTCTGTTTATCCATGATGAGAAATTTTCTGATGACAGCTCTAAATGCAGCTATCAGTGTAGCACTGTAGCTACAATTAGAAATTTAAGCAATGGAATTTACATTTATTGAAGTCCTAGACCATGTATCTGAGCACTGAAATAATGAGTTATTTTGTTAAGATGACAGCTTAATAAGCGACGGTTAGTGTGCACTGTGCACATTCCTAAAATTGTAAACAATTGGGAGGCATACACACTGAAGTCTTAAACCACAAAGTATAGGACTATCAGCATCGAAAATTGAGCAATTTCTTTTATTAATGCGACAGCCTGAAATCCTACCATTACAGCATGGGAATTTTAAAAATTAAACGATGGAGAGGGGACATTTATTGAAGTCTTAAACTGTGAATTTTAGCAATGAAATTCTGATAAATTTCGTTAAAATGATAGAATAAAATGCTTAGGCCTAATTACAGTGTGGAAAAAAATTCGGAAAAGGGCAGAGAACATAACACTCCCCGAACCCCACCCTCTGCAGTGTCTGCACATTTAAATTAAATTAAATGCTCGTTCGTTTCCCCCCTTTCCAAGTTAGGACCAAGTCTCCACGCTGTCGAGATATCAAGGACAAATTAAGTTGAGTTGGCAGGTGATCTGAGAGAGATACTGACAGAATATTGATGGTGAATTGGTGATTGATTATATTTTTCATTTCGATTTGCCGTCCGCTCAGTAAACGCAGTATCATAGCCTATATTAGGCTTCTCATTGTAAACGTTGATTTATTTGGTCACGTTCGATTTGAGGCGGGCTTGGCCTACATGACACTATGTCAATCGATTATATGCTTTGTAAAAATGTTCGGGTCGAGGCCACGCGTGGTAGGCCTATGTACCGTATGGAAAAACAGCGTATACATCGTACCGATGTTCGTCTTTCTTGCTTTTGTTGCGGAAGTATTGCCCTACAGTCCAGATCACTGAACCGTTTTATTTTGATGTTATGTGCCGCGTCCGTTACGGTCCGTACGTTAGGCACAGCTTAATTATTGTGAAATCGTCAGCAGCATCTGCCTGCGTGTTCGCTTCTTGCTTTCTGGCCGACAATCCTACAAGAATATTATTTGTTGAAATTGCTTTTGCTATGTCGAAATTGTTTTCCAGTACGGTAAGGACTGTTCAATGTTCATAGCCTATGCATATATATATATATATATATATATATATATATATATATATATATATATATATATATATATATGACTAAAAAAGGTGATCAGATTTTTCCTGGCAAAGATCACCGAAATTGTGGCCCCCCCTTTTCTAAAATTTCTGTATTCGCCTCTGAGGCCTATATGGGGGCGGCGGGATCTCGAAAATAAATGTACGTTGGCCTACGCAGAATAAATTTCTAGTTATGACGCCCACGTTAGCCTATAACTATCTATAGCAGTAGGCCTAAGCCTTCTATGTAGGCCTACTTGCTGTTCTATTTTCGTTTTAGGGCATTTTATTAGGGGAAAGTACCCTAAGATGGGACACTTAACAGCTTTTTCCAATTTTTTACATTGCAAAAAGCACCATGTTAAAGTAAACTGCATTGATGTACTCACTGCATACGCATTTAACTTTCAAATGGCGGTTGTAAAATTTTACACCTATCAAAAAATGTAGGCCTATCATTATTGCCATTTATAAACAGTACCAAAGTCAGGGCTTAAAGTGTGCCAGGACGGTCATGGACGGCGTCCAGGCACTTATTTTTGAGGCTGGACGCCGTCCTGCCACTTATTTGGCCAGCACTGCCTGGACGGTCGTCCATGACTGCATGGACGGCGTCCATGCAGTTACGGACGACCGGCCATGACTGCCTAAAAATTGCTCCATTTGAGGTCGACACAGCCAAAAATGCGCTGGTCGCTGGGGCTCCGCCCCAGACCCCGCTGCGGGAGATTACGGTCAAGACAAAAACCTTTCTCTTTTACAATAACATTTTTATTTTTATTGTTATCCTGGTAGCTTGCGACACTAAAAAACACTTATTTTTGAAGTTTTCGCGACTTTATCGTTCACAAATATCTGGCAGAAAGAGCCTAAAAACAGACCCCGCTGCGGGAGCTTACGGTCAAGACAACAACCTTTCTCTTTTACAATAACATTTTGACTTTTATCGTTATCCTGGTAGCTTGCGACACTAAAAAACCACTTATTTTAAAGTTGTCGTGACTTTATCGTTCACAAATAGCTGGCAAAAAAGAGCCTAAAAATGGCTCCATTTGAGGTCGACACAGCCAAACATGAGCTGGTCGCTGGGGCTGCTCCCCAGGCCCCGCTGCGGGAGCGTATACGGTCAAGACAAAGCCATTATCTTTTACAATAACATTTTTATTTTTATTGTTATCCTGGTAGCTTGCGACACTGAAAAAACACTTATTTTTGAAGTTTTCGCGACTTTATCGTTCACAAACAGCTGGCAAAAAAGAGTCTAAAAATGGCTCCATTTGAGGTCGACACAGCCAAAAATGCGCTGGTCGCTGGGGCTAAGCCCCAGACCCCGCTGCGGGAGCTTACGGTCAAGACAAAACCATTATCTTTTACAATAACATTTTTATTTTTATTGTTATCCTGGTAGCTTGCGACACTGAAAAAACACTTAGGCCTATTTTTGAAGTTTTCGCGACTTTATCGTTCACAGATAGCTGGCAAAAAGGGCCTAAAATGGCTCCATTTGCGGTCGACACAGCCAAAAATGCGCTGGTCGCTGGGGCTAAGCCCCAGACCCCGCTGCGGGAGCTTACGGTAAAGACAAAACCATTATCTTTTACAATAACATTTTTATTTTATTGTTATCCTGGTAGTGTGCGACACTGAAAAAACACTTATTTTTGAAGTTTTCGCGACTTTATCGTTCACAAATAGCTGGCAAAAAAGAGCCTAAAAATGGCTCCATTTGAGGTGGACACATCCAAAAATGTGCTGGTCGCTGGGGCTCCGCCCCAGACCCCGCTGGGGGAGCTTACGACGCTCCCCCAGACCCCCTAGTCGGGACTGGCTTCGTGCCTTCGGCACTCGCAACTTCGCGCCTTCGGCGCCGCCACTGACGACCAATTACAAATTTACAATACAGCGTCCAGGCACTTCTTTTTTTACACTTTAAGCACTGACCAAAGTGTCCCATCTTAGGCACCTATGAGTTGTAGCAGAGGCGGTTGAAAATGCGATTTTTTACATACGATATGATTACATGGAAGCGTAATCGTAGGGGGCATTTCAGCAGTGGGGGGGGGGGGCAAAATTTAACTTGCCCAAAAATTCTGACAACGTTTTTAGTCATCCGCCCCAAATCTTCAGAAAATTCCTGTTACTTTTGCCCGATAATTATGACTTTTTTAGTCGCAAATTTGAATTTTTTTCATGCATCTTTTCTTTTTTTCGGGTCTTCTTGCCCGAAAACCAGACTGCCCGAAATTTTCGGGGCATTTGCCCTCTGGACCCCCGTCTCTTACGCCTATGCATGGATGGCCTCCAAGGTTCCTCCAATACACAGGTTGGCCCGCTGGCTTAGGCAGCTGGCTCATTAACTCGGGGTGGGGTGTTTCTGACGTCACATGCCTAGTCGATCCGACTCATGTATAACCTACATGCAGTTCATTCACTGTATCTGCCCAAGATCAATCCACACATTCAGTGTAACTGATGTATTGACAACAAACAAATAGAGATAACTAGTAACTGTGCAATCGCCAGTTGAAAAAATACGTAGTGTCTAGGAAAGGTTTCTCATTTCATATAATAGACAAAGTCCATCAAGATATAAATAAATAAATACATGCATGCATGTGTACATACATGCATGCATGCATGCATGCATGCATGCATGCATGCATGCATGCATGCATGCATGCATGCATACATACATACATACATACATACATACATACATACATACATACATACATACATACATACATACATACATACATACATACATACATACATACATACATACATACATACATACATACATACATACATACATACATACATACATACATACATACATACATACATACATACATACATACATACATACATACATACATACATACATACATACATACATACATACATACATACATACATACATACATACATACATACATACATACATACATACATACATACATACAGACGTGCGTATATGTAGGCTATGCATGTTTGCGTGTATGTATGTACACATATGTATGTATGTATGTATGTATGTATGTATGTATGTATGTATGTATGTATGTATGTATGTATGTCCGGGGGGATGTCCGGCTACCCAGCTGCAACTGTCATTCATGTGTACACTTAAGACCTGTTAGTGCCATTCGATTGATCATTACTGATGCTAGGATTTGTTAGTGTCATTTAAAGCTGCTCTTAATGTCGTTCACATCTAAAATTAAATTTACAATGAACGATAGCTGTGGGCAACTTCGGACTGCTAAATTAATGTAGGCTAATTAGATATTGGATCCGGAGTTTAATGACGGCTTAATTATGACAACAAAAGACGTATTTGGCATACGACAGTAGATTTAAATTCCTACTGATGTTATTAGATGTACGCTATCAAGGTTCTTCGAATACACTTAGTATGCTATAGTTTCAACAGACATGTCAGATGCCAGCAGCGCTGGTCGACTAGGCATGCGACGTCACGGCTCCCCACTCCGATTCACGCATATTCATAACCCCCTCAGCGGCGCGACCTGTGTGTCTATAGATCTTGGATGGCCTCTAACAGAAGAATAAACCTCGTTCACATGCGCGGTTGACAGAAAGTCAGTGAAGGTAGAATATTAAGGTCTGCCGGTGAGGTGAGAGGAGGAGGTGAGGAGGAGCGAGACGAAAATGGGGGAGGGAGGACGTATCTGACCCCTTTTGTTTGTAAGTAGGTCGTTGTTGTTGTTTCGGTTGCGATTGATCGGTGCGTGGGATGAACACGTGTGCAACGTGTCTCAATATGTCAGTTGCGATGTATAATAATGCTCCACTTTCAATCGATAAACGAATACCTTTCTAGCTGCTGGTTTGCGGTTTGCACGCCGGTGTGGATGCAGAGCTGCAGCTCTACGCCTCTAATAAACGGTCTCTGAACGAAACTCAGATCCGAATATAATTATTAGGCTATTATTATGGTGAATGGTGATTGGCTCACGTGACGACGCGGAATTTGTTTCTAAAATTAGAACTAATTTTGACGATTTCCTAAAATTGTCTTTTGTCCAAATTCGCCTATAATTAATTATGAGATAAACTATCTAGGCCTACGGTCTATAGCTGACTGCTTAGAGCCTTAGACGACTGCTTGACCTTTTCATTTAAGCCTAACGCTTGGTAAAACGTATTTCACCAGTGTTTACTTTCAGGGCATCAAAATATTATAAAATTGATTGACCTCACCATGTTCTGCCAAAAGTGGGCAGATGGGGAACGTATTTTCCATGGCAGGGTCGCTGAGAGGGAGTGGGGGAATGCCTATGAGCCCAGCGACTTTTAGGGGTCACGGGATATAGCCTAAAGGTAGTTATGTGCAAAGTTTTTGATTTATGCATGTTTAAATATAGCCTAATATTACATATTTATTACATATTTATTACATAGAATTAGGATGACTACGATCAGTTTAAACTTAATTAACAACTGAAAATGACTTTACTAATTTACTTTTACTATGATTATAGGCCTAAATCTAAAATTTGTAGGTCGTGCCTGCATTTTTATTATTTTTATTCGTTTATAAAAAATTATTTTCACAAAGTCTTAAGTTAGTTTAGGGCCCGTCACACTGCTCTGCCTAGGGTGGGGATCCGAATTTATCTCGTCCGCCATGCTCCGGGGAACTTCTCTGACACCACACCGACCAAAGTATATAATATTGACCGGTGACGATCGAGTATGCTGATAACGTTTAGTCTACATTATTATTATCCGTCACAGACCGTTGCTAGCGGTTACAAGCCCAATTTAGTTTCGGAGGGAAGGAGATGGGTCAGGAAGGTGTCTGACGAGTGACGGCCCCAACTAAAGGCGGCGATGGTGGCCTTGACCGAACGTTAAGTGCTGTGGTCCGTTTAGTCGGCCTAATGATATATCGTAAACATCCGCTCAGCGGGTCACCGTCAGGTTAGGTTACTAGAGGGAGGGTAGGTCTAGGGAGGGACAGTTTCATCCAGGATTGTTGTGATAGTCTAGGTCGTTGCCCGATCTCACGGTGACAACGATCTGGCATGGAGGAGGAGGTGGCTCACTGCAATTATATCTAATTCGGTTGGTTTCGCTTGGAGATGGGATAATAGCGCGTACAGCTTAAGCGTTAATAGGGATGCATTAAGGGTCCGGGTTCTGTCATTACCTTCTAATGACACCCTGTGATAACCCACCGGTCCACAACACACATAGGCCTACTTAACTGCGGCCCGTCTGCGGGCCAGTGCAGTGTGAGAATTGTGTAAAAATTACTGGGGGTTGGGCTATGATCCACTTGGAATTGGGGTGTGGAAAACAGACTTTACTATGGAGTTCTAAGAAAGACCGGGGGTTGAAACCCCCAATTCCCCGGCAATTCTCACCCTGGACCAGTGACGGCGCCACTATATATAGGTTACAGTGGTAAACGGACATTATGCCCCTGGACATTATCCCCTCCGGACATTGTCATTTTTGGCAAACTGCCTATTTTACTCTTGCCCTATCTTGTGAGTTATGACCTGCCAAAAATCTATTTAATTTTAATATCTTTTCTACATTTAATTTCTTCGACCTGCTGAATAATTAACTCTCATGACCCTGACGCGACCTAAGGACGTTTTTAAGCTGGCACCGCAACTGCTGCGTGTCCCTCAAAGCTGCGGGCTCCGATGCTACAGACCTTAGCACCCTATGGCATTGGTGCCAGCACCCTATGGCATTGGTGCCATTAGCACCATGCACCTTAATTGGGACCTGACCGAGAATTCTGAATGGACCATTCGCTGCAAGTGCAACTAGCTATCGTCGTAGACTCGCAGATGCGATTCTGTTGCACGCACCTCATTAAATTTTATGACTGACTGTAAAGTGGGACAAGAGATAATGCAAAAAACGCACAGGCTGATGACTGGACGTGGATGCAGGATGTGACCCTAAAACAAGTTCAGTGTCTTTATTCCGTTCCTCAATGATAAACCGTAGAAATGCAATGCCAGCTTAATATCCACATCGATCCCCCACCCCTAGTTGACCTACCCCTATTCCCATTTAGACTTTTAGAGCACACACCGGTGCTAATGCGTACTATCTACCAGGGTCGGATTAAGCAATGTGGGGGCCCTTCTGTTCGGGATTTTTTTTTAAAAAGTCATCTGGCGAAATTTTCGAAAAAATCATACCATCTCATCCGCCAAAAAGTTGATGACCTTATTATTTATTTTTTTAGTCATCAAGCGAAATTTTCGGGAAAATTGTCGTTTGTTCGAAATTTGCTAAAAAAAATTCTCTCGCATTTGTGGGGGCCCCCTAAAGTGTGGGGGCCCCTGTTCGGCCGAACATGTTGAACATGCCTAAATCCGGCCCTGCTATCTACATAATGTAGACTACATTGCAATTCTCATAGAAATCCTGGCTTATAAAATATTATAATTATTATAGTAGATCAAATGTAAATGTAGGCTGCTTCCTTCTCTCGATACCCTCAGAGTCAGATACCCTCTTCATCTGTGTTGCTTGCTTGACAGATACCCTGATCATCTCTATTCCTTGATGGATATCTTTTTGTATCCCTTCATTGATACCTCTATAATCATATAGCCTACATGTAGATCTGTCCTAGCCTGGTCTGTGTAACGGGTGCATTGTATTCTTCGTCTGTATTCCTTCATAGAATTCTTTTTAATTTCAATTTATTGGCAAACAACTTTTTCAGCTGTGATTTATTTTATAGCTCCTCTATTCTATAAAAAAATCCGGTCAGGCACGTCGTCGATTGTATTTGTAACCCGGTTAATCATCCTCCCATCCCTCTCCCTTTGCCCCTCTCCTCCCTCCCTTATCACCTAATTGTACCTGGGTAAGGCAGATGCTGCCTGCAGCCGATGCTATACGCCGCGACCGTTGACTTATAATTTTGTTGATGCTGATATTGTTTTTTCTTCAACTACTGTTGCGCAGATGCCGACTCCGATTTTAAAAAGGAGACAAATCAATACATTGCAATAAATAAATATATATAAATCAATACATTGCTATAATATATATGCATGTATATAAATATTATATAGCTGATTAATTATATTGACGGTGAGCGACATCTGTTCACGAGGAACTATAGGGTTTGCTTTAGAAAATAAAAACCGGTCAATCAGGAATGAATATTCATTGGCCCGTGAAACTTATAAGTACATGTGCACTTTTTGTGCAGTGCTGCTGTTTATAAATAGGCATATATAATTATATATATATATATAATATATATATATATGTGTGTGTGTGCGTGTGTAGGTGTGTGTATGCATAGTTTATGCGTGTGCTCTGTCGGCCTACATAAGCCTCAGCAGAGGTCTCTGGGTCTTTTTGTGACCTCTGAAAGTGAAACAGCGTTGTGTCGTCACTGTAGTCACCCTCGTGAATAATACATTTTAACCTAAAGTACTAAACCGATCATAACACGCACGCACACCGTACGCACGCACGTACACATGTACACACACACGCGCGTGCACATTTGCACACATAATCAGGCCTATTATATGCTAAGAACTAGGCCTTCATTCATGGCTATGTAGGCCTATGGATTATAAATATAGTATTATTATCTACAGGTTTGATGGAGTCACAGGTCACTGAATATCATGATCATCTTCTGTCTGTCTGTCTGTCTGTCTGTCTGTCTCTGTCTGTCTGTCTGTCTGTCTGTCTGTCTGTCTCTCTCTTTACATATATATAATATGTATATATGTAATTATATATATATACATATATATATAATATCTATTAAAAGCCGTTGCTTGCGACGTGGTCAAGGTTAACGCTGAAGCCGATTGCACCGGCTTGCCCGATCTTGTGCGCAGTCGACAGAGGACTGCAAACATCATTACACCAGAGGCGATGTATGGAAAGCCACTGATGTATACGCATAGCCTACGTAGCGAGACCTTGCGTGAGCTATGGAAAGCGAACACGGACAAATAAATCTGTGGCTGTTTCGGTTAGACCATAGCCGTATATTTGAAATATAAATATACGGCTCTGGGTTAGACCAGTAGAACACTGAACACATACTCAAAGCACTTAAACACTGCTCTTGCACACACTGTCGGTTTAACGGTTTAACCGACAGAGGCCATTAAGAAATAAGAGAATCGGTGGTGTTTACAAACTGTGATGTTTCGGGAGAACAATTTTTTCATGGGTGTAGGGCCACAGTAGGGGCCTATACCTATGAGAAGTGTAGGTTGACACTTTGGAAAAAACTCTGCATTTATTGATTTATGAGAATAATATTACGGTCTGCAATACAAAAACCAATAGGCCTTCAACTGATTTGAGTGGGGGGGGGGGTGTTCACCTATTCCAGGTGATGTTTTAATCAAACTCTACACATAGGCTACCTATATAGACCTATGTTTTGTTTATTAGACTTAGGTCAGACTAGCTAGGTCAGGACCGGATACATAAATTTTCCAAGGGGGCAACAATTTTGTACCTTGGGTCCGGACATTTTGCTCATCCTGGGGAGAAAAAATCTGACGACCTTTTTTAGTCATCCGATTGGAAAGTCAGAAAACATACCAATTTCCCATCCTAAAAATACCGATTCCTTTTTTGTTCAAATCAAATGGGGGGGGGCACGATACATGGGCATTTCTAAATGGGAGGGCATGGCCGGAATGGCCCCCTGGAACCGCCCCGAGCTAGGTTAGTAGGTTAATCTTATCTATAGATTGATTTTGGCTAGTAATTGCTCGCGTTTCTCTATCCATGGCCCATCAATCTTTTCATGCAATCTGGACTAATTAAGTCTCGCCACTTCAAGAAGTCCTACCATGATCCACCCGACCCTACTCCACCTTCAAATCTTTCCATGCAATCCCAAACGGAATCCGCCTTAACAGCTCTTCTGCCTCTTGTTCTGCCCAGTATGAAAATTGTAGAAAGGCTGTCGATTAAGGAGCAGATGTGCACTATGGGTCCAACGGGGGGAGGGGGGTTGAATCCCTCAACCCTCTCGACAATTCTCAACATGGCACTATCCGATGGACTTCCTGAAACCAGACTTGGATCTTTCACTGTCATCGGGTGTTTATAATCTAGTCCCCTGCCTTGGGGAGGGGGGAATTCGGGGAGAGGACGAGAAAAAGTCCCTTTGGCCGCACATTTTGGGCGGACGGCTGGGTCGTCAACGATACCTTCATCGGCCAAAAAATTAATTTCTGACGACCTATTTTTTTAGTCATTTCGTAAAACAATCCAAGAAATCTACCATTTCCGCTACTAAAAGCCTGCAGATGACCTTATTTTAGTATTTTCGACTGTTTTACCAATATTTACCAACATGTCCATATCTGTATCAATACAAGCCCGGTCGCTTTTTCTGGGGGGAGGGAGAGAAGATTCTTACACATTGACTTTTCTGGCGGGAAACGGTATGCATTTACATGTATACAACACCTCGGAATTTCCTGGAGATCCATTCCTGGGGGACTTTCCCCCAAATGCGTGTAGATTAAGCATTGCCTGTCATCTAATGACAATCCTTTTAGCACGGCGTCATCTGTGTAGAAGTCTAGAAGACCACTATGGGGGTTAGCTAGAGGCCTAGATCCAGATCCCATAGCCTACAAGGAAATGTAGGCTATGCGTGTATTCAGTTGTTATAGATATAGAGCATACCTATAATTATTGTCTAATAATTAATTTCGGTATTTCGGCGTTCATTAGGATCTGAAGTTCTAAACGTAAGCATGGTGCCTATGTAATACGCCTAATATTATTACTGGCGTCATCGGAAATTGTCTGTTGCTACAACACACACAGTCGACAAAATTGAGCCTTTGGTAGTGTCTCTTTAGGAAAGTTTAGGTGGTTTTTGAATTCTATGAAGCGTAAATTCAAGATTTCTTTGCATCATCGTACGGTCTATTGTGTTCGAGGCTTTCTATAGCCAACTATGTATATATGGTCTATGCGTCTGAGTCGTGCCTTCAACCTGCAGACACACCTAAATATGCCTTTATATCTGGATAATCTGGGTCTACGAACCCGCATATGCTTATCTCACCACCATATTAGGCCTACCTCTTTTATTACGGGCCATACATTCTTCATAAGGACACGCCTGTAAGCCTTACATAGTGAAAAGTGAATAGAATGCATTAGGTAGGAACATACAGGGTGGGCCAAAAAAAGTGAGAACATCGCGTAAAAAGTAGTATAATTGCATCAAAACTTGTTTCACTGTATCCAAAATAGCTTAAATTGTTTGCTCATTCACTTACTTACAGATTTAGCTATATGATGTCTTTATTTCGACGCATTTTAAAGCAAAATTTACAACTCAAAACGTACAAGCGTGTAATCGGGCAGAAGCTCAATGAAAATGTCACTTTGAAACGCTTGCAACGCAGTCGGCAGCTACTTGAGCGGTTTCCTAATGAGAGAAGTGTGCGAAGCATCTGGTTTACAGACGAAAAGACATTCACCAATGCCACTCCAGTTAATTGTTTATTCCGTTGAAACAGCGAAAAATGTAAGTTCAGGAAAGTCGACTCATACGAGAACGTGACCATTTCAGCCGCGCGGTATCTTATTTATACCAGTTGGTGTGTCTCGAATGGGTAGAACTAATATTGTGTTCGTTGAACCAGTCGCCAAAGTAAACAGTGAATACTATTGTGGACATGTTCTGAGACAAGCCGATATGTGATCGCCATAACTGGACATTACAGCAGCAAGATGGAGCTCCATCTCATACAGCGAGAAATACAATTAACTTTCTTTGGCAGGAGAATGTTAACTTCATCGAGCCAGATATGTGGAAACCGAACAGTTGTGATTTAAACTCAGTAGATTATGCCATATGGGGTGCTTTGCAAGAAAAAGTCTACCTTCGGCGAAAATTTACCACAGTTGAGCAGCTCAAGTTGGCAATAATGGAACTTCGAAGAATGAAGAAATCTGGGACAGCGTTTTATTGACATGCAGTAGCATAAACGAGTGGCGTCGACGCTTAGAAAAATTCGTTGAGAAGCAAGGAGGACACATTGAACATGATTTCTGATTAGCTAAATACTTGGCAAACAAAAATATATGAAAACAATATAATTAATTGAATTATATTTGTAAATAACTCGTATTCTACAAGGTGTTCTCACTTTTTTTGGCCCACCCTGTATATAGGGCGAAACCAAAAATGTTCAATGCCGCTCATCTGGGTGTCGGGAGAGTTCTTAGACGGAACGTGAAATGAAACGGATTTAATAGTTGAACAGCAGCTGCTGTATAAATCCAATTAAATATCCACTTTCAATTTTATCCGGCAGTCGATCGACTCGGTTTGACTCGCCGACCTCTTGACGACTCGATCGACTTTTAGTCTAACTGGCGTTTTAGTGAACTGACATACAGCAAAATTTATAGTTAGTATTATTATAGTCCTATAGGCTATATTATAATTATTTAGCCTACTTTATGTAACACAATTAATAGAATTAAGCTCTCAGGAACCGTCCATGATGCAACCGCGAGTAGGCCTATAATTATAGACTTAGTGTAAGACTTAAGGTACAGTTGTAGTAGAAAGTAGACCTATAATAGACTATACACTATAGGCCTATTGCCTGATAAAATTATGTTGTTAGGCCTTTATTGATAGTTTCAAACGTTTCATTTGACGTTTCAAAGATATCTGCAAACTTTTCAAAATAAATTTGTCTTCGCAGTCCATCACTATAGGCCTACAGGCTATAGCCTATAGCAACTAACCTATTAAAAACTAACTTTTAGAATTGGTTACTCAGCTGCTTTAAATTTAGATTAGGACTTAGCCTACACAAAAACGTTTTGATATTCCAAAATGTTTCAAAAATTAATTTGTAAAATATGTTGAATTGATTAGGCTATACGAGAAAAATTGTTCAAATTCGATCGTATACATGTAGGTCTACCTGGAAGATGGAAATGTGTTCTAACGGAGATGGCATCGTTTATCTCAGACATGATGTGAAGCTTAGGTTCTCTCCTCAACGTAGCCTACATAAAATTATCAGCGTCAATAAGTTGACACCTTTGTAAAAAAAACTCTAAAATAACTCAGAGTTGATGCCGGGGTTTTTATCAGACCACAGTCACAGAGATGAGAATAATTAATATATAACCGCTTTGGCATATTCCATCGATCAACGATTACACCATGCATGGAGCCTGAAGATCAGAATTAATTGTCTTTGCAGGAGGGGAAAAGCACGTGTAGCCTACGATGGATCGATGGCCATGCACGGTAAATTTTTTAGCAAGAGAGTAGAACAGAAAGAAGGCATTTGACTCATTCGACCAGTATAGCCTTGATCTTCGCCCATTTGACCAGTACAGCCTTGATCTTCGGACAATTTGACCAGTACAGCCTTGATCTTCGCCCATTTGACCAGTACAGCCTTAAAAAATTGAGTGCCCGCGCAGTTTGACCAATATAGCCTTACTTTTTCATATTCGACGTCTGTCATAAAAAAGTAAAAAAGTAAAAAAAGTAAAAAAAGTAAAAAAGTAAAAAAAAAATTTCTCCGGCGTATAGAAAATGGACTACTCGAAGAAAATTACTGAATTACGAAAAATCGCTGAGCGGAGCGACAAGGATGGATATTTTACAAGACGGTGGAAAGCGAAGTTTATTGCTAAAATTGACGCCCACATCCGCGAATGCTACGACGATGAATGCCCATGCAAGTATCCACGGCCGGATCGACAACAAGGGCCATGCGAGACCATCGTCGTTCGTCGTCGGCGTAATGGCAACTCACCCCCGTGTGTTGTTAGTTTGAGCGACAACGAGATCATCGTCGTTAATTGTCAATGCAATGGCAACTCATGCCTGTGTGATGCAAGAGCGTGAGTGGTCTACGACGTAGATATGGGACTACAATATCTCAAACGATTTTACACCGTTGGTTTATAATCGTCTTTGGATCAATCGAATATTATTATTTTTTCCAAACACGAGATATTTTTCAAAATCGTCTCACAATGTCACCAATTCTTCAGTATCAATCCACGAGTTGAACGAGTCTGGGTAGCCCAACCACTTCACGAGACATTTCTTCCCGCGTTTCCTAATCACTTTTTCGATTCTAAATATTTCTTGAGTTGTTTTCTGTAGCTCCTGCTCATAGAATGACCCCTGTATTTCCTCAGAATTAGAATCAGTGATCTTGTAAGTTGGCGGATCTGTATATTGAACCTGAGATACTACAAAAACCTCCTCCGTCCATCTAGGTATATATCCTTTGTCAAAAATGCTCTTCTTCCTAGTTATTCTGACTCGATCGCCGATTGAAAACTTTGGTGTAATAGGCTCTGAAATCTCATCACCGTATAAATTCAAAAATACAGTCTTTTCGTTCACTTTCATACTAGCCTTCGCGGGGGTCATTTTAATCGAAGAATGTCTCGTGTCATTATAATTACTAACCATTTCGTCTAATACATCGATATATCTTCTAGTTGAATTAGCTGTAAAGTATTTGAACATCTTCTCTTTCATCGTACGCACCCATCTTTCTACGATGGAACTTTTGCCCTCGTTTTCGGTAGAATACAACTCGACTAAATTCTTCACATTTTTGTTATAAAATTCTTTCCCTTTGTCGCACCAAACTTTCGATGGCTGTCGACCACCCCCGAGTATCTTCACGAACCCGTCAGCTGTAGACTTCCCACTCTTGTCAAGTAATGGAACGATCCATCCGTACTTGGAAAACACATCTATGACGGTCAATAGAAATTTCACGCCATCATTATCTCTAGCGAAAGCCTGCATGTCGATTAGATCTGCCGCCCAAATCTGGTCAATCCCGCCAACACGGACACGCCTCGTCCTAAAATTTCTCACTACTGGTTTGTGTAATTCATTCGCTAATTGATTAGTCCATTTCGGGTCCTGCTGTAATTTTTGGCTTTTTTTAAACCTAGCCCGAGACTCGTTTTAGCAGACAAAATAGGTTTGACTATCGCCCTCTCTACGCGTTCCCGCAGACTTGGATTAGGTATATTATTCAACTGGTTTATCATTGCTCTATCAGCGACATTCCTAGAAGCCGTATCAGTGTGATGATTGTATGCCAGGTCGTGAATATATGCCGCGCTATCTACCCTGTTTATAGGTTTGCTCCAATCTTTGGGGGTTTCGTTGGGATTCAGACGCAAATCTAGTCTAGTACCGGGGCCAGTAAACTGATGGCCTGGCAAATGTACCTCACCAGCAAACTTGGCCCAAGGTAATTTAATGTTGCTAGTGGCAGCGTTCAGTGAACTAACTAGATCCCCACCTTGCGCAACAGCGGACGCCTTCACGAATTGAGTTTTTGTTTTCCCGCATACGACGCAAACACCTCTGAGCATCGATCTCCCATTATTAGCCACGGCGTTCTGCACATCTGTGGTCTGGGTCTGTTTTTTACATTTTACGCAATACATTTCGTTTTTTAATAATATATATTTTTAAAATGGAGATTAGAGATATGAGTTGGGGCACCGCGCTCTCGAAAAGATTCAATAATCCGTTGTTACCCAAAAGCATACGTGGTTTGATAGTTGGGAAATCGGCGTGTGGAAAAACAACGCTTCTTCTCAATCTTTTACTCAGGCCAGACTGGTTGGATTATAATAACTTGCAGGTATTCGGTACTTCTCTGTTTCAACCGGAATATCGCATTATTAAAAAAGCATACGAAGAAAAATTACCGAAAGAAGCGATCGTTTGGCTGTTCGACCACCGAGATGAAATCGTGGGACTAAATGCGTCGCCAGACCTTGTAATGGAAGAACTAGCAAAAAACTCAGAAGCTAAATCCGATATAATTGCCAAGTTCTTTGAGAACGCCGACGATGTACCGGACCCGAGAGATTTGAGCGCCGAAAAGAAGAACCTGATGATATTCGATGATCTTCAATTGGAAAAACAAAACAAATGTGAAACGTATTATAATCGGGGGAGGCATAGTAATGTAGATTGTTTTTACCTCGCCCAGAATTATTTCAAATTACCTCGTCAAACAATCAGAGAAAATGCGAACTTTATTTGCCTGTTCAAACAAGACCTGAAAAATTGTAATCATATTTACAACGATCACGTGAGTACAGACATGTCGAAAGATGAATTTAGAAAACTCTGCAAAACAGTATGGGAACGGCCTCATGGATTCGTGGTTTTAGACCTGACTAGCGACAAGTACAATGGTAAATACCGATGCGGACTCGACGAATTTTATATAATCGAGGATCCGCCATTGTAAAATTGTGTTGTATAGTAAAAATGGAATCATCGCTTCTCAAACAGATATCGGAAAACACGGAAAAGACGGCCTGCAACACGGAACCGAAAACATCATTTTCCATTTTTCTCAGCGAAAAGAGCACGCGAATCAGAACAAAGTTTAGTCCACTACTCGAACTGGAGAAGAATAAGAGATATGAAATGGCCTTAGTTGCTCTCGAGACGTACTATTCTTTTCCCAATATCGATGCGACAAACAACGGTTTCAGGTATTCGCCAAATCGCGGCGTGGATTGGGTAAACATTGAAGTTCCAGAGGGTTGCTATGAAATAACGGATATCAACGAATATATACAGAGAGTCATGAAGGGGAATGGGCATTTCGACGGAGTAAATGGAAATTACTGTGTCTCAATAGCGCCAAACACCAATACTCTGAGGTCTGTGGTGAATATAGAAGGAGATTACTGGGTTGACTTTACGCCAAAGAATTCGATAGGAAGGGTTCTAGGTTTTCACAGATGGGCCTATGATGCTGGTTATAATGAATCGGAGGACTTGGTGAATATAATGAGTGTAAGCAGCCTGAGAGTGACCAGCGACATTATCGGGTCTTCGTACACTAACGGAACATCAGAAAACGTGATATATTCTTTTTTCCCAAACGTAGGCCCGGGTTACAAGATTATCGAAGTGCCGCATAATTTGATATATCTCCCGATTTTGCTATCTACAATTTCAACGATGGAAACGAGGCTCACGGACCAACACGGGAACCTGCTAAATCTTCGGGGGGAAGAATTGGCGATTCGATTTCACATCAGAGAAGTTTGAAAGTTTTTGTAATTAATTAATAAAATGAATCGTTACACGGGCGTAAAAGTTAATATTTCAGAAGCGCAACAAGACAAAATTAAAAGATCACTTCAAGCGGGGAGCGGCGTGAGTATCAAACTATCGCACGATGATTTGAATGGCGAACACGTTTTGGCTCTCACCCAGGCGCAAATCAATAAAATGGCAGCAGCCTACCAAAAAGGAACTGGCATGATTATTAAAATGAGTAAAACGCAATTGGAGAACAACAAGAAAGTCGAAGGTGGATTCATAGGCGCTATACTTCCGTTTCTAGCGACAGCGGGACGGTTCCTTCTGTCTAATGCACTGCCAAGTTTGGCGATGGGGGCACTAAGTGGTCTCGGCTCCGCGGCAACTACTAAGATTGTAGACAAAATCAGCGGTTCGGGCGTAATGTATGTCAAGAAAGGCGACATGGCGTGCAAAATAAGAGCAGCCGGATCTGGTTTGTACTTGTCTCCGTGGCAAAAAGGTAGCTCAATAACGGCATCCGGGCTGTACATGAAAACAGGGTCGGGGTATGCGAGGGGCGACGGACTTTTGTTGGGCCCCAACTCTCCGTTTCAAAACATTCCGATTCTCGGCATGATATTATAATCTATTCTATTATAAAATGTTGAGACCAATACACAAATTTGGAACTAAACCAACTAGACCGGTAGAGGTTAGAACGCAGCCCGTTTCAGTCTTTTGGAAGATTACGAGCGGTGTTACTCGCGCCCCAGTAAGACAAATAGGAGGTCTGCGATGGGAGATTTTTGCGCAAAATGATATCACGATACAACCAAAGACAGCAAATACGCTAAGGCTAGGACTAGGTGTAGAAATGACGGCAGGTCTTTGTCTCGTTTCCCTCAGACAGAGTATCAAAGAACGGCGATGTAGCCTACTAGACGGGGTGATTTCAGAAGATGTGGTTGTTGATGATATCATAGTTTCCATTCAAAACAACTCCGATTCGGCAGTAACGATAAACGAAGGAGATTCGCTATGCTGTGTAAATTATCTGCAGTAAAAAAAAATATATATTGCTAATAAATAAAAGAATGGAATACGAAGGCATCAAACTCTATCCAAACCTAACAAATATAACGCCCTCTGCGCCAGAAGGTGAAATACAAATAGCCGCGGGGTCCGCACAAACGTATCGACTTCAGAAGATTAGCGAAATCAAAAAGGAGATCGAACAAGAACGAGACAAAAGAGCAACGTTGAGTAAAAAGTACCATAGAAGTGTGAGCGTAATCGGCGTAGTAGACGCCTTCCTCATGGCGGTCACGATGGGGCTCGGAATTTCGGGAATCGGTGTATTGTCCACCATAATTGCAGCTCCCATCGCTATTGCTATGGAGGGGGCAGCGCTAGGTGCGGGGCTATTGAGTATAATCGGCGGCCGAATCTGTAAAAAGCTCGCCCTGAAGGCGGAGAAGCATGAAAAGATCAAAACGCTAGCTGATGCGAAGCTCAACACGATCAGCGACCATATTTCAAAAGCACTCGTGGATGATCACATTTCAGATGAGGAATATTCTCTGATTCTAAGCGAGATTGAAAAATTCAATGGCATGAAAGAAGAAATTAAAAGTAAGTCGAAAGTTGCGGCAGCTGCGATGGATGAGGAAACGAAACAATCACTCATCGATCGGGGAAGAGAAGAGGTCAGGCAGTCCTTTCAAAGCATGTTTGAGAAAAATACCGAATCTGTGAAAAAGACGACTAACGTGAACATGTATGAAATCATGTAGACTTGTAGAGTTTTGTAGAACTATGTAGACCTATGTCGCTATGTCTGAAAATACGTCTAACTTGTGTTTTTACACATGTCGAAAAACATGTAGAAAAACATGTAGAAAAACACGTCGAAAAACATGTCGAAAAACATGTCGAAAAACACGTCGAAAAACATGTCGAAAAACATTAAATATTTTATTAAAAATGTCGTTTCTAAAGATAGATGACCCGGCGAAAAGAAATTTCATAGTCGAAGAGTTTCTGAAATCCAAGAAGAATATCCAACAGAACTTTTTATCGGAGAGATTGGGGGATTCGGGGCTGCAACAAGAATTAACCAAGCTGTACAAGCCTATCGTCGATTCGCAATCCGCAATTTCCAAAGAGCAAAATGTCTTACTATCCGCCATCAAAGAAAACTCGATAGCCACATCAAACGCGCTACAAACGCTACCCGCTTCGTTGAAGGTTCAATTTCCTCAGTATCCCTCGATAGAAGCGTATAGCGACGATCCAACTGAGGATATTAGAACTTTAGAATTAGGTGAAGTAGCCACCAAAGTACCTTCATCAATACGCCTCCGATAGAAAAATCGTAGACACGACGTTCGGAATACGATCAAAAAATGGTCAATTCTACATCGGCGACACTCCGATTTCTATTCAAGGAGACGATGTGACGGTTGGAAATAAGACGTATAGCGGAACACCGGGGCTTTGGGAGTTGTTGACGATGAAACAGCCGAACACGTCGATATACGATAATAATGATAGAGACGATTACGCCGAGATTCTACTCACGTCGGATGCTATCAGGCAGCCAAAAAATCCCAACAAACCCAAAGCATCTGCGAGCGCCAAATATCGGGAAATTATCAAACCGATATGTGAAAAGAGAGCTCGTAATACACAGACAGCGGGCAAAGGCGTCGGTGTAATCGTGATATCTGAAGATCCAAACGTATTAGCGAAACAGCTGGAGCTTAGATTTCTAAGCTTCAAAGCAGGCAATACCGGCGTGAGAAACGAGATCGTGGCGATGTGCGACGCGTTATTGAGGCAGGAAGTGCTGAGTAATGATGCTTACAAAAATATAATGATGACATTATAAAATTCAGGAAAAATGCAGGTCATTAATAGAAGGAGGTATAGAAAACAATACGTTATCGGAGGATCTGGAATATTCGATACAATTTCGGGATTTTTCAAACGGCTAGTAACGTCGAACGCCGCCAAACAATTAGCAGCGACCGCTCTCAACGCAGGTAAAGACGCGGCGAAAGAAATTGGGAAAAAGGCCATCGATGTTGGGAAAACAACCGCAATCGACGCCGGCAAACGATTAGTGGACAAAGCAGTAGCCAAACTGTTTACGACTCCTGCGCCTACTCCTCAGAAACAGGCTGTTACGCCAGAAACTAGACAAATTTTAGAGCGGCTGAGTGGCGTCGGGTCGACCCCGAATATCCCGAATATTAATAATCTCATGATGGGGGATGGCCTGAAGAAGAACGGTGCCATATCGATACAAGATTTAGTGCGCTCGCTAAACGGCGCTGGAATGAAGGTCGCGTAAAAAAATATTATCGCGTAGTAGTAAAAATGCAATCATCCGATATTCTAAGATTTACCGAACAACCATTGAGCGATGAAAGCGTCGAACGCTACGAATGGTATGAGTATGAGCCGATATCGGGGGCGAATCTAAACACCTCCGGCGAGATTAGAATAAACATCGAACTTCAAGATCTATTTTGTCATCCGGCAGAATCTTACCTGTTATTCGAGGGTAGATTGACGAAGGCGGACAACCCCACCACCTTCTACGTCAATGCTGATGAAGCAACTCTCACGAATAATGGGCTCATGCATCTTTTCAGTCAAATTTCGTATGCCCTATCGAATCAGGAAATTGAATCGTTATTTCACCCGGGCCAAGCAACGACGATGCTCGGATTACTCAAATACCCGAATGATTTTCAACTGGCTCAAGGATTGAATCAGTTGTGGTACAAGGACAGCGGAGCGACGGCTGCTATCGCGAATAATCAAGGTTTCGCCGTGAGGCAGTCGTATATAATTCAAAAACCAAATGCCAAAGGTACTTTCAGCTTTGTAGTTCCATTGAAGCATATTTTCGGATTTTGCGATGATTACGACAAGGTTGTTTTTGGTGTGAAACATACGCTAACTCTGGTTCGTAAAGCCGATGATGACGCAATTTTTAGATCAGCCGCCGCGGGCGTAGCGGCCGCAGGGAAAGTTAGGCTGGATAAAATCTCATGGTTCATGCCGCACGTTATTCCCGCGGATATGGAGAAGATGCAATTGTACAAAACGATCGAATCGAAAGCGTCGCTGCCAGTTGCGTACAGAGCCCGTCAATGCGATACCACATCCGTCGCACAGTCGACTAATTTTAGCTGGAGACTTAGCGTCAAGACATTACCTGAGAAACCTAGGTACATCATCTTGGGTTTTCAAACCGACAAAAGCGGCGATCAAGAACAAAATCCGTCCATTTTCAATCATTGCGATCTGAAGAACATGTTCGTGATGATGAACCAGGACCGATACCCAGTTGTCGACTATAATCTATCATTTCCGAATCAACAATTCTCGCGGGCGTACCGAGCAGCAGCCGCGTTCAGTGAAAAATACTATGGAATGGACGAACTAATGACGCAATGCAATATCACACCCTCGGATTTCAAAGATCTGTTTCCGATTATGGTGTTTGACGTGAGCAAGCAATCCGAGCGTCTGAAGTCATCGGTGGTCGATATCCAGATCAAAGGCACGTTTAATACGGCGCCGCCGGCTAATACGGAAGCGTACGCAGTGGTGATTTCAGACAAGTTACTGAGGTTTCAATCGGACGGACAGAAAATGAGCGTGGTATATTGAAGTTCATGATAGAATGGTCGATGAAGTGTTGTATTCAAATTCAAAACTTGATTCGGTTTTGAATTCTAAGGGCGTAGGTATGCCGCAGAAAAATCGTGAACTAAAATATTTACCGGATTAGGCGAAGTAATAAATATCTCGAGATAATCGGTATTAGTTAATCGAACTAGGCTAGTGTTCGATGCATATTTTTTCGACCCAGCCGAGCCTCCGTCAAGGGCAATCCGCATGTACACTCCCCACTTTTGTACAACGCAATACTTTCCCAATATTTGCCACTACTGTCGCGTATTTCCAAACACGCCGTAACCATGTAACAACCGGCTTTCCGAGGAATGAGACGGTTCGAATTGACTAGACAATTATCCGGATCGAATTTTACAGTTCCAAATGATACTTGCGTTATTGTGTTGGCGATGATAGCCTGAGCCGAGAGGGCGTAAACACTAAACGCCGGGCCAAATGCGACCTCAGCAGTGGGTGTAGGCACTATCGAAGCAATTCGCTCGTCTACGTATTTTTTATTCGTCAAATGATTATCGTTTGACGGAATGCTGTCGTGATTCGTTATCAAATCTATAGCTTGGCCCCAACTTAGTGCTTCATCCGTTCCCTGATCTGGATTATTCGTTATTGGCAGGCCTTTGATGCAGTTGCCATTCATATTTAGATCCCCAGTCGCCGGATTTGCTCCATCTAACCTTAGAAAAGTACTGTTTACTTGGGACAGCGTAACACCGCCAGCAATTACTCTTTGCGTAGATCCCGAATCTGTATGACCAAATTTATCAACAGGCATTTTGAATATAATAATTTTTATTAATTAGGGCCGTAAGAATACCGCCGAAAAGTCGCGGCACAAAATGTTCGTAGCGATGGGTGAAAAAGCGTGTATGCTGAGGTAATCGAACTCGTCTAGAAAAACTATGTTACTTCCGATTGAATGGTTGTGCGAACCTTTCGTACTCCCTCCGCCCGCAATTTGCATGTACGACGACCCATTTTTATACAGGTGGACGGTGCCATACGCGGTATTACTATTGTTACAAAATTCTATGTACACCGAAACGATATAGTACCCGGCTTTACTGGGGAAGAAAGAAGTCGTTCCGATACCCTGTTCAATACCGTGTTTTGCGGTACCACATCTTATTACGTCAAAAGTAACTGCAGTGTGAGTTCTAGCGAGTATAGCCTGCTGAGTTGAACTGTAAGCGCTAACCGCGGGTCCTACTACCGTCGCCACTTTCGAAGTAAGTTGTTCATCGACGTATTTCTTATTCGTCAAATGATTATTGTCGGTCGGGATGTCATCGTGATTCTGCATCAAATCTATTACTTGTCCCCGACTCACAGCCTCATCTATTCCCGCCTCCGGAGTATTCGCTGTATTCGCTGTATTCGTTGTAGGCAGACCTCTAATAGTATGACCACTCATATTTAGGTCGCCAGTCGCCGGGTTTGCTCCATCTAGCCGTAGAAAAGTACTAGTTACTTGACTTTCAGTAACTCCCCCGGCAATTACTCTTTGCGTAGATCCCGAATCTGTATGTCCAAATTTATCAACAGGCATTTTTTACATCTGAATATAATTTTCAATGCAGGCTGTTTATAACTTCTTGAAAACTCACCCCATCTTTACATGTTTTTTTCAGGATGTGCAGGCATAGATGACCGCAAAACACTTCGTTGTCGGGCTGTACGCGTTCGCTATTGTAGTACACAGGACTCTGCAAATACTTTAGCAGTTCTGTAGGAGGGGGCAGGCCATAGCTGTCGAAATATATTTTATCCTTGCCGTTTTTTGAAAAAGCGACCCAGTGCGAGCCAGTTCCATTAGAATCGTCTAGATTCAATATCCCGCATTCAGTCCGTCTAGGTTTCTTCGGCAGCTCGTCTCTGAGAAATACCCCCCGGAAATCAGGGATATTGAGCTTTTTCGCGGCATCTAGTAGTTCAAAATTCGACAACGGATGATTTGCGAGGACTACGCCTCCGACATTTATATTTTTCACAGTTGTATAGCTCATTTTAATATTTCATCTAGATGTTTCACAAACTAATGAGCTTTCGGGCTTCTACGCGGGCGAGATAATATTTATGGCTACAATTTTTGCATTCATTCGCCTTTCCATCTTTTTGAAATCGATTGTTGACGTATTCCGATATGTTCTGATTTACCTTACACCGGCTGCAAACTTTTGTGTCTTTTGTCTCCCTAATTTCCTGTCTTGCGTATTTGTGTGCAAGCTCTTTAACTTTGGCATTTTTACAAATTTTACAGCTGGGGTAATACCCGCTCTTCTGTGAGTTATCTTTGTGAAATTCGTCCAAGCTTTTTTCTATTTTGCATTTAGAACACACTTTTTTTGCCGCATCCATTTTATATTAGTGCAAATTATTCTTTATTTTGTTTAGTTTTCAGCGTGTAGTGCCCATAGGCTAGGGTATGGATCCCGTCGTCCATTATTACTCTTTTGTCGTCGTCGGCGGACAGAGCTATTTTATTTACTTCTTCGGTGTAAATTTCATGGCGGTAGGATCGAATGACGTTCATCGCTCTCGACTGTTGTCTTTTCGTAAACACGCAGTCTTTGTAATCCGCGTGAGTGAGTGATTTCTTGACGACGTTCTTTTTCACACCTTTACATTTCTTGTAGTCTTCACCCGCCATTTTGTAAGAGTACAACTTGGATCGCAGGCCGACAAATTCTTCAATCTGTTTTCCCGCGGCCTCGTCTTTGAACATACCGGGCACTTTTTTATTGACGCCAGATTCTATACATGATGGATGATCCCCCGGATAGTCTGAAGTATCGAACATACTTTGGACGTCGCGGGAAATGTCTTTGTAGAAGTCTTCCGTTTTAATTTCATACGCCAAAGAATCGGTATCGGTGAATAATAGCTTGGCCCTATCTCCGTACTTGGCCTTGATGTAATTATAATGAAAATCATACATGAGCGTCTTACTGATGTCTAATATACACATCCCTAGATATATCGGCTTGTTGTAAAACAACTTGGTCTTTTTCATGTGAACGGCGATGAGGTTTTCATCGAAAATAGTTCGTCTGTCGTAATTAGTTTTCGCGGCTAGCTTGATAGCTTCCTTCTCATCACTCACCAATCGTATGTCAACTCGATTCTCGATAGCCTCCATTGTTTTACCGAAAACGCTATTGTTCATCAGCTTGAAAAAGTCTTTCTCAAAATCGTTAGTAGCTTTCGTTCTCAGGTTGGTATTCAGATCGATATACTTTTTCAGCCAAGCACTTTCCACGAACTTTATTCCTCGATGTATTTTTACGATTTTCAATCCGAGACGTTCGTACAATTTTAAATTTTCGTAATGAACGACGTACTTCTTTTTGTCATTCAAGTTTGGAATGAGTTTCGCGACATTCGATCCCGCGGGTTTTACACTCTCCGGAGCTAGAGGATAATCATTATGCAGGTCGTGCAATTCCTTCGGATATTCTAAGTCGACTTCTAACACACATCCCACCCCATCTCGTTCGGTAATGTTTCTCCAATCATTCAATTCGTCATCGTTCATCCATTCAAACCCATGAGTTGGTAGCGGTTTGCTCATCGCCCATCCGTACAAGTTGTTCGCGTCCAAGTATGGGATGAATACTGAATGTTGGGTGGGATTGAAAGCTTCTCCCATGTACTCGTTGTTCGCTTTCGCGTATCGATGGGAAATCGTGCTGACACCTCCCCGTATTCCCTGCTTGATCATCAGTAACATATCGTAGTCACTCAACAACTCCAACTTTACACCAGTCGTCTTCAACGCCGCGTCCCAAGCAAGTCCTGGGCTAGTGTAGTACCACGCGGGATCTAGGTTGTAGTGCTTCATACAGACGTCTCTAAAGTTTTCGAACACATCCGCTAATAACAGAACATCCGATAAATTGTACAAATCGTGATATTGGCGTAATGTTTTGCATTCAAATTTATTCCATACCGTTTTCGCGTGCGCGTAATCTTTTTCGCTGATGCCCGAATCGGTTAGTTTTGAATAGAAGGCATGCTTCGATGGTAATTCGGTTTCGTTTAATTTTTCAACACCGTCGACGTAATCATATGGGTAAACGCCTTTTCTGAGTAAAAGATCCAGCTTCTCACCCTCAAAATATTTCCCTAAATTCTTGCACTGATCTTTCTGAAGATTTTTCGATAACGCGTCGAGACTCTGGGGCATGAATCTAAAACTATCGATGAAACGTAATTCGCGCTTGACTTCTCTCTCTTTTCCATCTGCGTCTACAAACTTATCGACGACGACCTCTCTGCTGAATGAGATATACTTTTCTTCGTTGCAGGGAATGCATTTGATTTTCTCGCCGTGTTCACCTCGTAATTTCTTGATAAATAAATGGCTGTCATAACCGGTCAAATTGTGAAATACGACGGGGAAGAACTTGGGGACTTTGTATTTCAGATTACAAAGGTTGTGAGCGGCACCTCTAAATTTTCCAGTCAAATGACAGTGATCTCGTACTGGTTTTTCTTCGCCTATAAATTCTCCTTCGCATATATGGCAAACAGTAGCCGAGTCGAAGAGCACCTGCTCTTTCTTGCCGAATATCATCTTCTTGGGGAATTTGAACTCGTTGTATATTCGTTTTAAATTTTCTTCGATAGAGTCTATGAATAACTGAGCAACATCATCGTCGTCGTTTTCAGCTGTAAACCTCACCGGCTCTTGGGAATAAACTTCATCATCGAAGCATTTCAAATGATAACAAAACGAGCTGGGCGTATGTTTTTGATACTTGTTGGTGTAAGACGTGCTAGGAACGGGTTGACATGTACCGATAGGTTTGATGAACGATTCAAAGTCGGCAAAATACAAAAACGGTACACGCATCTTCCGATAATAATGTGTAAAACTTAGCATAGTCCCAGGTTCCGGAAGTTCTATATTCGTTGGGCGTCCTGCTGCGAACAGTACTCAGTATGTTTGTGAAGCGATTCGACTTTTCTAAAACCGATTAAACATCTTCTGCAATAGTGCATTGAATTATGGGATTTTTCTGTTCGTAGTGCCAGCAATCTGTTAAAATTCCTGATCCAGCAATAATGCTTCTTTTCTCCATCAGAAATGAGTAATAGATCTACACACCTATCATTCTCATGTTTTGATATATATAGTGGGAATATATTCACTTCTTTCTCGTAACCAAAAACATTAACACTAATATTATTATTTCTCTCAAACTTACTCAGCACATTAGCATCCGCTGCTACTGGGAATTCGATACCAGACCAATTGAGTTCCTCAGACTGTCTAATTAATTCTTTCGTAATTCTCTCCGTATTTTTGTCAACTGGGTTTACTGCTCTCGTTACGCACCACTTGAAGCATTCATCGTCTTCGTTCTTCATATTAATAATAGCCTTTTTATTCGCTAAATAATCTGGAAGTGGAATATAAGAACTACCCTTCAATGGTTTATATGTCACTGTATCGATATCCAACTTCAAAACGGTTTTGAATCTCCAATTACTCCCCCGCATCTGAAAACTTGCCATACTCTCCTTAATTTTATCCGCCGCGTTGGTATATATTTCCCTCACATCGGTTGCTTCTAAAATAATATCACTCTTTGATTTGAAATTAGGCTCAGCCGTTACTACTTCGCCGGTTTTCATATCTACTTTCTCCATTACGCACATGAGATCGAATTGAACTTTTACCCCGCGATTTTTCCCTAGCAGCCTAACTACCTGCGGTCTTACAGCCTTGAGAAAAGTTGCAACATCGATCCCGTTGTCGCCATCGATCGTGTATCTTTTTGTAAACCCTTTGATGGCCGTCGCAGTCTCTCGAAGTTTGAACCTATGAATGGGCGGTTTTATTTGCGGAGGTAACCGACTAATCTCGCTAGTCAGCCAATCCGAAAAAACTATTTTATTTTTCCCCGGATGCAAAAATTTCCAAGTAGTAGTCAAGAATGCCGTAAGTTCCGCTTTTGCTAATCTCGAGTATCCTCGCACACCTCTCTTTTTTGCAATTTCTCGCAATTCTCGCACAGTGGCGGGAGTATGCGCCGGTGTTTTGTTGCCCTGAGCCCGAGCGCCTAGTCGATCTCCCTGCGATATGAACGCTATGAGTTCCGCTTTTCGCAAACTCGAGTATCCTCTTTGTCCTCTCTGTTTAGGAATTTGTCGTAATTCTTTCAGATTATACGATGAGTAGTCCATTTTATATTGGGATCTCCTGTCTTTAGGCCGAGCTGTATATTCCATTTTCAGTTATTTTCTATACGCCGGAGAAAAAAATTAATAATATTCGATGCATTCGGGAGCGCCTCTGAGTAGTGAGAGCTTGAAGGGGCGCTATAACGAGTGCACATATCCAAATAAACAAACAATGCGGCACATAGGAAGACACAGTCACGCGCTGAGTTCGTATCAACGGTGCACGGTCTACTTCTAAATTCTAATGCCAAATGGTAAATCGGTGGCGTAGTGTGAGAGTGAGACTGCATGCGTATCCGCGTGCGTATAGCATCAGGACACTAGTCTTCAGATCAAACGGATTTTCAACCAAGACATGTTATTTGTCAACAGTGTATATTTCTGTTGCTGTTGTATGTATCCATGTACGTACTCACGAATATAGGCCTATGCGCAGGGTGGATCCAGGGCTTAAAGTGTGGCAGGACGGGCATGGACGGCGTCCGTACACTTATTTAAAATCTGAATGCCGTCCTGCCACTTTAATATTGGCCAGTACAGCCTGGAAAGGTAAGGGGCGTCCAGGCACTTATTTTCCCACACTTTAAGCACTGGACGGATTCAGAGGGCAATCCGGTCGTTCCCCCATTTGCAACCATGGAGCTTACACAGAATGTGTCCCCCCCTTGGCAATTGGAGCGTTGAATAATTCATGTTCTGATGAATGATGATGCAGAGAAAAGGTCATCAGATCGCCTATAAAAGCGGCGAATTCATACAAATCAAATCAAATCAAATCATTTTATTTGGCAACCAAATAATCAAAAAAACAAGAACAAATCGAATCAAGCATCAAAGAGAACAGAGTTAACAAATATAAAAAGCAATACTTAACTAATGATGCCAAAAGTTAGATTTTGATTGCACAGGGGACCCAAAAGGGTCTTGCAACCCCGCTAGGCGAGTCCCCTGGGCGGTAGCATCAAGATGATGATGGCCATTGAGTTGCCATAGAGTGGTTCTGACATAGATTATGAAACAACCGGAGTTGATATGTTTTGCGGAAAATTTGGTAGAGAAGTTAAAAAAAGGCGATCAGATTTAAAAAATAACCAGCGTTGGCACATTTTGTTTCTGAAAATTTGGAAGAAAGACTTTAAAAGTCGTCGGAAATGTTTTTCAAAGGTCACAATGTGTCGCCTGTGTCTCGTTTGACACACACCCCCAACCTTCTAAACTGTCTGGATCATGTCCATCTGTAGGCCCAAGTTATGTTCAACTGTTACAGTATAGCCTACTTCAGCACGTCATTTTTTTACGCACCAGTCCAGAGACTACGAATGATGTCTGAGAGCATTGGTGTCTGTTGCAATCAGTTACTATATTTTCAGAGAGCGTTGAAACGTTGAACAGAAGTATTATTTATACAAGACAATTATGTCAATTAGACTTCAAACGTCCAGGACTCTCGATAGAAGTATAAGCATAGACCTAAGTATAGTCTGGGAACAGGATTTAAATTAAGCATCCAATTATCAAAAGCGATTCAATCATTGAATGTGTGTGCATGCGTACGTGCGTGTGTACGTGCAGGTCTACGTGTGCGTGTGCTTGTGTGTATGCGTGCGCGTGTACGTGAGTGCGTGGGCGTGTGTGTGTGTGACCCTGGCTGGACTGATGGATGGTTTGATGAGGGTAGGCTACTAACAGGATTAATAGGATAAATAAGTGAATGAAACAATCACATTGTAACCGAATGACGGGGAAATCCGTGTTGAATGCTGCTGGTGGTGGGTTAAGAAATTAAGAAATATACCAGAACCAGATTTAACAGCTAGACCAATAAAGTACTACACTCTGATTTTAAACGTTAATAATATATGCGGGCGGTGAAATTGGTGTAATGCACTAGATGACAGTTAACTTAAAGTATAGGGCCTACCCATGAATCCACCACTGGTTATCCGCATTCTTCCGAAATAAACAATTTTTAAGCATTATGGGAGTAGGCAAGACAGGCAGTCGAGCTCTCCCCCTCGTTTCTATAGCAATTTCGAATGATGCTGGCAAACAATTTAGGTAGTAGTGCCGTTTCCCATGCATGCATGTGATTGTGAAACCTGGAGAGACGCTCAGTTCCTGGTTTTCTTCGCAGCGATTCTGTAAATAGGGGCTTACAATCGGTAGAAGTGGTAGAATTGGTAGAATTGGTGCAATTGGATATAGGCTAATTGACACAATTGGTAGAATTGGTACAATTGACACAATCGGTAGAAATGGTAGAATCGGTAGGATTGGTAGTTTGGTACAATTAGTAGCCTACAATTGGCGCAATTAATGCAATTGGTAGAATTGGTAGAATTGGTTCAATTGAAAAAATTGGTACAATTGATACAATTTGTACAATTGTTAGAATTGTTAGAATTGAGAATGGCGACAGTGTCTCTGACTCACCACAAAAATATCCGTAGTTTAATTAATTCCCAACTGGACCCATTAAACATTAAATCAGAAACAAAAATGTCGGATTGTGGCAGCTGAGCAAGTGAGTGTGCGAGACCACGCAGATTAGAGGCAACTTCTTTTGGACGCACACTCATCCGTAAATATTGCCCCTCACCCCCCCCCCCCCAATATTTTGTAACTTTCCCGAGCTCGGACGTCAGTTTGTAGGCGCTAGGTTTCTATAATATAGGAACCTAGCGCCTACAAACTGAGCCCATATTATAGGCTCACCGAGTACCAGAATATAAACCAGGCCATTGTAGGCTATTCCTCAGAAAACAGATAACGCTCAGATTAGGCCTAGTCTGTTTTTAATCGAAGAGCTCTCGCTTCGCCGCTCTACCGGTACATTGAGAAGTGCAACGCAGAACATGGTCGTCAGTCTTTAGCCAACCAACCTATAGTTTCGCTCAGGCGGCGTGTTTTGTCTTCCAATTTGGCCAGCACACCTGAAAATGTAAGGGGCGTCCTGGCACTTTTTTTGAAAGGTTAGGGGCGTCTAGGCACTTCTTTTTTTTACACATTTGGCACTGCCCATAGGCCTATTAAGTAATAATTATAAGACTTTATAAATTGTTATAAATAGGCCTAACTCTAAGTCAAGGCTAAGTGAGCAATTATTAAACAAAAACTAGACCCCTATCAGCTGACTAGCCCTGTGGTATGTCTTGTAGTCAGTGATTAATGTGGTTTGGATGAGCAGTGGGAACGCCGAATGGGTTATAACACTAACAATAACAGCGGGAACGCCAAAGAATTTAGTTTTATTGGAACGCATGCGTTTCCAGGATTCCTTGCATGGTGATCAGCACGCGAAGAATTTCGAGAGCAGTTGGAACAACACCGTTTCAACGCGTTCCCACTCATGAACTTTAAACCTTGCTCAATTGCCTGGATAACGATCGAACAGCCAGAACAACTGAAGGACAGGCCTAGGCCTAGTAGGCCTATCGCGAAATTCATTAGCCTATTATGTAATGTCGGCTGTCATTTTCCGCCAAAATACACGTAGGCGTGCTATTAAGTTAATTCTGGTTGCTGTTTTTAACCACACTGCCATTGCAAAGATGATTAGTGTCGTCCTCTTTCGTATAAATAACCAGTCCTTGCCACTGGCACTGGCAATCAGTGACGGAGTTCCTGTAGCCTACGTAGTGCGTTGACCTACTTTTCGTATCATTCCGCGTGTTTGGATTTTCGCGGCGCCTATCTGCTGCGTGGTCACTGGATCAGTTTGCATTAACATCTGCGATCGCTGTATAGGCTTGGATCATCATCATCATCAATAACCTTGGGCTCAATGTCCGTAGGAGTCCGACGCCACTCTCTGTTCTGAGTCTGTCTCATGCCATGTTGCCCAGCTTTTACCGGTCTAGTCAGCAGGTCTGCTCCATACCATGAACATCTTGGAGCAGCTAGACCACCTTGTACGATTGAAGAGAATCGTAAAAAAGAGGCATGAAGGACAACGTGGGTCAATGCCCGTTGTGTCCCACGCTCTCTCCTCCGACTCTCTCCACCGGTCTGTCCTAACTGGCCTGTGCATGTCTGCTCGATCCACATCATGACACCTTGAAGCATCTGGGTAGCTATGTCACTTGTGTCGTGGTATTGGCGGATTACAATCGTCTTGGTTTTTCACTGCCAGCGTATCGCCACCCATCTGGCAAACCTTCCTCCTTTTGTCCGGGCTTAGGACCGGCACAGGGACGTTGTTGGTTCCCTGTGGCAGAGGATGGATGCAGTTTAACGTCGTGCCCAGGACCAATATAGGCTTGGATACAAGACAATAACTACAGGGGGCCCACAACATCAGCTGCTCCCCACTTGGCACAAAAGTCCTCATCACCATCGCAGACATAACCACCATGACTAAGCCTATAATATTATAATGATACTAGCTGAACCCGGCCACGCGTTGCTGTGGCTAAAAAGAGGCTCCCCTTCCCTTTCCCCCTCCCCTCCCCTCCCCTCCCCTCCCCTCCCCTCCCCTCCCCTCCCCTCCCCTCCCCTCCCCTCCCCTCCCCTCCCCTCCCCCTCCCCTCCCCTCCCCTCCCCTCCCCTCCCCTCCCCTCCCCTCCCCCTCCCTCTCCCCTCCCCTCCCCTCCCCTCCCCTCCCTCCCTCCCCTCCCCTCCCCTCCCCTCCCCTCCCCTCCTCTCCCTCTCCCCTCCCCTCCCCTCCCCTCCCCTCCCCTCCCCTCCCCTCCCCTCCCCTCCCCTCCCCTCCCCTCCCCTCCCCTCCCCTCCCCTCCCCTCCCCTCCCCTCCCCTCCCCTCCCCTCCCCTCCCCTCCCCTCCCCTCCCCTCCCCTCCCCTCCCCTCCCCTCCCCTCCCCTCCCCTCCCCTCCCCTCCCCTCCCCCACCGCTCCCTCCCCACCGTCTTCGTTCCGCTCCCTCCGCTCCTTTCCTCCGTCACGCCGTGAAGGCCGCTTTGGGGAAAGGCCTCCCGCCCCTCCCCTCCCCTTCCCCTTCCCTTTCGACCTCCACCTCCCCTCCCCCTCCGCTCCCTCTTCACCGTCTTCGTGCCGCTCTCTCCACTTCTTTCCTCCGTCACGCCGTGAAGGCCGCTTTTTGTGAAATTTTGAATCGCTTATGACGTCACAGGATGCGACATCATTCATGTTTCGTCTGCTGTGTTTGGAGACAGCCTTTCTGAAATCTGGGAACCGTGTGGGACGTGTTGAATTTGCAAATGGCGGACGAACGGATTGCAAAGTTCACTTTTTGTGGAAACGATTGCGTTTTTTCGGGTGAAAAAATCTTAAGACACGGTGCTATTTGAATGGAAGGTTTTGGTAAATTTTCACAACAATCGGTGCGTCAGTTTCGGCGTGGTGTTAACACGAACTATTGGAAAGTTTCATTTTTATTTATATAGATTATAGCCTATATTATAATTATTATTATTATTATTATTATTATTATTATTATTATTATTATTATTATTATTATTATTATTATTATTATTATTATTATTATTATTATTATTATTATTATTATTTATTAGCCACTGTAGCTGCAATGGCCTTTATAGTTGGAACTGTCGAACAATGAGTTTTGCTACGTTTGTATAGCTAGCCTATAGGCCTCCCTGGACTGACATAACAATAGCCTATGCCTTAATTGTTTTCTGTGTAGGAGTCACACAAGATACCATGCATTATATATTATGCCTCACAGATGACAAATAATTATATAACGACTAAAACGCCCCCACTACAATTAAAATTGTAATTTTTTGCTCATCCGTAGATGTGCCAATGAAGGAAGTTATATATATATATATATATATATATATATATATATATATATATATGTATATATATATAATATATACATATATATATATATTATAGATAATTATGTGTATATTTGTATATAATAATAGGCCTCTTATATATATATGTCCGCTACGGCCAACGAATGAATGAATAACCTCTGGCTTATTATGATGAGTGTGAATCAGGCAATAAGAGAAACACCTAGGCCTAGTTTCTTAATATAGGCCTAGGCCTAAAATAATGTGCATGACATATTGTAGGCCTGTAGGTCTAATTGGTCTGCCATGCTCTACATCAGACTAGCTGCCCTACCCTACTAAACCATAGCCTATAGACTCTCACTCGGATTTTTCTCTGTCCGTGGAGTAGAAGTTGGGGCCTTGGTGAGGCGGACATTGGCTGGTAGTTTTCTTTAGGCACTGTTAACCCATGTGTGCTGCCATGGTTTTTCCATTGCACATCAGTCTCCACTATCGTTTCGCCTTAAATTTAGCCTACATTACAAAAACCGTGTTCGCCTTTGATGTCGTCATCATCGTTATAAAATATAAATGGTTTATTTCCTGACATAGGTCTGGCCTTGTAAAACAGGAAACTATAGTAGGTCTAGGCCTTCTGTTGCTTAGCAAGAAAATCCATTCAGCCTAATTTTTTTTAATCAAATTCATTCAAATAGCCTATCAAAAAGACAGGCTAATCGTAGGCCTATGTTGTGCTGTTTAATACATTCAAGACTTGCTTCCCATATTATATTGAAATATAATTTATGCACATAGGACTTAATGGTAGCCTATGTGGCTTATTCACTATAGTGGGCCCAGAGGCCTACTGGGCCTATAGCCATATCGAGTATAACTATAACTATTTTGGGAGATAACAAAGCCTTTATAAATCCACAAACGTCTGACATGCTTGTTCATTGCATCAGAGTAGGAAACAAAATGACTCAGACTACAGAGACAGTGCGCGAGTCGTGCGTGGGTGATAATGACACGTCTACCTGTTCAGGCAGTATATCGTGTTTCATGCACGTGCAACGATACGTAATTTCTTAGAAGATATATAGGCTAACCGTCTCACAGTTTCATTAGGACTATAGGCCTAATTATAGTACGTGTAGGCCTACCTATGAAAGACCGGCTCGACTTAGAGGTATAGCTAGGAAAGCTGACAATCGCACTAAGTAGGATACCCAAAGCTATTTATAAGAATCGTTATCTTCAATACAATCTTCTTCTAATAATAGGCTAATAATGATGATGATGATAATGATGATGATGATGATGATGATGATGGTGGTGGTGGTGGTGGTGGTGGTGGTGGTGGTGGTGGTGGGGATGGTGATGATGATGATGATGATGATGATTATGATGATAATGATG
Organism: Lumbricus rubellus; assembly: GCA_945859605.1. Taxonomy (NCBI): domain Eukaryota; kingdom Metazoa; phylum Annelida; class Clitellata; order Crassiclitellata; family Lumbricidae; genus Lumbricus; species Lumbricus rubellus. Next base: position 12,582,365 of record OX243820.1, on the reverse strand, counting down.
ATGATGATGATGATGATGATGATGATGATGATGATGATGATGATGATGATGATGATGATGATGATGATGATGATGATGATGATGATGATGATGTTGTGGCCTTTAAGGGCACTTGCGCCGACCAAGAAAAAAATAATAGCAGTTCCAGAATACAATTTTTTAAGTCTCCGGATAATTTTTTGAAATCCCGAGGGATCTGAGATACTTCGGATAAAAAAATAAATAATAATGCTGTAGCCTTGAATGGCACTTTCGCCGACCAAGAAACAGAAGAGGAGTAGGGCCTTTCCTTTAAAAAATAAATAAAAAATACTAAAAATCCTTTAGGCCTATTCAACAATCCGGTTGACAGACCGCAACCGGTTACATGTAACCGTTACAGTGTAGCCTACAATTTATGCCTCTGAAACAATTCACCAAGATCTCAGAACACTGAATGGGCCTACATAAATCTTAACCATTGCAAAGACCACATATATAATATAGTCAAGGTCTTTTTTGTCTTAACTATTAACAGAACAGACATCCTGCAATAGGCTAGACCTAGGCCTACACGACACTAATAGCAGCCTACAAAGCATGGCCGACCTACGGGGCTCGATCTCGGTACCTCTCGCTCTCCATGTCAGCGTGTTATCCAGTGCGCTACCGTCCCCACCCTCCCCAAGGCACCACTCGAAAGCCGAGCGCGGGGCACCAACTTATTCACGAGCGCTGCATCGAGTCAGAGGGGCTTTGCAAAGAGTAGGCTATAAAAAGGTTTCAAGAGGGTCAGAGGGTGAACTTCTATGGCGCCAGTGTTAAATAGTCGAGGCTTATTTCGCTGGTTGGTAGGATTATTAGGCTAGGCGGCCTAGGCCTAAGGAGCAGGACTCTTTATTAGGCATAGGCCTATCCAGAGTCACCGCGGAAGTCAAATTCCAGGGCGGGAAAAATTGACCAATGTTTTTCACCGTAGTCAAGAACATTGTCGTGAAAAATACATGCCTAGATCTCTTGGGTCGGTGGTTCCCGATGGTGCTATGGTTATTCTGGATATTTTTGTAGCTTGCTAGACTAGTCTTTGCTTCTGCTATCGTTGCATGAACTTAGCCTATATTATTTTAATTAGAGTCTATATGCCTGTCACGTGTGTTTAATTATTAATATCTCGTACTCCACCAGGTGTGATTTAGCCACTCTCAAAGAAGCCGCTAACAAGAAGATTGTTATCGTTGCTGAAACCGATCGGCTGTACAACTGTTTCAATTTCTTTCTGTTTCTCCAATAAAAGAAATCCAGAATGAAAGAAGGTGAGATATAATGTAATTGTTCTTGCTGCTGCTGCCGCTGTTGTTTACCAGCTCTTCGTTTGTAGGGCACCTGCGACAAACACCGACTCGAAGTTATAACCGTGTCGCGGAATTCTACTGGCCGCGTACTACCGTCAATCGGTGGCAGGCCGATGTCCCCACTTCGTGTAGGCCAGCAGAAGCCGACGACACGCGCCCTATGCCCCGGACGCACTTTCTGGGTCGTATCGACTGAGCTAGGATCGACCGCGGCCGCCGCTGCTTCTGCCCTAGTGAGGTTGGGCCGACGTAGGGTATCGCCCGTGGCTCGGAGCGCCCGAAGTAGAACCGCCCGATGAAAGGTTATGACGTGAGAAAGTGAAAGCGCGTGCGAAAAGAGATAGAGAGACAAGACAGCAGCAGATCATGATTGGGAAATAAAGTAGAAACTATTGAGAAGCCACTACATAGCAGAAGATCGGTCGTTGTTGGCAGGACGTGATTTTTCATGTGGCTCGTTGGTGGCGAGTTTCTTTTCACAGGTAATTGATCGTATAATTTGCGCTAGCCAAAAAAAAATGTGATATTTCGATTGAATATATTGGACGTTGTAGTCATGACCGATAAAAATAATAGCTGACAGGTATTGTTGCTTTGATTGTGCGGTTGAGAAAGGCTTGGATGAGGTGAGGCTTTTAAAGACGAATGATTATCACAGTACTGTTATTTGTACTGTTATATTATGACACTTTGGAGTCAATGGTCGATTGATTGAGAGAGAATTTTTAAAAATCATTTTTCGTCCTTTTATTCGGTCAAGGCTTGAAAACTGTCTTATATTATTCGATCAATGTGTTGGTGGGTCGTGAGACACGATGACCTATTGGTTAGAACGGTCGGCCTGTAACGTGGACAGTACGGGTTCGTTCCCCGTCCGAGGCAGTTACTGTGTAGGGACCTTGAGCAAGTACCTCGCTCACATTATTGCTCTGCAATACAATTGCAGTTGCACACTTCTAGGCTTTGTAAGGAGGGCGATATCAAATTTCAGTTGCATTGTATTGTGTGGGCCGGTGTCATGAAATATAGTATTCCCATAATAATTGTATCCCCCCCATGAAGCTAAGTTGAAAAGTCACTTTTCCATGTGTTAATTTGTGCAAATTAACTTCCATTTGCTTTGTTTTGAAAATTGCCACTATAACAGGTGTGTTTATTCGTACCAGCTGACTTTGCTTTTATTTTTGAATACAAGTTTAGAACATTTAGAACTTAGAGTCACTAAATAAATTCCAGCTGCCTTGCTTTGAACATTGCTTAGAATATCAAAAAATGGTTTGTCCCCGGATATTCTATGCTCGGTATATTCCATTCCCCAGACAGCTTTTAGGGGGAAATAGAATATCTCGTGTTATCGGCACTGTGAGGGGAGGGAAAGGCGATGGCATAGTCTTAGATACGTTTCGTTTTATGCTCTGCGTATATAAAGGCAGGAGTGGGGAATCAGAACTGAGTGCTTTTTCACACAGAATAATTGTATGAATTATATATGTCATTCAAGCGGGTGTTATACACACCTTTGTTGGGCGTGATTAGACCTGGGAGTGACTTTGGTCAGCCAATCTGACCCCACTTGGCCCTAAAGTGACTTGAGGTCGACTTGAAGTCGACTTCTTGGAGTCAAAACGACTTGACCCGACTTGGCAGAAAAACAACCGACTTCCGACTTGAAGTCGACTTCTGACATGGTAATGGCCATTAGCATAGGTCTACGTACGGCTACTAATGCAAAAAGTCAAGCCAATGTTTCATAGCAGGCATTAATTTCACATGGGCTAGCTATATATGTATACATTTCAGGCTTTTGTGTTTCAGTAATTCAGTTTGAATAGTTTTGTGATGCTTTGGGCCATCTATAGATCTAGTAGCCTAGACATTGTGATGGCAACTTAGTAGGCCTATGAATTTTAGCTTGCCCATTGTCTGTGATTATTCAGATTACACTAATTATTGTTATTATTAATATTAATATTGTATAAATTTGTAAAACGCGCAAGGTCTAAGACAAAATGGGGAACCGCGAACTGGTTGCACTGAATGGCATGTTATGATGATAATTTAATTGTAAGTCCGTTGTCATAATTATTCGGCCACTAACATCATTCCCCAACTTAGCAACTAGCATTGCAAATGCATCATCCGGCAGTAGGCTACTACTATAGTAGGCTAGGCCTACTCACTGACAGTAAAGTCTTTCATTATTCAATTGTCCCGTATAGGCCTACAATAGCTTTTCCATCTGCAGACAACTGCAGATGCAGCGTACCAAAGTAGCACCAAAGGCCAAAACTATAGATTTATTATAGGTCTTGTAGATTCAGCTTTCTTTGTCCGAATTCACTGACCACTATAGAAGTTCACTGATTTGCTTATGTTCATGTCTTGATAAGCACAGGTGCCTATTATTTTAGTAACATTTTGTTTCACCATTTTAATTAAGCGCGTGCCTAAGCGTGGTTTTTAGCATAGAATAAACAAATTATAATGAATAGATCGGCAGACGGCAGTCTACACGATAGCCTACAGCCCTACAGGTAAAATTATCCGTGTAGGCTAAGTCCCTGTTTAGCAAAGGTCTCACTCATTCTTGTAAACACATGCACTACAAAGCTGCTCAAATGTTGTTCTGGTCTCGCGATCATTGGTTTAAAGTGATAAATTTAACTATGTTTGTGTCTCAAGTCGGTTTAAGTCGACTTGGGGTAAAAACAACTTGAAGTGACTTCTCTTCACAAAATTCGACTTGGGGTCAGTTGCGGTGACCAGAAACGACCCGACCCGACTTGGGATGACCAAGTCGACTGGGGTCGACTTATTGGGGTCGACTCCCAGGTCTAGGCGTGATGCTGTGAGCAGCAGCGTTAAATAGCGAGCAATAACTCCACCCTGTGTGTATATCTATGCAAATTATGCAAACACAGATGTTATAAAAATGAAAATGATTATTATAGATATTCGATATATTGTGATGTATTATAAAAGCTCGAAAGGTGATTCACTAATAATTAATTCCACCGAGTCAATGAGAATTTTAAAAAACCTGCACAGGTTTATTACCTGTTTTATAAACACTTTTATTTTTGTTGGTGTTTAATTTTTATTTAATTTGTCTAATTAATAATGGATATTTGATATTTCAAGGTAATGTAATTAATTTACTAAATAATTACTCATTCCGTATAAAAAATTTGTATGCACTTGTACTTGTTATTGTTTAATTTTGTTGCATTTATCTAATTTTCTAATGGATTTTCATATTTCATTAAGGTAATGAATTTAATAATTGGGTCATTTCATCTAAAAAAATTTCTCCCCTCTTGAGTGGCATCCTTTCCATGTGGAACTCCTCTCGCTACGGTGAGTACTGGGTGTGAAGCTTCATGTTGAATTTAGTTTTATGCTTAGTTTATAAAGGTTATTTCGCATTCATTGTTTCTATCGAGTTTCTTTTCTTTTGTACTCTGATATCAGTTTCTGTTGCTGCAAAAGTCTCAAAGGTCAAAATGAGTTTCTTAAGTTGAACACAGCAGTAAATTGTGAGTTGGTGTTAGGAGACACAGAGCAGTTAGGTCAGGGGTCCATTGTATTTTGTGGAAATGTAATTGGTTTAGGACAATGTCCGACTTGGAATCGGCTGTGAATGCGCAAAAAAATGCATAATAGGCTATTGTCTTTGAACAGTGAAAGTTTTTAAGTATTTTGAGGTCAGTGCCAAAGATTCGGTACGTTAAGGTTGACGTCAAAGACACAGATATTGCCAGGATACCTGTTTTTTTTTAAATTCTCTGGATTCTGCTAAGTACTGGCAGCATGGTGGTTTCACTTTGTCCCGAGAAATAAATGGAACTGATTTGTTGGACTCTGTACACAGTCAACAAGGACATGACATTTATTTGAAATTATTTGGATTAAAAAATGGTCCTAGGTTCAAATTTCGCCCATAGCAATTGATACCAGTGGCGTAGACAAGGGGTGGGGGCTAGGGGGTTAAAGCCCCCCATTGGCTTAGGAAAAGTCTTTGAAAAGGTTATTTATCCACTTAAATAAGAAAGTGCAAAACAATTGTTTGTAGAAACAATTGTTTTTCTTACTTTATTTCCTTTTTATTTACTGTGATACTGTTGGGTTGGTGTCAGGAAGGGCATTTGGCCTGGCCATAACCCCCCTCCATCATAAATTCATGGCTATGCCACTGATTGATACTATACAGTATGTATGTACCATTAAATTGGCTAAAGTGACAAACGTTTATTTAGAATTTGAGTCAAAATGAATTTGATAACAGGAGAATATCTTTACCCAAATAATTAGACTTGATTATACAATATGCGCATGTATTTGCGTGTATGTTTGGTGTGTGCGTAGGTGTGTGTGTGTGCGTATATGTGCGTGCGTGCTTGTGTGTGTGCCGTTTCTATGTATTTGTGAAATCCCAATTTAAGGAATTTTATTAGTGCGTTTGAATTAGGTCAGGATTAGCTAGGGGATTCTTTGTATTTGCTGTTCACATGAAATCGATTTTGTACGCACGCATGCTGTCTAGTCCACAAATTATTGCAATATTCTGATATCTATCAAACACTGTAAATAATACGCCATTGTCTGCCACCAGCACGACCATAAAAACATGCCAAGTTGGCTGCCTGTCTACATAGCCTGTGCTCTGGTTTCACTTTCTCTTCACATATCCGGTTTTTTTCTATGTAGTGCAGCCAAACTTCAGCCTTTTTTCGGCCCCAGGATAGCTCTCATAGACAGCCTGAGGCCTGCCTGGCTGGCATGCCAGCAGATATATAATGCCCCACTTTTCACTGACGACAGTGCACTTCCATACTGGCGAAGTGACTGATCAGTTAGTTTTCTGGCTTTATACTTAAAGGGATTGCCTGAGATGACAGCTTTAGTGAAGGCCAGAGGAGTATGAAAGCTGTTGCTTAAGTCAGCTTTTCAGTTTATTAGCTATTCTTCAAAAGTCAAGTCTGTTCAGGTTTCCTGTCAAGGTAATTATAAAAATGTTAAAAATTCTAAATAAACTTTATGCTGTGTAATTGTTTTGAAGTGTCCTTTACTATATGTAAATTCTAATAAGTTCCGTATTTGTTTCTATTTAGGTTGTGTGTGTGTGTGTGTGTGTGTGTGTGTGTGTGTGTGTGTGTGTGTGTGTGTGTGTGTGTGTGTAAAATCTGTAGTTATTGATAAACTTCAGTATTTAGTCCTTGCTGTGCATCATGAGACTAAATCTCCTGCTGGAGACCCAGAAATATACATTAATATAATCTATTGTAGCTATTGAGCAATTGTTCTTTTACCCTATAACTGTGAGTGACTAGTTTCCCAGTCACTTTTAGTAGACGCTCGTCCTGAAATTTGAAAGCTAAAAGTTTAATTACTTTTTGTCACTTGATTATTCTGCTTGGTATATATATATATATATATATATATATATATATATATATATATATATATATATATTGAATTATATTGATTTTACTAAATTGCAACAAATTTCTGCTGAAATGCATGTGTAGGTCCCTGGCGTTAATTTACTAAGTATTGTGAACAAGTATTAACGATAAAATTTATGCACTAGGCATCGTAGGCTTTATAATAATTTGTTTGTGTACATAGTGAACTTTACGGAGCTCTTAAAACTTATAATGCAGGTCTGCATAAACTAGTCAATTATGTTATGAGTAACAATGATGATTAACCAAATTATAATTACTTATTATTGTCAATTATGACTTCGCATTTAAAGAGAACAAGTCACGATGATGTGTTCGGAAATGATGAACCTCATTTCAGTTTGAAACAATTTAATTATTGTATATATATATATATACATATATATATAAAGTGATATTATAATAGGATATGTATAAAATACATATTATATATAATATTATAATACATATAATATGTGTATGTATAATATACACTATACATGTATATAAATTAAATTGCATAGACATTTAGATTCTGCTGTTGATAACATATATTTCTATAAATATCCTTCTGTCTTTCTGGTCGTCTCTCCGTATATGTCTCTGCCCTGTCATCCAGCGTGCCTAAATAGCAGTCTTACAGTTAAAAGTCACATCACAACTTAGACAGTCTTTGTGATGTGATTTTTTAACTGTGAGCATTCATGCCATCTGTTAACTCTTGATGGAAATCCATGGTCTGCTTTTCTGTGCAATTGTTTTGCTACCTGATGTAATAATCTTGTTGAAAATGACATTTAACATCATATTGTCTGGCGCCGAGAATCCTCATACGCCTGCTGGTCTCTGTCCAATTGTTTTCACTTTTTTTAAGATTGCCCTATTTGACCGGGTTTGGACTGGGAGCGCTCCTGCATAGCCAACGTTGAAGGGCCCCATATCAAATTGCTGTATTTAATAAATGAAGTGTAGAATTAGACTACTGAGAGAATGACAGAAACAGAGGCATGGCCAAAGCTTCGGACGCTTTGTTTAGCATTTGAAATTCCCAGATTCTCTTTCTGTTTTTTAATTATAATATTTTTCATCTGCTGGTTCGTTTTGGCTTAGCTGCTGCAAGCTGGGATTTGATTTGCCGATTGGTTTTGGATTACAGAAATTCTCTGTTGTACTTGCAGACCGATCTGTTTAGAGTTACTTTGTTAATTTTAAGCCTTTATGAATGTTATGTATGATCGAAGAATTGAAGAACAATAATAACAACAAGGACAACAGAAAACTGTTTTAGTATTATTGATGCACAAACTCTGATTGATACAGTTTTGTTTTGTTTATCAGTGATGAATCTATGAAAGACTTATGACCTGATATAATCTATTCTAATAAAATCTAATGTCTTCTGGAACATGATTATAAAAATAACGCCCAAAAAGATTACCCCGGTAGCTGATGGTTGCGATCAAAGTTTAAGTTGTACTGATTGATTGATGCGATGACTAGGCAACTACTTCTTCACGTCCTTTTTATATTAATATTTCTATCGTGAATTTTTTTTCACTGTACATAAATGAAGCAATGAAAGTGAAATTACAATACAGTACAATACAAGTTCTGGTTTATCTGTATTAAAGGCAACTACAGATTAATTATCATATTGTGATGTTAAATTATTTTGCCACTCATGTGTCTAATACAGTGCTGTAGTCTGTGATTTGTAAAAATAATTAATAATGTGGAGTGCATGAAGTAGGTGGCTAGAAGTGGGAAATACCCAACTGCAGATGGTTACTTACGTGATAGCTTTTGTGTCTGCCTTGGCTCACTGCCACCCACCGAGATTCTTTCAAGTTTGACTTGAAAAACTGCTGAGCCTATAATGGAGTGCTATGCGTGTTTGGGAAGCACTATGTAGTGCGAGGTGCACTGGTCACGTGTCTCAAGTCGATTGTTTTTAATGATAGTGCTTGTTCCTTGTCAAATTCCATTTTCCTTGTTTATAAATTCAATGTTCAATATTTTGGTTTGTACTGTGTGGCCTCTTCTATTGTTTCTTTTTAGCTTAATTTTCAATTTTCTGTTCGTGCTGCGGGGCCCCTTGTTTTGTTTCTAATATCAGTGAATAATAGCCTATTTGTGTTGATTATATATAGATACAAAATAATATCAGTTTCTTTTCTGTGCTTTTGTCTGACACTGTCTTGTCATTCTATGACTTTTGGATTTGTTTGAAGTCTCATCAGTTGTATTGTCTTGTTTTTTTAAGGATTGGTTTGCATTGTCTTATCACTTATCGAATTATACGTCAGTCAGGTTTAACGTAGTATATCGTTGTGCTGACTGTCTGGATTTGGTTGTTTATCTCTATGTTATAAGGACAATTGTAACTAGTGTAGTAGTGTTGCTCACTAGTGTAGTGGTTTCCATACTTGGACTGTTGGGGGGGGGGGGGGGCTGAAAAATTTATAGTTGTCTGGATGTCAATAGGTTTACGTGTACTTGATCCTCCGCTGCGAAAAAAAACCCGACCAACTCTTGAGTTTAAGTTTCAGAAATTTATAGCTCTATAAAAATTATTATTTACAGCCATTGAAGTGGTCTGAATTAAAGCCGAGAAAATAATCATTAGGTTTCAATATTAAGTAACCGCATAATTTTAAACTTACGACTCGCTAATTTAGCTGTTATTGACAAGAACGTGTAGCTCGGTCCAAGGCACGCCGTGTTTGTCGACTTCAGACGACTATAAGATCGAGAAAGAGATGAATTGGTTTCTTGCGCTGGTGTTATAGAGATCGATTTGACTCAATTCTCTCTCACATCCACTGAGTTGTTTTTCATTAAAAGAAAATGAAAGAGAAATATTTGTTAATAAACACTCTCGTTACACACTAAACAATTCATTCCCTGCTCACATGGACTAATGAAGGGAAAAAATACTGGGTGCAAGGTACGGTCACAGTTGTATGTATGTATGCATTATGCATATGAACATTTATATAGTGCCTTACAAAAGCCTCACGAAGGCGCTTTTATCGACATTTCTGTTTCAGTGAATGGCTGCAGCATAGAGTGGTTGCTGTGATTAGGCGAAAGGAGAACAAGCGCTAAATGTGAATAGATCATCATGAATATCTTGTTATATAGGATACTGTATCGTGGATAGATCGAACATCATGAATATCATGGTATATAGGTAGATAGGATACTGTATCATGGATAGATTATCATGAATATCATGGTATATAGGATACTGTATCATGGATAGATCATCATGAATATCATGGTATATAGGTTACTGTATCATGGATAGATCGAATATCATGATATATAGGTTACTGTATCGTGGATAGATCGAATATCATGGTATATAGGATACTGTATCGTGGATAGATCGAATATCATGATATATAGGATACTGTATCGTGGATAGATTATCATGAATATCATGGTATATAGGATACTGTATCGTGGATAGATCATCATGAATATCATGGTATATAGGATACTGTATCGAGTCTGTGCGCACAATATTTACTTTAAGGTAGTCTGCACGTATTAATCCTATATTAAGCCAATTCTGCTGAGAGTTTTTAAGCAACCCACACAGCAGGTGTCGCAGTGATCAAGCAAAATCGCCACTTCAAAATGTGGCCTTTGAACTGAACTTGGTGTTGTGTACCTAGGATTTTGATATGTTGTCTTGAGACTATCTTTCAGCGATCACTATAAGTGTTTCTAATTCTTGCTTGTGCCGCTGACCAGTGTATGACTGCTTGACAGAGTTTTTGTGCTAAATTCTGACTTTGTGTCTTCTTTTCTTTGTCTGTTTTGTTTTATATTTATGTATTTGATGCAGGGCTTTTTAACGTGCAGTTGTACACAAAATGTGCAGTTCTAAATAATGGATTTGTGCAGTTGTAGAAGCACTTCTGTACAGTTAAAACTAGCAAAAAAGATCATTGTCCTCCGATTGCAAGCAATTTACCATGGAGGATGGGAAAGGAAAGGAGTTGTGCCCATAGGCGTACGAGGCGGGGGTGCAGGGGGGGCAATTGCCCCCCAAATTCGGGCAAGTTTGGTGGTTTTTTTTGGGCAAAAAATCCCAAACGACTAAAAAAAAAAAAGGTCGTCAACTTTCGGGCAAGTCCGGTTTTTCGGGCAAACATGGACCCGAACGACTAAAAAAAAAAGGTCGTCAACTTTTTGACGGATGTATTTTTCGAGCAGAAGTTGTCTTTCCCCCCCCCCCCCCCCCACTGCTGAAAGCTCCCGTACGCCTATGGTTGTGCCGTTCTAAAAATTCATTAAAACAGCCCTGATTCAATGTTTCCTGTTTTCATGGACAGGACCATTAAATTTTTTCAACAAATTGAATCTAACGTGTATTCTGATTAAAATTCTCGAACTCATCATCTGATTTGAAATTTTAAATTAAAGTCGAGAAGAATACAGAAAAAAGGAATATAATAATTTGTTTGTCATATTTGAATTATTAATCTGTTGATATAAAGGCAAAGGAGTCCAGTAAGCTGAAAATTGAAATTGAAAGATGCTATCTGTTTTATTATTGAATATTGTTTATGTATTTGTACAGCTGTTATTGTGGGCTTTGAACGTTTAGCACACACATATATTTTGTTGGGCTGCTGTTGGATGGATATTCAGGTCATTTCCGTTTTCATACCTGAGAAGACCTTGAAATAATCTCTTTGGAAGCTGAAAAAAGCCCATAAATTATTTGTCCTTTGTCAGATGATACTGAAGTATGGGGTGTGGGAGTCCAGTGAGAACAGAGCGTATTGCAGCTGTGGCCAATGTCCACACCCCCCCCCCCCAGCTGGGATTGATGCTTACATTGAAATGTAAGTCATAGCCATAAACGCATTCAGAGAACCAGTAAAAAAGACATGTAGTAAGCTTAAACGGTAACAGTTGGGAAACTGAGAGAAGAGAGAAAGGAAGATAGATGTTCAGCTCATTATAGATATGGGTATGAAAGATCTTTTTGTGATGACGTCCGGGTGTACATCCATTCTTCTTCTTTCTTCTTTCTCTCTTCCGTCAGTCATGCGACGACGATGAGGCTTTCACATGACTTCTCCAGACTTGTCTATTTCTGATGAGATCCTTTGCTCTCGGCATACCGATATCCATCATCTTCAGATCCTCTCTGACATTGTCCATCCAAGTCTTTGGTTGTCTTCCTCTGCTTCTCTCTCCTTCTATATGCCCGTGCAGGGCCGCGAGTGGTAGTCTTTTTCCCTCCATGCGCTCCACATGACCGAACCATCTGAGCCGTCTTTTCCTGATTTTTTCCACTACCGTTTCTTCTGCACCCAGCTCCTCTCTTGTCTTCTCTTTCCTGATTTACATCCATTGCCTCCTTTTTAATGCTATCTCAGTTGTACACCTTTGCATATATTTCGATGCCAATATACAAAGCAGAGTTTTTTACACAGTTTTACTTTCGCCCATGCAGTGGGTACAAAGACTGCCAAGATGTTCACAAGGGGGTCCTGACCCAGAGAAGTTTGGGAACAGGTGGACTGGACTAGTAAGGGTTTTTTAAAGCATGGCAATATTCGTCCTTGCCAATATTATTGTCAAGGATGAATTGCCATGCTGTGTGTTGAATTGCCATGCTTTAAAAAACCTTCAGCAAGATAACCACCGGCGCTTTTGTGAGATTGATATTAAAGGTCTGATAGAAATGCTCTGATAAATTTTTACAACCCTGTTGGACCATGACTCATTGCGGACGAGCTGCATTGCATATTTAAAACATGCCTAAGTTAATAATGGTTTATCTACTTAAGATAGTTCCAGTTCAGTGTATACCCTTCTTGTGCCTGGTATTATTGTTCACCGATGAATGCAACTAAAGTGGTTGATTTGGTATGTCTGGTATTCTGTTACTGATACTGAAAGTCTTCTTTAAGTCCTGCAGCTGTCTACTGCCTATAATTACAGTTTCTTTTCTTGCCTTATAAGTACCGATATTGTGGCTAGATCTGATGTTTTCTTGCCCGTTAAATTGATATTGTGTGCCGAAAGATAAAGCAAAACCATCTCACCGAGGCTCTATAGTGGGAATATATAATTAGTCTTTTTTTAAAGTGACTTTCCGAAAGAGGAAGAAACCGTTTTTAAATTTAAAGTCTGACCTAGTGATGTTTTATATTTGTGTTAGTAAAAACTGTGAGCACTGACTTCCTCATCGCAGTTTTTGCTGGCGATTACCTAGTAATGCTGAGCAAAAACCCAGGATTTATTTCTGGAGGAGAAAAGACTAACGTTGCTGTCATGTGACTATTTTAAGCCGAACGCGTTCAGTTGTTTAGTATCGAAGAATAATGTGACTCTGAACAATCGCAATATAATCGTCGTATCATGCTCAAAAAGAGTTATTGTTAAATGATGACGCTATTATACTGCTGAAGAAAGGTCAGGCCTAAGGATCAGGGCATGAATAGTAGACCTATTTTTATAGGAATACACGTCTGGACCCTGGCATGTACATAATTATCTGCATGTACATGCATGTATGTGTGTATGTATGTATGTATGTATGTATGTATGTATGTACCGGTATGTATGTATGTATGTATGTATGTATGTATGTATGTATGTGTGTATTTATATATGTATGTATGTATGTATGTATGTATGTATGTATGTATGTATGTATGTATGTATGTATGTATATGTATATGTATGTATGTATGTATGTGTAATTGTGTATGTATGTGTGTATGTATGTATGTATGTGTGTGTATGTGTCTATGTTTGTATGTATGTATGTATGTATGTATGTATGTATGCACTATGCATGCATGTATGTATGTATGTATGAGTTATGCATCTTTTCTCTGTATTTGTTAAATGGCACTGTTATAATTACGACAAAGCCAAAAAGCATCAATGGCACTCAGTTGTGAGTGTAAGAAAGACTGAGCAAGTATTTTCTCAAATGTCTTGACTCAGTGAGCAATACATCTACCCAGTGAGCAATACATCTACCCAGTGAGCAATGACGCTACCCAGTGAGCAATGACGCTACCCAGTGAGCAATGACGCTACCCAGTGAGCAATGACGCTACCCAGTGAGCAATGACTCTACCCAGTGAGCAATGACGCTACCCAGTGAGCAATGACTACCCAGTGAACAAGTTCTTCTCAATGTCTGTACCTGGAAACTGTCTTGGGGGAAACTTTACACTGTGCAAAGCAATTGGCATTTGATATTTAGTTTCTTTACTTGCTTCAATTGTTTCCGTTATACCTTTGCTTAAGAGTGAATTTAGTGTGTGGGGGAATGTTGCAGTGAATTGTTGCTCAGCGACAACGCTGTTGCAGTGTAAATAATAATCTCTGCTGCAAGACTTGACTGGACTTCAGTTGTTAGGCGACTAAACCACGTGACAGCAGATAGATTTACTGGACAGCTCTGTCATTATTTAGTGGTCCTTGGATCTTTCGATATTGCATTATTGGCCAGTGTCAATCATTTCTGAAGAGTGCTGTTTAGTTATCTCTGTGGCTTTTTGAGTCCAGAACTTTATCAAGAAACTAGTACAGTGTGGCCTTGAGTGATCATCTGCATTGATACTTTGGGTTGATGGGGGTGGGGGTGAATGAAGAAAAGGGTGGCCGGGAAACAGTCCTGGGTCGTCATTCACTTTGGATTTACATCAGGACTGCTGTATATATGTACTAGTGAGGTTTGGGATGTGTGCACTGTGCAGTGTTCTCTTCCTGGGCTTTTACCGCCTTTTGTGTTCTGAAAAATACTCTACTTGACCTAGGTGCAGAATGCAGATGTTTGCAGTTCTAAATATTGGCTCAAGAGGGCTTTGCTAACGGGATTTTGTTATAGGCTGTGGCAGTTTTCTTTAACACGGTTGCCTTGTTTATTTTGACAGTCAGTGGCACTACCATAGATGTCATTTAAATACAATTTTAAATGATTAGTTGGATTAACGAATAGGTGTCTATAAACTTAATGGCGTGCCTTTCAAGTATAGCCCACAAAGCGCTACCTATGCTGGCGTCGATATGTTAGTCGACACGGTTTAGAGGGATCAAATACCAGCATCAACCTGATTAGTTTTTATGGTTCGTTGATAGATATCTGTGAGTAGAAAAATGGTTCTTTTGTTGGGTAACTATTGATGCTGGACATGATGACAAACGTTCAATACAATGCCCTTTCAGTTATATTTTCAAGAGGATGAAATTGAGACTGACATGGGTGAACAGAAACAATGTTAACAGTGATTAAAGGTCGGTTATAAGAGAGATTTGAAATTAGAGAATTTGAATTAGAGAATTTCAATTAGAGAATTTCAATTAGAGAATTTCAATTAGAGAATTTCAATTAGAGAATTTCAATTAGAGAATTTCAATTAGAGAATTTCAATTAGAGAATTTCAATTAGAGAATTTCAATTAGAGAATTTCAATTAAAGAATTTCAATTAGAGGATTTCAATTAGAGAATTTCAATTAGAGAATTTCAATTAGAGAATTTCAATTAGAGAATTTCAATTAGACTTGAAAGGCAGAAACGTTGTTTGAACAATGAACTGCAGCTGAGAAAGCATTGTGAAGACTTTGCATTATATTCTATTTTGACTCTATCCAAGTCGCTGATGAGTTCAGAAGTTTACAAAGATCTTGGGCCGAATAAGTTTACGAATACCTTGTAAGTTCGTCAAAAATGTTTTGGCAACCGTTATAAATTCTTTGTGAAGAACTGATTGCAAAAGTTTATTTAACATGATCGAGATTTCTATTTCTATTGATAGTCTTTGTGGTTGCTGATTTCTCTTCCTTATTGACCCAGTTTTCTTTTGTTTTTGTCTTCGCATATGAATTCATGTCCTGCCTATAGCCTACTCCCTACAGTGACAGAGCTGCTTTTGTTTTCTGTGTCCTACATATTGTGAAATATGTACACAATTTCATAATATCCCATATCCCAAACTTAGGTTACTGCCGGTGTAGGCCTACATGTGCCCAGCCTGCATGCTTTCTATTTCTTTGGGATTGGTTTATATAGTTAGTTATTTCAGTTTAACGATACTGTGTGATAACAAAGATCAATAGCGTCGCCGCCGCCTCATTTATCCAGACTTAGGATTGACACTGCCAAATTTTCAGAGTTATAATAGATAGAAACAATGGACAGAAGAGATAGAAGAGACAGAAGCTTGACAGATGAAGACGTATTAAGATTGATAACGAGGCAGATACTTGTCAAGGAGCATTCGACCATATATTATGATAACCAATCAGAAACGAAGGAGTAATTTTCCAGTGATGAAAATAATAATTATGATGCGGCCCCGTTTGCTTTGTCATCGTTGCGGGAATTGCGGGCGAAAAACTGCACCGAGTGTCGTGCGCTGACGCAAACGAGACCAGAGGAGCGCGGCCTTCAATTGAGCCCCTGGGTGGAAAAAGGCACTAAGTGCAAAAAAGTCATTTCTCAGAAAATCGCTTTGAAAGTTGACCAAATTTTTTTTGCAGATATACCACGGAGTGAGCTAAAAGAATGTATAGAAGCCATTGAACTTCTATTTTATGCAAAACCACGCAATGTTTTAGTGTTAAACATAAAAATCAACAGAAATCAGTTGTTACTGTCACAACTTTATTCTTTGAACATCATTATAACAATACAACTTACTGCAAATATTGCATAAAGTTATCATGTAACAATTGAGACATTACAGAGTCAGTATAACATATCAAAAGGCAATGTACTGTTAATATTGCAAAATGCTATCATGTTAGAAATAAACATAACAGAGTCGTGTTATTCTCACGTAATGATATCAATATCAATGTCATCATTCTCTACCTAGTAATCCAAATGAGATTCATCAGAGTCGTCCGAAAGTAATGTACTAGAAGTAGTTTCAATCTTATTCAAGAAATGTAAACATATAAGATTTATTCGCAGGTGACACATGAAGATGAGCATTAAAAATGAAATACCACAGAAGTCTCTTGTAAAACTGATCATTCACAGGTAAACGTGGCAGAGGTAAATTTTGAGCATAGTCAAATTCAACAACCAATGTACCCCTATCACCAGATTTATCAAGCACAGTGTTCTTGAAACGTTTGTATGCTTCAAATTTTCGTTTGTGTATTTCCACCTCAATGCGCCGAGTTGAAACGCTAGACATCAGTCCGGAGAGATAAAGATTCTGCTTGTCATAGGAACCAATCTGATAAAAGTTCTCAAATAACCCGCGTTGATCTCCTTCTTCGATCTTTTGAAAGCACTGTCTTTTGCAGCAGTTATCGACTGGTGTGAACGTTTGTGCCGGAACGAGCTCCTGTGATCGAGTGCGATATGCAAGGCCCTGATAATCAAAACCATAACACAAAACCACAACGTTACAATGAGCATAAGAAATATTTCACAAATATCTGCTAAATATTAAGAATAGGCTACTGTTGGTTCATAGATAGGGCTTGTGCTAGGGTTAAGCAGGGGTTTATATGGAACTGAAAGTTCAGCAGGCTCATAAGATTTTCCATCTTTAGGCTACAGATCAACCTCTGCTATTTCACATGGCACAGACAGTCTTGTGTCTACAATGAGCATAAGAACTGCTAAGAATAGTTGGTTCATAGATAAAGGTAGCTTGTGCTAGGGTTAAGCAGGGGTTTATATCGAACTGAAAGTTCAGCAGGCTCATAAGATTTTCCATCTTTAGGCTACAGATCAACCTCTGCTATTTCACATGGCACAGACAGTCTTGTGTCTACAATGAGCATAAGAAATGCTAAGAATAGTTGGTTCATAGATAAAGGTAGCTTGTGCTAGGGTTAAGCAGGTTTTTTTTATCGAACTGAAAGTTCAGCAGGCTCATAAGATTTTCCATCTTTAGGCTACAGATCAACCTCTGCTATTTCACATGGCACAGACAGTCTTGTGTCTACAATGAGCATAAGAAATGCTAAGAATAGTTGGTTCATAGATAAAGGTAGCTTGTGCTAGGGTTAAGCAGGGGTTTATATCGAACTGAAAGTTCAGCAGGTCAGCTTAGCTCATAAGATTTTCCATCTTTACAGACCAACCTCTGCTATTTCACATGGTACAGATTGTCTTGTGTCTACCTTTGCTCTGCGTCGTTTGCGTAAATTGTCCTTCCATAGCTCCGGGTGACTTGTCCGGATGCGTCCACGTTCCCCAGCATGAGTTTTCTTTGCGTCCGTAGTTTCACAATCATCCGTCTCGGTTTCTTAGTAGATTTCAGTCTCTTCTCCGGAATCGGATAAATCTTGTCGATTCAACGAAGCCGCCATACTTGAGAAATTAGCTATGTAATTTTCCGGCCTTCACGGAAACACATACGGTATGGCCAGGATCCGTTACTTTAAGTTAGGTTTGAGCGTTATTCGATAGAACAATGATTGCGCTACACGTCTGTAATGGTGGACTCAAAAACGAACTAATGGCACTTAGTGCCTTTTTCCACCCAGGGGCTCAATTGTTTGCAGTCTTTTTTCACCGATTAGCCGTCGAGTCTATTCTTGGTTTCACTTTGCTTCGGCTATCAGTTGCCGAACGACCGACCGGGCCCTTGCGGTTAGCGGGCTGGTGGGCGGCGGGCGGGCCAACTAACAACTGTATCTCCTGCGGGCTTACCTGCCTGCTGATCACCGCGAGAGAGAGAGAGAGCTGGGCGGTATAAGTAGGTGCACCTGAGGACGGACGATCGCCGAAGAGCGCTTTAGGTGACACGTGATCAGACGCCGGCGTCGCCACCGCCGCTTATAGATCCGCATGACAGATAGGTTTCCGATGGTAGCTTGACTGTCCGTGCCTCTACCTCTGTCTGTCTATGTTCACCGCACTCAATGTCTGTCTGTTTTGGCCTCTCTGGCGTTTTTGGTCGTTGACAGAATTGAGGGGAGAGGGAGGGCAGGGGAGAGACGGGCAAGGTGAGCTCTGTTGATGAAATCACTCTCATGATCATATAGAGCGACTGTCCTATCGGTGCAAGTTGCCTCTCTCACGACCACGCGAAAGCGATATCGTCGTCGTAGCGCACGGCATGGACATTACCACGCTTTCTACTTACTATGGTGAAGACACTGTCCTCGTTGTTTACGATATTTGAGGCTGGTCAGTGCTTGTACGGGCAGGACGTTCCTGTGCTATTTATATTTGGTCGTGAAGGGGGTGGGGGAGGGGCAGGTTGTGGAGAGTAGGTTAAACAGCTTTGGCCGTCATTATCTTTGGCCACTTTTCTGTGGCTGGCAAACAACATCAACTTTACACTTAACTTTTATGTGGGCTTAGTTGGCGTTTCAGTTTGATAGGGATGTATACCTCGAACATGGAACGTGAAATTATATACGTTATATTGATTACTCTATGGGCGGTTGGTAGTTCTTCTTTTGTAAATGTTTTGTAGCTTAGAGTTTAGGTCTGTACGCAAGTTTGTTATACCGTAGTTGTAAAATGATGTATATGCCCAGTATTTGTACTGTGTGTAGCCTATGTGTGTGTTTGATGTGTAATTAATTATGTATGTAGTATTTGGACCGACATAACATTCACTGGTTACTTTTTATGTACACATTATTGCGAATATATGGGGGAATGTGTGTGTTTCCGAATGTGTTCGCTGTTCATGTGAATGTACTAGTTTATGTGTGAGTTCATTATTAATAAGCTATTGATTCAAGTATGTACGTTTATCTAGGTTAGGTTAGTATTTGTACACAACTGTGTCAGCTATGCACATATATGCATACATGTATATATTTATATATACGGTAAAGTAAGTACTATATAATTATGTTAGTCTTTGTATATAACTGTGTCAGCTATACACATAAATTATATGCATCCATCTATATACACTGTGTCCACGATAAAGTAGAACCCAAAATAAAGTGCCATAACTCGGTCAAAACTTGTAGGATTTGTCTGAAATTTTACACACAACAACGGTGGCCATATATACACGAGATCCTAAAGCCGATTTGAAATATTCGTGATTTTGCCAAATTTATGATCGTTTGAGATAGAGCACCAAAAAATGCAACTTTCCAACATGCAAACGTTAAAGTAGAACCCTAAACTTTGTGAAATATCTTGGTTAATTGCAGTATTATAAAAAAAATGGTTTTCAGCGCAGAGGACATTTTATACAACCAGCTAGGCAACTGTTACGTAAAAAAGGTCTCGTAGTGTGTCTGTTTCCGCAAATGTCGCTTATAAACAACAGCCTGCGCTAACCAGAAAAATGACGTCATGCTATGCGTTTTACTGTTCGGTAACTTGGTTTCTGAACCACCCAATTTCAAAAGGGTATATCTTCGTAACCGTTCAATAAAATGTAATAAAATTTGCAGGGTATGGATGGAAAAGACTGAAGATCATGTGCTCCAAATTTGGTACCTATAATACTGGAATTAACCAGGATATTTCACAAAGTTTAGGGTTCTACTTTAACGTTTGCATGTTGGAAAGTTGCATTTTTCGGTGCTCTATCTCAAACGATCATAAATTTGGCAAAATCACGAATATTTCAAATCGGCTTTAGGATCTCGTGTATATATGGCAACCGTTGTTGTGTGTAAAATTTCAGACAAATCCTACAAGTTTTGACTGAGTTATGGCACTTTATTTTGGGTTCTACTTTATCGTGGACACAGTGTATATTTTTATATATGGTGTATATATATATGTGTGTGTGCGCTATTGATCAGATTACACAGTAGGCTAATGTATATTTATACTCAACAATATGATTGTACACTCAAGCATGTATACAACTATACGTACACTATCTGCACATGCATGTAGGCGCACTTTGCTTGGGATTTGCATTTTATCTCTAAGAACGGCGACTTATCATCGCTGAACGACGTTCAACCGTTCTTTGAACGTTCATTTTCAAACGGTCTTTACAATGAAGTTTGTTTTCTGTCTTGTTTACAGCGTCGTGAATGTGAGTGAGAAGAGCGGCCGTACAGTTGTTAACCGCGATGGATGATCATGAGGACAGCGAGAAACGTGAGCGAGTCCTGCTCCGTCCATGGCTGGAGAACCTCATAGAAGGCGGATCGATTCCGGGCCTGGAATGGATGGACGATATGAAGACGACGTTCAAAGTGCCGTGGAAGCATCGCAGCAAGAAGACGTGGTCGCTGCGGCACAGCAGTATCTTCCTGGTAGGCACTCGTGGTTACGTTCTCTTCTCAATGTCTTTACCTGGAAACAGGCACTGGTTGCTCTTGGTTGTTTGAGCTGAAGTCGTAAAATGGATGACATGGGTGTTCAGAGTTAGGTTGTGTTTGCAGTGCTGTCTGTAATTATTGTGCTCTGCTGTTCGTGCTGCTATGAAGTGTGTGTGTTGAAATAATGATAATAATAATAATAATAACAACAGTAATAATGATAATAACAATAATAATTATTATAACAATACATTATTAATAATAATAATATAATAATGCTGTGGCCTTCACAGGCTCTTTTGTTAACACTTTGCCCGATTTGGAAAAGGGGTAGCCTTTCAATAACATAATATGACAATAGTAATAATAATAATAGCAATTAAATGCATTATACATTAGTTTTTAGTATGCAGCTGTAGGCAAACTATTAGTACATTATGCTAGCGTTTTGTCAGGCGTTCACTGTTCAGCAAGCACAGCCAGTTGGCGTCGCACAGTCTGTAACGGAAATAAATTATAGTTTATAATAATAATAGTAATAATAATAATAATTACGGTTTACATGGCGCCGTAACATGACCATGCCATTACAAAGAAGCAACTTAAACTGTAGAGAACAAATGTGTTTTTAGCAGATTGAAAAGAGTCAACTGAGCCGGCCAATCAAATAAAGAACCTACAGAGTTAGGCAGCATCCAACGTGCAGATACAAGCGTGCTCCTCTCCTGTGCTGTGTTGTATTGTGCTGTGTTATATTGTGTTGTATTCGGCATGTTGCGTTGCATTGTATACTGTGCTGTTATGTTGTGTGTGCTAGACTGCTAGTTGATGTTGTATTGTTAACTGTCCAGTAGCTACGTTAAGCGCCTTCGTGAGGTTATTGTAAGGAGCTATATAAATGTTCACATACATACATACATACATACATACATACATACATACATACATACATACATACATACATACATACATACATTGTTGCCTGCTATTTGTCACAAGTGTTACATTTTGCTGTCTATAGTGTAGTAACTGTAGTTAGTTTTGCAGTGTTGTGTTTGTATCCATGGTTTCCAGGTCAAAGGAGCTTTCATCGGATTTAAATCCCTCTCTTTAATGCGTTTGGTTGAATTGCATTTGAATGCCGTTATAGAATGTGCATGCATTCCACGTCATGAATGGATGGATGTGATGTGAAAACAATGCAAATGAAATTTACAAAGCTACATTGTTTTACATTGTGTATTGGGATCAGCTCGGCACGTTACGCTATGCGGTATTTCATTCTGTTTCGTGTCCATTATTAAAATCGCCCCAACAATTCGTTTAATCTAATTCTGAATCTATACCATTTCCACAAGCTAGCGGCCATTAAATGACCATATTATTATCTATAATTTTTATCTAATCATGACATTGATTAATTTAATTCCGATTCTATACCATTTCCACAAGCTAGCGGCCATTAAATGTTAGTCAATAGACATATTATTGTCCATAATTTTTACCTGATCATGACATTGATTGAGTCTGGGTGTCAGTTCCCCCCCATCATAATTTAAGTGGTTAGCAACCAGGTTTACAACCAGAGAACTGTTCATGCAATTTCTGGTTGAGACGGACCGGTTAAAACGAAATTTAAATAAGTGGACGTCTTAGAGATTTTGCGTTAAGCAAATAAGCAAACAAGCTGTCATGCAATAGGCATCTGATTAATAACCGCAACGATAATGACAATAACTGTAACAGTAGTATTTATTTTTATTATGTCTATACGACAAGCTGCAACCAGGATTTTGTTCCGGGGTTGGGGAAGGGTGTGTTTAGGCCTACTGAGCTGAAATAATTATTCAGAATTTCAGCAGCTTCTACATCATCATGATGATTAGATCATTGTCATGACCTACTCTATTGTAAGATTTCACATAGAAACAAGAGCCTCAAATTTAAATCATCCTTAGTTCTTACATCATGTGCTAGCAAATGCACTATTTCATTTCTAAATTATTTCATTTCGGAGGGTGTTCAAACACCCAAAACACCCCCTAGCTACGGCCTTGCTATGCGATATTAGAAGTAGTTCTGGTTGTGTGTGTATAAGCCGGTCGACACCTTGAATTCGTAAACGAGAGCAGTCTTTCTGTTTTCATAAATGCACGCGGGATAAAAAAATATATAGGCGAAAAAATGAATCCGATTCTGAATTGCAAATGGTGCCACTTCGGTGAACAACTCTTACAGCATAAATTTTTCTGTGTCACCGGTAATGTGAGCTCAGCTGTCTATATATAGGTTAAATGCATTGACGGTGCTACGCAATGCAATCAGCCGTGCGTGACAGCAGTTGCGCTGCGTTAAGCGCTGACCCGCTTTCAGCTAGGCCCCTACGATTATTATTATCTGCTGTTGTGGTATTTTATGCTTGAACCACATCTGCAGCTGACACAGTATACACGTCGGTGCATCAGGTCACTGGGGCATGGCCATAAATTTTAGTATTCTGCGTATGAATTTATTCATGTCTATTTGGACTACGGTGAAGTAAAATGCTGAAGTAAAATGCGACAGAGAAGGTGTGACAGTGACCTGGATAGTTGGCAAAAGGATGTCGACTGAAAAGATGTTGTGCCATGTTTCAACGTATGACCAGTAATAGCACTGACCTACATAGATGTGTGACTGTAAATATAAGGTCAATATTTTGGGTATCTATTGGGTTTGTAAATGTAAATGTACATGTTTGTGTGTAGCAACCAACTATGTAGTCCATTTGACCTAAACCAGACTTACCCGTATGTTGCAACGCACACTTTTGCAGAGATAATGACCCAAATGTTCTGCAGAGATAATGACCAAAATGCTCTGCAGAGATAATGACCAAAATGTTCTGCAGAGATAATGACCAAAATGCTCTGCAGAGATAATGACCAAAATGCTCTGCAGAGATAATGACCAAAATGCTCTGCAGAGATAATGACCAAAATGTTCTGCAGAGATAATGACCAAAATGCTCTGCAGAGATAATGACCAAAATGCTCTGCAGAGATAATGACCAAAATGTTCTGCAGAGATAATGACCAGAATGAGATGAAACTCAATTTTTTTATTT
The DNA here is from genome assembly GCA_945859605.1 of Lumbricus rubellus. Taxonomy (NCBI): domain Eukaryota; kingdom Metazoa; phylum Annelida; class Clitellata; order Crassiclitellata; family Lumbricidae; genus Lumbricus; species Lumbricus rubellus. Next base: position 12,558,272 of record OX243820.1, on the reverse strand, counting down.
TTGGTTTTGGACAGAAAGTGATAAATATGTTTTAAACACATTATAATAATTTTTGAAACATTTTGATTTATGATAATATTTAGATGATTTCGTAGTTGCTATTGTTTTAATGAATTAAAAATTGTCTTTTATTCTCCAACATATATCTGCATTCATCACCGAACAATTTCGCTGTCTGTCCGGGTCTCAGGTCTCAATTGGGTCTTGCTCCAAAGTATCCTTGTAATCTCTGTCCCCTCTCTGTCATTTTTCTGCATCCTCATAGGTCCTCTGATCAGCTTGACCTCTTTGTTCCCCACGCTAGGACTGCCATGGTTCAATCCAAATCATCTTGCCTGCACAGGTCCCTCTCTACAGAATGGACGTCCACCATCAGTTCGCTCTGTCATCCTCTTTGGTAGTGTTTCCTCATTTTTCTCTCACCTTGCCATTTCTTTTAGGGCGGCACGCACTGGGAGCGCTTCTGAAAGGCTTTTACTGAGAGAGGCACTTTATAAATAGTCAAATACAATACAATAGTAACAGTATGTGATGGGTTTTAATTTGTGTACCAATCTGTACACTAATTTGCTTGCGGCTGTGATACTCTCTGTTTACTAAAAGTTGGAATCATCATTTTGCTTTGTAAACGAGTAGGCTGTCAAGTAATTTAGTGTATGAAAATAAATCATGGGTTGTTTTGCGTAGGCCACTCTTGCTTTAAGACTTTCACTTGTTAATCATTGAACCTGTTGCCTGCATGGTTTTGGGAGTGGAGTCATGGTCTGTTGAGCATTTCCTGCATCGTGCACTTTGCTTGGCATGTTCAAGAGGTTCTCTGTGTCATGTTTTTTTTATTGTTCGAGTCTTTGAGACATGCCCTGTTATTGTTGTTATTGTCTATTTGAAGAATTGATGAATCAGTCATTTAATGCTTTATCTTACTAAAGATATAAATAGTTTTCTGCAGGGTCAGATTTTTAGCGCTTTGCGTCATATGCTTTGAGTAATAATTCCATTTATACCTGAGCTACTTAGCGATGATGATGACTAAAACTATGACTGTGGTGATGAACAATAAAAGCATGCACAATGTGACTAGTATTACTAAGTTATGAAATGTCTTGTTTCATAATAATAATTTTATTAATGTAGCATCTAGTATTCGGTATAAGCTGGTTTTGCTCTATTGTGGCAATTAAATTTAATGATTAATTGTCGATGATGCGTTTAGTATACAGTCCAGCAGGCTAGCCAATACACAAAGCATGCAATGAAGCAGTCATTCCTCTTTTCATTCGAGTGGCCTGTTATTATTTTGATATGATTGGCATCAGGCAGATTCAGGCTATGCGGCACCTTCAACCAAAGCCTTGAAGTATATTCTATACTATTTTGTTGTATGATGAATTAGATAGTAGAAAATAGTTTGTGTGTGCATTTATCATGCAAAGTTCAATTCACTTCAGTTCGTTTATTGCTCTGCGTTGTAACAGTTGGCATGATTATGACAAATTACACAGTAGCCATCAGCTTAGGGATAGGACAGGAAGACCCAGATGGGACCAGGGTCTTGCTTATGAGGGTTGCCCATGTATCATGAATTGAAATTAGAATGGCAAATGATTTATATTTATAAGTCCAACTGGACTACAAGGTATAGACAGAGCCGCATTGAAAAAGAAACACAAAACCTCAACTAGCATAGAAACACAAAAGCCTTAACTAGAATAGAAACACAGAAACTTTAAGTAGAATAGAAAAAAAAATCTTAAAGTCTATAGCATAGGAACACAAAAACTTTAAATAGTGTAGAAACATAAAAAACCTTAGCTAGAATAGAAACACAAAACCTCAACTAGCATAGAAACACAAAAGCCTTAACTAGAATAGAAACACAAAATCTTAATAGCATTGAAACACAAAAACTTTAAATAGCATAGTTCTAAACACAATTTTAAACCTTAAATAGGCCTAGCATAGAAATACAAAAGACCTTAACTCGTGCACAAAGTTGCTTTGTCTCGTAGGAGTGGGCAAAGAATACGGGTCGGTGGAGTGAGGGCGACCCAGAGCCGAACTACGCGCAGCTCAAGACTCGACTTCGATGTGCGTTCAACAAAGCGCCAGACATCGAAGAAATGAAGGAGCTTCACCGAACGAAATCCGAAGAGCCGTACAAAGTCTACAAGTTCATACCACGCAAAGGTGAGAGTTTGCCGTGAGATGTTGTTTTCCACTTTGTACGCTCCTTTCGTATGATTGTACGCTGTTTGTATGTGCTCCACCAACGTGCAAACACATGATATTTCCAGTTGCTTTCAAAATAATGTGATGTATCGTAGTCTGCAGAAAACAATAATTTTAGATCTATGATCAATCGTAATAGTTTTCTGTTTCTGTCTTTAAACGATATTTATTCATATATTGAGTTGTGGATTTTTCAAGTGTGTGCATTTGATTTTGAACGGAAACTAATGACTAATTCTGCCTGGTGACATTTTGCATAGGCACAATAAGATTGATGCTGCTACTAATGCTGATGATGGTGCTACTGATGCTGCTACTGATGCTGTTGATGTGGTGTGCTCTGTATGAATGTGCAGGATGTCATTATTATAAATACGACAGTGTACCATCCTATTCAGTGCCCTGTTGCATAATCTTTAATGACATGTGGGCTCTGTTTCTCTCTGTTTCTCTGTGTCTGTCTGTTTTTCTCTGTCTCTGCTCTGTCTATCTCCGTCTCTTTGCGTATCCCTCTCTCCATCTATCTCCCCCTCCTCTCTCTCTGTCTCTGTGAGATATCTCTTGTGATATGTGATGCTAAGGTCTTGTGATTACTCGACGATTTTAATACTCGAAATATGTTATATGACATCTGAGTTTCTGCACTGATATAATTCGTCGTTGTATGTGCTTTTTCAATGCTGATGCTCCATGCCAGAAGACGTTTTAGACGTTTTCCAAGTGATTTACTGAACTCTCTTAATTTTGAGTGGCTAGACCCCGTTCCATCGACCAAAGGCTAATTAAAAATAATGCGCGCCTAATTTTTTTAGAGGGTATTGTATTTCAACGGGAAGTTTTGCAATCAGTAAACGACGGTTTGTAAATGAGACAACAGCTACAATTTGTCGGGGCCTTTGTGCAAACTTAGACCGTCTGACTTTTTTGCATAACAAGGCAACAACTGTTGCAGTATACGCCATTGTCCAATACAATTTAAATGCTCTGCTTAAAAAATTGCTTTCACTTTTGGCAGTTTTCGGTAATCACGCCTCCAGCTTCTGTGTCAACGGGCCAATGTTTGTTCTCACAAAGCAACATTGCCATCTGCACCATGAATATACAGTACACTGTGTCTGGAAAAATCCCAACCCGTTATATGATATTAAATTTTAAAAATACTAGTGATAGTGATCAATTTTAAAAATTCCAATTTAAGCAGTTTATTCCTGAGGTATTATTGAACCGGAATTTATGTTCAAAATGTTCGCCATTGGCTGCAATTGGAGCTTCAAGATGCATACGCACCATTGACTAGCAGCAGCATCAATGACCATTTGATCAAATTTATCCCGTGCATGTACAATAATTTGCTCACGAAGTTCTTCAATGTTTCTGGTCTTCGTCTTGTTGGTTATTATGTTAGGATCAAAAAGGTTTTTATTTATTTTTATTTGTTATTATCTATTATATAGTTTCTTCATCCATATTTTAAGGGTTGGAATTTTTCCGGCACAGTTGCTATTCACTTCAGATTAGTGTAGACTTACAGTTACTTCATATTATATGCTTCTAACTGACATACATGTCCCATCTGAAGGAGCACTATATCAAATTCTCAGTAAATAAATAAATAAATAAATTATATCATGCCTCCTTCTTACTTTTTCTGGTAAGAATGAGGTAAGCCATATCTGCCTTCTAACTCACCAGGGTGGATCAGCTGGCACATAGTGCAGATGCTGAGCAATGAGTTTTACGTTTTATGCATTCTGTTGCCACTTAAAGGTCCTTGCGCTTAATACTGTCTATCTGATTAGTTTTATGTTAATTAATTTTATAGAGATTTGAGATCCGGAAATAGAGGCGAAAGCTGTGAATTATCAATTAGCGTTAGTTACAAATGGCTGTTGCAGTTTGTGATAGTTAATATCCGTGTGTCCTTTTGTTCATTACCGTCCCACAACACCAGACCATTTTGATTGACAATTTCAGGCTGATATTTGAATCATTAGCGGTTTTAGGACATTATATCTGTTTGATCCATTGCGTAGCCGTGTAAACATCCTGTGTTCCAAATCCTGCTCGGTATTAAAAATTCAATTTCGCTATACAGGCAGCGCTGATTTGAAAGTTTGAAGAGTAATTAAGACTGGATATGAAAATTAATTACAATAGTTAATAGTTTTATTTGAATAGAGCAGTCAATTTGAAAGTGCACTGAGCCTTTGTGCTTGCTGCATGTAGTATGTAGTAGCCTTAGTGGTTTAATAAGTGCCATAAATGCCTGATTCACTGCCTCTTCAGCATTGTGTTTGTGGTTGAATGTCCTTTGTGGTCTTCCACCCACAAAACTTGCTGAATGGAGCTGAATAGTGTATTCCAAATCTATTACAGACTGCAGTTCTTCAGGTGTACCAAACCATTGTAAGTTAGAGCACATTCTATATGGGTTCCTTGAAACCACAATTTATGAATTTTTTCGTAAGAAGAAGCCTTTTCAAGTTTATGCAATAAAAAATGTAAGATGTGTTTATTTTAAACAGTTTGCTTATACTGCTCTCGAGTCCGTTGGACATCCTGGTTCGGGAATTTAATAGTTTAATTGATGTAATGCATTATGACTTTTTCATCACAGTATTATAGGGCTAATTGGTGTGTCAATTAATGTGGTGGTACTAACTGGACTGCTAGAGTATTGTTTTGGGTGCATAATTAGTGCTAATAGAGTAATTAGTTTAAAATACACAGTTGCAGTAGGAGTAATGAAAAGCAGAATTTTTTAAGCCAGCATCGATCGATCAAAGTGTCGAACTTTGTAAAGAACGTTATCAGAGAAATTATGGCAGCTGCGGTACCCAGAACTGTTTAGCTTTTTCATCACAATATTATTACGATAGATCCTGTCGAGATAATATAATTATTGGCTGTTGCTGAATTTCGGAAATGGGTGGAGAGACCACACCCAACGAATATGACGCTTGAAAGACTGTCAGAAGGAAGATAGGAAGTTGATAACTGAGTTATTTTTGACACAAACCGAACTTATAAACGCTGTGTGAATCTCATTTACTGAGTCAATGCTTTTATAAATTGGAGACAAAATAAACACAATGCTGCTGCTGATGATGATGATGCTGCTGGTGATGCTGCTGCTGCTGCTGATGATGATGCTGCTGCTGCTGATGATGATGATGCTTCACTGAGTTCCTGTTGACCGGTTTACTATATCATAGGGTTTTAAACTTGGCGGAAACGTGCAGAGATGGGAGGCAACGTTCCCTCTAATATTTTTCCTGTGTGCGCAGAACTGACGGTTGCTTGAGCAACCAAAATTGCCGCATGGACACCACATTTTTAGAAACACTAAATTTGTGTTTGGAAATCTGCAGGTTTAACTACACTAGTTAGGCCTATTACACGCCTGTAATAATGCTCTTTTTAAAATTAAAAACGATATATGGCGCAGAAATTACGAATGGTTTTAATAGGCCTACTTATCGCAACAACAAATATTATGATACGATGGACGAATGTGAGATCAAAGCTGAGATAGGCCTACCTGCAGAAGCTACACATGAAGAAGACTAGGCCTAAATGTAGGTTAGTTCTTATTCTAGCATAAAAATAATGCTCGGCGCTTTCAGTTAGCAGCCTGTGCAGGCCTCCGGATTTTTGACATCGTAGTTTAGAAACCGAATCCAAATGGATTTTCTGAGTAAGGTAGCGCTTCAAGTAATCCGTTTTCCAATCGTTCCAGCGTTTTCCAGTACTGAAATCGCCGAGAGCACGAGCTTCTTGGCACAACTGACAAACGACATCGTCAGTGCTTTCACGATAAGAGAAAACATCACCTAGTCTCGTCCGTCCGTTTTCTGCTGGCGTTGGAAGCTCCGTCTCCACCATCTCATTAAGCCAATCAGTTTTAAACTTTGAAGAACATTTTTCTTTGAAAAACTGTCTAACAGAGAACTCTCTTTCGCTTTGCGTATCGACATCGCTTACAAATTTCACTCGCTAAGAATTATCACACTGTATTAAACCAACTTCCGAAGTGGAATCCGACTATGATGATCTGAATGAAGGACAGGCCTGCAATATAATAAACCCCCTAGGGCTTTACACTCACCTAGTGGATGTTTCATTGGCACCACCTGTTGGAAGCTAACTAGCCAGCCGGTGCAGCCGCCTATGACGGCAAAACGGCTGATAAGAATCAGCATCCCTCTAAATTGGCTGATGCTAAGCGAGTCTTCTGGTTTCGGGTCAAAGCAAGATTCGACAAGACGTCCCAGTTAATGACTGACAGACAGACACTGCGGATGAGGTTGGAGCGTCCCTTGTGATTAGTTATCAGATGTCTCTGCCACTCTCTGGTTGTGGATCAATTAGTCTGGTCACTGAGTCGTGCGCTCAGCTCGTTTCTGGGAATTATTCTCTTGATCAATTCTTCTTCTTCTTTCTCTCTTCCGTCAGTCATGTGACGACGATGAGGCTTTCACATGACTTCTCCAGACTTGTCTATTTCTGATGAGATCCTTTGCTCTTGGCATACTGATATCCATCATCTTCAGATCCTCTCTGACGTTGTCCATCCAAGTCTTTGGTTGTCTTCCTCTGCTTCTCTCTCCTTCTATATGCCCGTGCAGGGCCGCGAGTGGTAGTCTTTTTCCCTCCATGCGCTCCACATGACCGAACCATCTGAGCCGTCTTTTCCTGATTTTTTCCACTACCGTTTCTTCTGCGCCCAGCTCCTCTCTTGTCTTCTCGTTCCTGATTCTCTCCCTCCTGCTTCTGCCCTTGATTCTCCTCAGCCAACCCATTTCAGCCACCAGCAATCTTCTCTCGTCCTCTCTACGCAGACACCAGCACTCCGAACCATACAGCAGTACTGGTACCACTAAGGTTTCATAGAGTTTCATCTTGGTTTTGATCGAGATGCTCTTTGTCCTCCACATTTTGCCCAGTGTACCAAATACCGCACATGCTAGGCCGATCCTTCTCTTGATGTCCTCCGTACATTTTCCATCCTCTGTTATTTGCCCTCCTAAGTATACAAACTTCGTGACCTGCTCCAGTATTCTGCCATCTAAAGTTACTTCCAGCTCCTTATGTTGTTTTCCTATTATCATTGTTTTTGTTTTTTCCGCGTTTATCTTCAATCCCATTCTCCTGCTACTCTCATCCACCTTGTCCGTTAATTCCTGTAACTTTTGTTGCGAGTTGGCTATTATGTCAATATCGTCGGCAAACCGTAGGTTGTTCACTAGGCGCCCATTCAGATTTACTCCTTCTTCCTCATCTCGCATTGCAAGTCCTATCACCGCCTCTAGGATCATGTTGAATAAATCTGCCGATATCCCACACCCTTGCCTTACCCCCACTGTGATTCTAAACCATTCCGTAAGCTCTCTATCAACTCGAACTGCACTCATGGACTTACTGTACAGATCCTCTATTAGTTGTACCAGCTCCTCTGGTATTCCATAGTATCTTAATACCTGCCATAATCCTTCCTGCCACACACTATCGAATGCTTGTTTGTAATCTATGAAGTTGTTGTATAGCGTTCTGTTCCGTTCAATATATTTCTCTGCTAGTTGTCTTATCACGAACAGCTGGTCAATCGTGCCCCTTCCCTTCCTAAATCCTGCTTGCTCTTCACTCATCACTTCCTCCACATACCTCTTCAGTCGCTGCTGCAGTATCTTTGTGTAGACCTTTCCAGGAACGCTTAGTAGACTAATTGCTCGATAATTGCTGCATTCTGCTTTGTCACCCTTTTTATGCATTGGCACAATTATGGCTCTTCCCCAGTCCCTGGGGCATTCCTTCCTGTAATAGATTTGGTTACGCTCAATAGGTTACCATCAATAGCCGCGACTAAATATTCTCTCAATCGGATTCCACCTAGGTGGGAGCGTAGATGCTTCCAGAATGCATCCAGTCATTACAAAGCTCTCGGGGTATCGTCATTAGTCAGTGTTTAATCTAGACGTCTCTGGGGGGGGAAAGTTCCCCCCCCCCAGGATTGACATTTCCCCCCCCAGAAAAATTTGACAAAATTATATTGGTTTTTAGTTACTATTTTCATCGTTGTTTTATATGAAGTGTTATAATATACCGTGATGTTATTTACTATTATATGATTATTATTTTTTATTTACTATTATTATATATGATACTATCATGTTGCAATTAGTATAACTTACTGTATATATTTGTATAAACACTATTTTTTCACAACTAAAAACAGATATGACGTCCCCACCAGAAAATTTGACAAAATGCTTATAGTTTTAGTTGCTGTTTACATCATCGTATTACGTGAATTGTTATAATATACTGTAATATTATTTATTATTATATGGTCAATGGTTATAATGTTATTAATTACTATTATAATATATGACACAATCCTGCTAAAATGAGAATAACTTACTGCTAATATTTGTACAAATACTACTTTTGTACAACTGAATGGCTTCTCAAAAGTGGTATCCTTCAAATTTTAAACTGTAGGCCTAAAATTTCAAAATGTTTGGTCCTATTATTTGAACACATATATAGTAAAACCTAAAAACAACATCATTACTACACATGGTTTCTTGAATTTGGCACCGGTAGTTTTATAAGTTCTTGGTTGGTTCGTGTACCATTAAATATGATTTCAGAAAGTATGTCCTGGTCAGCAATTGAGGACCATCTTGGGAAACAGGGTTAAACTGAAATAGTGCTGAAAAATCAGCTTGTATAGGCTACTATTAAATTCATGTCTGCATTTATTCATTAGAATAACTCAGCAACAGGAGAACTGAGCTGCTGAACTCGATACATAAAGATATTTTTTATTGTAATTATAATCATATATTATATTAGATCCTAAAACACTTTTGTTATCAGTACTGAATAGTCTAATGGAGTTATTTTGCTAAAATGGCACCTTAAAAGAGGAGGCCTACCATTACAGTGTGGAAGTGGAGATAACCCCCCCCCAAAAAAAAATATTTGTTAAGTGTTGCTTATATTTATTGAAGTCCACTCTTATAAGCACTGAACAGTGTACAGGCAGATTGTTAAGATGACACCTTAAAATGCTGCCATTGCAATGTGGAAATTCAAAAAGTTTCTGATGGGGCTCTGAAAAGGTACAGGTATTTTGCTAAGATGGTACCTTAAAATGCTACCATTGCAATGTGGAAATTCAAAAAGTTTCTGATGAGGCTCTGAAAAAGTACAGGTATTTTGTTAAGATGACACCTTAAAATGCTACCTTTGCAATGTGGAAATTCAAAAAGTTTCTGATGGGGCTCTGAAAAAGTACAGGTATTTTGCTAAGATGGTACCTTAAAATGCTACCATTGCAATGTGGAAATTCAAAAAGTTTCTGATGAGGCTCTGAAAAAGTACAGGTATTTTGTTAAGATGACACCTTAAAATGCTACCTTTGCAATGTGGAAATTCAAAAAGTTTCTGATGGGGCTCTGAAAAAGTACAGGTATTTTGCTAAGATGGTACCTTAAAACGCTACCATTGCAGTGTGGAAATTCAAAAAATTTCTGATGAGGCTCTGAAAAAGTACAGGTATTTTGTTAAGATGACACCTTAAAATGCTACCTTCCTTTGCAATGTGGAAATTCAAAATGTTTCTGATGGGGCTCTGAAAAAGTACAGGTATTTTGCTAAGATGGTACCTTAAAATGCTACCATTGCAATGTGGAAATTCAAAAAGTTTCTGATGGGGAGGGGGCCCATCTCCCTCCCCATACCCCTCCCCCTGCGGGTCTCAGCGCTACGCGCCTCACGAGCGTCCTTCGGACGCTCGATTGTCTCCCCCCCCAGAAACCTGAATTCCCCCCCCAGCGGGCGGGGACTAGATTAAACACTGATCATTAGTTGGGGAATTCGTAGGGGATAATCTGTGGCATGGCTAAATGGCAGCTGGGTCGTCGTCCGCGCACAACCTCTCTTTCACAAAGATAAGTAAGTAGTGCAATAAATCAATGGACTATCTCAAGTTAAGCAAAGTGTAAGCTTATAATACTTACTTAATTTCTTTGTAAAAAATTCTGCGCGGATATTGAAACTGCTGCGCGGGATGTTCTGATGAGCTGCGCGGCCGCGCACCTTAGAGGGAACATTGATGGGAGGTTATCTGGTGATCATCTGGGAGGTTATCTGGTGATCATCTGGAAGGTTATCTGGTGATCATCTGGGAGGTTATCTGGGGATCATCTGGGAGGTTATCTGGTGATAATCTGGGTTTTATCTGGTGATCATCTGGGAGGTTATCTGGTGATCATCTGGGAGGTTATCTGGCGATCATCTGGGAGGTTATCTGGTGATCATCTGGGAGGTTATCTGGTGATCATCTGGGAGGTTATCTGGTGATCATCTGGGTTTTATCTGGTGATCATCTGGGAGGTTATCTGGTGATCATCTGGGAGGTTATCTGGTGATCATCTGGGAGGTTATCTGGTGATCATCTGGGAGGTTATCTGGTGATCATCTGGGAGGTTATCTGGTGATCATCTGGGAGGTTATCTGGGGATCATCTGGGAGGTTATCTGGGGATCATCTGGAAGGTTATCTGGTGATCATCTGGGACGTTATCTGGTGATCATCTGGGAGGTTATTTGGTGATCATCTGGGAGGTTATCTGGTGATCATCTGGGAGGTTATCTGGTGATCATCTGGGAGGTTATCTGGTGATCATCTGGGAGGTTATCTGGGGATCATCTGGAAGGTTATTTGGTGATCATCTGGGAGGTTATCTGGTGATCATCTGGGAGGTTATCTGGTGATCATCTGGGAGGTTATCTGGGGATCATCTGGGACGTTATCTGGTGATCATCTGGGAGGTTATCTGGTGATCATCTGGGAGGTTATCTGGTGATCATCTGGGAGGTTATCTGGGGATCATCTGGGAGGTTATCTGGTGATCATCTGGGTTTTATCTGGTGATCATCTGGGAGGTTATCTGGGGATCATCTGGAAGGTTATCTGGGGATCATCTGGAAGGTTATCTGGTGATCATCTGGAAGGTTATCTGGTGATCATCTGGGAGGTTATCTGGTGATCATCTGGAAGGTTATCTGGTGATCATCTGGGAGGTTATCTGGGGATCATCTGGGAGGTTATCTGGTGATCATCTGGGTTTTATCTGGTGATCATCTGGGAGGTTATCTGGTGATCATCTGGGAGGTTATCTGGCGATCATCTGGGAGGTTATCTGGTGATCATCTGGGAGGTTATATGGGGATCATCTGGGAGGTTATCTGGTGATCATCTGGGACGTTATCTGGTGATCATCTGGGAGGTTATTTGGTGATCATCTGGGAGGTTATCTGGTGATCATCTGGGAGGTTATCTGGGGATCATCTGGGAGGTTATCTGGTGATCATCTGGGTTTTATCTGGTGATCATCTGGGAGGTTATCTGGTGATCATCTGGGAGGTTATCTGGCGATCATCTGGGAGGTTATATGGGGATCATCTGGGAGGTTATCTGGTGATCATCTGGGACGTTATCTGGTGATCATCTGGGAGGTTATTTGGTGATCATCTGGGAGGTTATCTGGTGATCATCTGGGAGGTTATCTGGGGATCATCTGGAAGGTTATTTGGTGATCATCTGGGAGGTTATCTGGTGATCATCTGGGAGGTTATCTGGTGATCATCTGGGAGGTTATCTGGTGATCATCTGGGAGGTTATCTGGTGATCATCTGGGAGGTTATCTGGTGATCATCTGGGAGGTTATCTGGTGATCATCTGGGACGTTATCTGGTGATCATCTGGGAGGTTATCTGGTGATCATCTGGGAGGTTATCTGGTGATCATCTGGGAGGTTATCTGGCGATCATCTGGGAGGTTATCTGGTGATCATCTGGGAGGTTATCTGGTGATCATCTGGGAGGTTATCTGGCGATCATCTGGGAGGTTATCTGGTGATCATCTGGGAGGTTATCTGGTGAACATCTGGGAGGTTATCTGGTGATCATCTGGTTCTAGTGATGCGAGTGGCAGATGCTATTATCAGAAGAACAGGAACTGAATGAATCACAGGGTTTCAAAATTGAAAAATTGCTTGTCATACTTAAAAAGTGTATCTAGCATTTAGTCTATTGTAACTTGCCATTTCCAGTGTAATTTGCATATTTCCACTTTCTAGGTTGTTGTTGTTTTAGATGAGGCACAACATGTTGGTTAATTATTTGTGGCTGTTTTCCTGCTTTGGCTGAAGTTATGAAAAAATCATTCTGTATCGCAGTTACATGATAGTGATGATGACCATTTTTAGGATGGATCAGACATAATTTGTCTGATGCAGGTCATGTAGTCTACAGTGAGACATTTTTCAAAGCTAGACATGCTGTTGCTTCACTTGTGACACGGTTATGCATTGTATCTCTAATGCTGTTTGCGTGGTCCATATCTTTCAGTCTGCATTGTTGTTGCGTGCTTGAGGTAACACTGGAGTGACCTCGTCGTATGTATCCGATGTTATTCTCGTTTCTTTTCACGCTCCATCGTGTACTGCTCCGTTTTGCTATTGTACCGTATACAGTGATCGAATGATGGCTGCGTTTGTCGTTGAACTATATCTGAGCAGAAATTGTAGATTCTGCTGTGTAGGCCAAGTGTGTTTTCTAAACTTGGCAAATAATAAGAAATATTATAAACACAAAGGACAAGAATATTGGAATTGAAAATCTTTGCATTAATGGTGAGAGTGTGACAGACGCTAGTATCTTATCTGAGAAATTTAATAACTATTTTACCAATGTTGCTCAAGATCTTGTCAACAATATACCTGATTCCACGAATACGATCCATACTTATCTTAATCCACCAATTCCAACATCTTTTGCCATCTACCCTACTTCTTCTACTGAACTATTGTCAATTAATCATAATCTTAAAACTTCTCATTCCGCAGGTCTTGATGAGTTGGACCCAACTATTATGAGCCCTTTATTTGAACTAGTTGCTGGCCCTTTGGCTGAAATCATCAATTGCTCTCTATCAACTGGCATTGTTCCATCTGCTCTAAAAATAGCCAAGGTTATACCAATATTTAAACAAGGTAATAAAGAAGAGCTTATGAATTACAGGCCAATTTCTATCTTGCCGTTTTTCTCCAAATTTATTGAAAAAGTTATGTATTCAAGATTATTTAATTACTTTACCAAAAAGAATATTCTACATGATTCTCAACATGGCTTCCAACCAGGCCACTCTACTTCCATGTCACTTCTCAATATCCAGGATAACATATCCTCTATAATTGATCGAGGTGAATTTGCATTGGGCATATTTATTGACATTGCGAAAGCTTTCGATTCTGTAAATCATGACATTCTAATTTCGAAATTACAAAATATTGGTGTAAGGGGTATTGCCCTTGATTGGTTTAGGAGCTATCTTTCAAATAGAATGCAACAGGTTTCGTGCAATGGTTCATTATCCAAAATCAATCTGATCAAATTTGGTGTCCCACAAGGGTCTATCCTTGGACCCCTCCTCTTCTTACTTTTTATCAATGACCTTCCTAACGCCTCCCCTTCACTGCGCTTTGTTCTATTTGCTGATGATACTAACATTTTTGCCTCCAATAAATCTTATGAATCACTTTTTCAGTTGATGAATCGAGAGCTTTCACACGTTGTTGATTGGTTTCGTGTTAATAAGTTATCTTTGAATCTTAAGAAAACTAACTATATCTTATTTCGCTCTCATCGTAAATCAATTCCTGACATAAATTTAACAATTTCTATGGACAACTTCAATATACCCCAAGTAATATCAACTAAATTCCTGGGTGTCCATGTGGACCGATTTCTAACTTGGAAGGTTCATATTGAAAACATCTCTAAAAAGATAGCTAAAAGTGTTGGTATCTTGACCCGTATTTCTTATCTTCTTCTACCTCGAATTAGACTTAGCTTATATTACTCTATTATTCATCCCTATCTTTCATATTGCAATCTTGTCTGGGCTTCTAATTACTCTTCTCGACTTACAAGACTTACCTCACTTCAAAACAGAGCTGCAAAGATTATTATGGGGCTCTCCCGCCTGTCTTCTTCACATCTCCTATTATCTAAATTAAGAATACTTACCATTGAACAGATAAGAGTCATGCAAACGTCCGAACTTATGTTCAAACATATGCATAATCTTTTGCCTCATGCCTTTGCGGATTTCTTTACTCTAACCTCTGACTTAGTTCCCTATAACTTCAGATCCTCATGTAATTATAGACGTATTATCACTAGAACAAATACTCGTATGTTCTCAATTAAAAGTGCTGGTCCTAAGACCTGGAACAATTTGCCTTTGTTTATTCGGAATTCCCTCTGTTTCACCATTTTTAAACGTAAACTTAAATGTCATTTACTTTACGCTGTCTCGTATTAAACTACAAAATCTCAATCTATGTATCTGCCCTTATTCTTTTATTTTCAACGACTTTTCTAATTTGGCACACTCAACATCACCTTTAGATGTTTTCCCCAGGATGTTTAGTTAACTAGTTAAGATAAAAATTTAACTTTATTACTCTATTATTCGTATAACCTGTTGCTGTTTACTTTCACTTGTATTTGGGAAACCCTGTCAGTGGGACAGTAGTCCCTTAAGGGTTCTCTCCTTTTGCTTTTTGTTAGTTTCTATAGACACTATATTATGTAATAAAGATGTTTTGTCAACTGTCACTTTGAGCAATAAAAACTGTGGTTATGGTTATGGTTACATCATGATGATGATGATGATGATGATGATGATGATGATGATGATGATGATGATGATGATGATGATGATGATGATGATGATGATGATGATGATGATGATGATGATGATGATGATGATGATGATGATGATGATGATGATGATGATGATGATGATGATGATGATGATGATGATGATGATGATGATGATGATGATGATGATGATGATGATGATGATGATGATGATGATGTGACTTTGAAGTTATGTGTGAGAACATACGCAAACATCAAATGATGTCACTCCAAATAAGGTGGCTTTGAAATTAAGAATTGGTGTGCATGGATAGGTAGTCTTTAAATGATTTGCTTTTTTATGAAACCTATCAGACTAAAGACACTCTCCTTTCGAGATGTAGTGTAAAGGTACTGTATAAATAGCAACGTAAGTTCATTCATAAGGCACAAAAAAATATGTTGTGTTTCCGGTAACAGAGCCAAAAAAAATTGGGTAGGTAGGTCGGAAAATATTTTTATTTTGTAAAATATTTTTATGCAGTGACTATCCGAAAAAGTATACGCCACTAGTCTTTTTTGCACGCTGAAACAAAGTACGTGTTCTAAGCAAGTATAAACTGCCTATTTCCCGACTGTCTGCACCTAAAACTGCTCTAGAAACAGTCCTATTAATTTCATTTTGTTGACGTCTCTTATGTTATGTCAGTACAAATGTTAAAAAAAAATTTTGAAAAAAAATTTAAAAATTTTTTTTTTTTAAAATAATTTTTTTAATAAAAATATTTCACAAAAATATTTGGGTCGCGGCCGTAAAAATGGGTCGGTCGGGTTACCGGAAACACAACAATTTTTTTTAACGCCTAATGTATGCATGCAGCATAGTCTATTGCTATGTGTTCTACATGGATGTTCTTGACCTAGTGTGTTCCCCCCCCCCCACTGTAATGGTTTACATATTCATTTATTATTAAATCACTCCAGAGTTGAGTACTCTGCTGTCATCTAGAACTAATTGGTGTGTAGAGACAGGCAGAGTGAGACCATTAATTACTGGGATAACGTATGCGTACTGTATGTATAGATTAACAAAAAGAACCGCGTATGCACTATGCGTACGTCAAAAATAAAATATAATTGTAGTTGGACACGAAAGAATTGGTGTTCCATACGCACTTAGAACTGTCTTTGTCATATTAGTTTTGTTTTCTTGTTTAGTCTGCAGACCCGTATGACAAATGAAGTGAGTTGTGCACAATGAGCATAGGGTTTCAACTTTAAACTTTTTTGGTCTTGTATCATAAATCTTAATCTGGCATTGTTATTTTTTGCCAAAGTATTACACATTGACCAGTTTAGATAATTTACAATATTAGGACGTAATTATTTATGAACAATACAAAAGTTTAATGAAACCGACGAAATGACCATGTAGACTTTGTAGAGTATAAAGACCATAAAAAGTCTGCCGTAAGATCAAATTTTCTTGATATAGTGCGCTGATAAATGTGGGTCCAATGGTTTTATGCCACGAGGAGATAAGATGAGTGAAATGGTTTCCGGTGCCGTTCTCACAGAAAGTTGTGCGTGAGGAACTTGTACCAGATCACTTTGCAGTGGCCTGAAGTATGATCCTTTAGGGTAACTTAGTAACTTCTACATCACTTATATGTACTTCCTCGAGCAGTCTTTCTTGGCACTAGTAGAATTCAGACCATGTTATGCATTACTCAGAATATTATCAGATTTGTCAATTTTGGAAGTTAAAAGTTGAAAGTAGTGATCATTGAACATTTGTACAATGTACATTCATAGGTGACTGAACAGTGTAATGGTTGCCCAGCCATTTAATAAACAATGATTATTGACACCATGTATGGAAAGCCAACTTGCCAAGTGAATGATAAAGACGGCTAATTATTTTTGTGTATAATTGTAGTAAAAATAAAATCGTAAATTTTGAGCTTGAGTTAGCAGCAAGAGCTCAGTGGCGTCTACCAATGGAGGGGTTGGGAGAACGTTCTCCCACGGCTACTAAAAGTGGGGGGGTTTGGCGTTTTTTGGTGTAGATTGGGGGGGTTGCTGAATTTCGATTATAAGGACCTAAAATACGAAAATCAATATATTTGTGCATCATGTAAGTATCGAAAACACATGGTGTCTCAGACTAATGAACCACGGTTCGCTTGAAGTCACATAATTATTTGGTAGAGTGTGTGTCAACTCATGGACATTAGTGGCAGAATTCACTTGTCACGGTTACTGACGGAGTCAAGCCAAAGCCCAAGCCATGGCAGGTGATGAAGGCAATAAAATTAATGATACGACGGTCGCGATGAATTTATGATGTTATACGTCCAAGAATAATATATACCGGTAATCATGCAAGACTGCAGGGAGATAGCGGTCATGCGGATATAGCTAATGAATATATATATATACATGTATATGCATAATATACATATAAATATATATGTATATATATATATATAGAATACAATACATACATGTAAACTCTAAATGGACAAGCTCCTAAATGCCTTTGTGACTAGATGCACAGACCCCTCTTCACAGTCTCTTCCAGCTGTTTACGGTCTGCTGATCTCTTAATTGATCTCCTATTAGTCCTCGGCAAGGACTACCATAACCTTTGCCATTGTAGAATGTAGACCCTTCTATGTGGAATGACCGACCTTTATCTGTGGTTAAGATCTGTGGTTAAGGTTAAGATTGGACAGGAAACCATAGAATATGTCGACAATTTTGCATATCTGGGAAGTTATATGGAAAAGGATGGGAGCATAGAGATGGATGTCAAGACAAGAATTGGCAAGGCAGCAGCGGTCTTCCAAAGAATGAGAACCGTGTGGAGATCAGGAACGTTGAGCAGAGACACGAAGCTTCGACTGTACTCGTCTTTGGTGTTGCCTGTGGTGCTTTATGCAAGTGAGGCCTGGAAGACAACAGCAAAGACAACAAAACAACTAAATGTCTTCCACCGGAGATGCCTACGATCTATCCTTGGCATCTCATGGAAGGACCACATCAGAAACGAGGAGGTGCTTACAATGGCGGGGACGAAGGATCTTGAGTACATCATCATGGGGAGAAGGGGAAGGTTGGCTGGGCACATCCTTAGACTACCAAAGGAGAGGATTGCAAGGACGGCATTGAACTGGGTGCCGAAGGGTGGTAAACGGAAAAGAGGCAGGCCAAGAAACACCTGGAGACACGCTTTCAGGAAGGACCTGGAGCGGATGGAACTGGGCTGGGACGAGGCGGAGGTGGTGGCTGGCGACCGTGCGGAGTGGCGAGGACTTGTCGACCAATGTTCCGATCGGAACTGGAGGAACTAAGTCTAAGTAAGTAAGTATCTGTGGTAAGATCTCAAGATCAATCCACACACCTTGATAAGATCTTAATGGATGGGGGGGGGAGTGATATCTTCAGCCTTCGCTGTTTGAAGTCTTTCTTATATCCTAGGGCCTGTTTCGCTGGATAGCTAGTACCGGAAGAGGCGCTGTATATAAGTTCTCATATAGGTTACGATATGGCATATTCCGCATATTCAAACGAAGACCTACAGAGTATTGCAGACAATTGTAAACAAATAAAATCGTGAATAAAGTGCTGTGCGGTAAATTATTTTAAAAGTAATCTTTTTCGTTTTTCAAATCACTTCAAGCAGGATTGTGCTGGTAAGTGCAATGAAAATAGTGCAATTGCACATTTGCCCTCTCTATTAAGAACATCTTTTCACATAGCCTACACGCATACTATTCTATAGATTAATTGCTTAAGACTTTTCTTTTTGACCGGACCTGGGTCGGCAGCGCCTCTGAGTAGATTCCTTGAAGGGGCGCTATATAAATAGCTATATATATATATATATATCTTTTCCACGGGCTCGCTTAGCTACCAGACAGCGCCGAGCCTTCTCGGTTGTGGGGTCGTCAATCTGGAATGACCTCTCTCCAAACCTCCATCTCCTCCACCTGACCAGTCAATCTCTATTTCTCAAGTCCCTTAAATCTTTTTTCTTTAGTCGTGGCTGGGCTGGGAGCGCCTCTGAATAGTTTCTTGAAGAGGCACTATATAAATTCTAATAACGAATAATGATGAATAATGAATAAATTACTATAGATAGATAGATAGATAGATAGATAGATAGATAGATAGATAGATAGATAGATAGATAGATAGATAGATAATTAACCCCCTAAATTCATGAGAAAGTGACAAACAGCATTGGGCCTATATCATTATGATCGCATTCCCGTAATTTTATTTCTTCCACGTAAATAATTTGTTTTGGTCGCATTTTGTATTTGTGATCGCAATCGCAATCGAAAGATTTCTTCAGCGCCCACATAAGCTTTTATACAAAATACTAGTGACTGTTGCCGTAACAAGTGCCTCAGCTGAGCGCGCTATGTCTAAGGTCAAACTCATCAAGACTCGTCTGCGTTCCACAATGGGAGATGAATAATATTTCTCCAGTTTGATGCTGATTGCCAGTGAAAAGGATTTGGCTGATAATATTCCCAGCGATGCCATTATTGACAGCTTAGCTGCCTTGTCGCCAGTGCTGAGAAAGCATTTGATCTGCAGCTAGTAGCCTATAATTCTGCGCAGCTGATATTATAATTTAAACAATGTCTTTAGTCATTTTTCTACAATGTAGCTTGCGTGAAATTTGCAATCAATAGTCTATACTCTATAGCTTATGTAGACTCTCTGATTAAAGTTAAAGCCAAATTCAACTCCAAACAACTATTCTGGTCGCTGATGTTTTTTTAGCTGTTTAATGTTTTAACCTGAAAGTCACTACTAGTTAATGGATTTTTATTGTTCTCATTTTCAGGTTTTAACTTTTAGAAACTTTTGTAATGGTCTACAATCTACATGATGATATAGGCCTAATATATATATATATATATATATATATATATATATCACTCTGCTGAACTTCTGAGTGACCCGAGTCTCTTACAAAAATTGCATGTCGGCAAAATGGGGGGGTTCGTTCTCCCACTCCAGGTGGGGGGGTTAGACGCCACTGCAAGAGCTTATAGAACCACAGCTATGAACTTGCAGGCTAGTAGTGTTCTTTGATTTTGTTGACTAAATTGTTATGCATTATGTTATTGTTATGTATGTTTTTTGGTCTTAAACTGATGACAGCGTACGGCATAACGACATGCGTACCATATGTTGTGTGTTATGAAAATATAACGCATGTTCCATTCGTACGGTCGCACCAAGGAGATGGGAATAACACTTTACTAGCCAGGCACACACACATTAACGTTGTACCCGGATTCTAATATAAATTGCCAAACGAGCTGTAAAATTTAATGTGAACAGTGGCATGAGTTTCGAAAATTAGACGTCTCTCTCTTGACGACTACCACAATCTGTTTATGAGCTTTTTAATTTTTATTAATTTGAACCTGACCAATGCGCCCCGCTGCTGAAGTTTACGACGTTGTTAATTACTTGCGACGTTGTTAATTACTTGCGTCTTCTCGAATTCTCGCAGAAACGCTGTCCAAGAGGCCATGTGACCACAACAACGTTCAATGAAGTTGAGAAAGCATTTCACATGTTCCCATAGTTGTCATGTTAGTTTAGCGTCACGCTGTTGTGTCACGTGTTGCGTTTAAGGATGTAACATTGTAAAATTGTTCAGTTGAGTATCTGAAACTCTATAGTACTGCAATAAACTTTATCCGAGAAGTTTACTGCTAAGTGGTCGCACATCACATCTAGTATAATTTATTAATTATCGACAGAAGGATTCTCGATTCATCACCAACAACAAATCCTGTTCTTATATGTATGCCAGTCGTTTGATGGGGATGGGTACGAATAAATGATCTCCATGGTCCTCTCCTCATTTGTGATGTCTGTTGCTCTCCGCAGTATTTGTCCAGCGATGTTCACACAAACTGATAAATAAAAAATATAGTCGTCAGCAAAGAAGTTACACCATGGTTTTTACAGTGTTGGCTGACATAGTAGGATTATGTGGACACAGATATATAAGATCATCATGCAGTTCGAAGGTGCCATCAAGCAAAGATTCTTCAGCAGCGGAATATTAAAGGCTTGTAACGAGCTGAGTGACGAGAAAGCTTCAGTGGAAACACTCGTCAACTTAAGAACGAGCTGTAGGGCAGATGGGATATTAAGACATTGATTGCATTACTGTTTGTTTGTTTGTTTGTATGTGCACTTGTTATAGCGCCCCTTCAAGCTCTCTACTCAGAGGCACTCCCGATGCAGAGCGGACACTGCAGCGGAGTTTCACGCCGAAGCGCTGAGCAATTGTAAGTGAAGGACTTGCCCAAGGTCCTTACGCGGCTTGAGGGTGGATTCGAACCTCGGACCTTCCGGCTCCAAGGCAACGACGCCACCACTAGACCACCGCGCCCCACAACCCTGTAGTCGTGGTTCTTACGCAGATATATATTTAGGCTTATTCATGAACGCTCAGAGCACCCGTTTGTTAATGAAAGGCGAGATTATACTGATAGACATACGAGGGGTCAGCTGTAGTCGTGTTATCAGTGTAGCTGATAAAGAGACCTAATAGTGTACCAGTAGTTTCTAGTGTTGGAATTTTGAAGAGATGAGCCCCCGTGATGGACTATGGCCGCTGAGTCTCTGCTGTGTCGTCAGGCTGAATAGTTTATGATAGATGTGTCTGTCACTTGGTCTGTCATCGTCGTAGGGTATCCAGTTCAGCGCTGTTGTTATTTAGACCATCTGAGGAGAGTTCTTGTATGCTGTTCATGACTGTCAACACTGCGTTTTTGACATGCAAGATTGCTATAACTAGTTCTGCATGTATGGCATGTATGTATGTATGTATGCGCTTGTAATGGCGCCCCTTCAAGATTACTACTCAGAAGCACTCCCGACTACAGTGCGGACATTGAATCGGTGTTTCATGCTGAAACGCACGAGCAATTGCAAGTGAAGACTTGTTCAAGGTCCCAACGGGGCAACTTGAGGTGGATTCGAACCTGCAGCCTACCGGCTGCAAGACAGCGAACATACGCACTACACCACCACACCCCACAGTGTGTTGGTATCCGGTCAAAACCGCGCGCACAAAACCGCGCACACAAAACCGCGCACACAAAACCGCGATTCACAAAACCGCGCACCCTCAGAACCGCGCACAATCATTACCGCGCACGATCATAACCGCATTCAATTATTTCAACATGCATCCAGCTTCTATTTCATATCTAAAAACACCTTCATCCAGCTTCCGATTTTCATGCGTTATTTTTCGTCAATCCATCTTCTATACCAGATATAAAAATATAAAAATAACTTCATCCAGTTTCCGTTTCTTAAGCGCTTTTTCATCAATCCAGCTTCTATTTCATATCTAAAAATAGCTTCATCCAGCTTCCGTTTCTCATGTGTTATTGTTCTCAATCCAGCTTCTATTTCATATCTAAAAATACCTCCATCCAGCTTTCATTTCTCATGAGTTATTTTCGTTAATCTATCTTCTATTTTACCTGTAAGAGAAATTAACCTTCGACCAGCCTCAATTTCTCTTGCGTTTTTCATCAACTCAGCCTCCATTTTACCTCTAAATAATTTAATACAGCTACCATTTATCAAGCGCTGGACCAGTTGTTTGTAGACCAGTTGTCGTTAGACCAGTTGTCTGTAGACCAGTTGTCGTGACACCGCTTAAACAGATGCTCAAACAAGAGTGGTTAGGATCGTGCGCGGTAATGATCGTGCGCGGTTCTGAGAGTGCGCGGTTTTGTGAATCGCGGTTTTGTGTGCGCGGTTTTGTGTGCGCGGTTTTGTGTGCGCGGTTTTGATAGTAAACCCAGTGTGTTTGAGGGTTATCAGGAAAGTTCCTGTCCTGTGATATCCAATGATCATAACATTTGTCCCCAGCTGACCGATGAGCCTTCTTTTCTCAGGGCTTCTGTAAAACGGTTTGTAAATAAGTGTGTTTATCTTTTGAAGTTGGTAATTTTTGACATGTTAGCTGCGTGGAAAAATAAAATGTCCTTTGCTAGTCGATAGTATACATGCTAGACATTGTATGACAATTCCTAAAATAGAAAGAATAAAGGATACAGAATAAACGAGACTGATGAATTTAAGCGTTTGCAAAATAAAGACCTCAATTATGGCCTGTGCGGCAATTATGGTATAGCTGCTTGGGTGTGACCTTGCCTCGCCAGTCTCCTATGTAATTATTAGTCTGAGGAAAGCAAACTAATTCCCGAGGATCAGTTATATTTTCAATATAAACACCTTCACCACTTGAGCTCTCATCAACAGCAGCTGCTGGAGGCAAGTTACACTGAGGGCACAGTGTCTTTTTTGTTGTTGTTGTTGTCAGGGAACAGGGTTTCATTAAGGGAACAGGGTTTCATTTATAACTGACATGGTCTTCTTTGACTTTTTGCTCTCTGAGATGTAAATGAAATTTTCTATAATGAATTTAATACATACTGTGCATTTGTGCGTGCTGACAGTGAAGCAGTATAAAGGTCGTTTGAATTTCGAGGTTTTTTCAAAAGGTGATCAGTAGATGTTTTAATGCATATTAAGCACCCAACTTCAAGCACAGGTAGTAAGTATCAGGTGGTGTCAGTGTATCATATTTGTGTGGCTATATTAGCCGTTGACTCTGACCTTGACTACAGGCTTCTTGATCTTCAGGGTTATTAGTGCATTTTTTTCTTATGAGAGGCAGATGTAAGGGTGTTACTGGGCTTCCCCACACACACGTGCGAGCGCGCACACACACACACACACACACACAAGCAGCAAGAAGAGTGAAACACACAGACGTAGAGAGACAGACTAAAGCAGATAGACAGGGCGCAGGGTGTGACCAAGTTTATGCTTTCAGGAGATGAGTAGTGCTTGGCTTATCATCTGTAAACTGATCTATTAATATCTTTAATGCATTGCTGAACAGTCCCATTAATTTCATAGATATTATAATAAAGCAGCAGAAGCAAGTCAAGTGAGGCAACCTTGGAATACTAAAGCGTAGTGCAGAATAGAAAGCCAAATACCCCGGCTACAAAATACAAATAATGGCATTTAAACATCAGTCTGTTTATTCAAACATATCGAAGGTCCAACCAACTGACATGTGCAATTGTGCATGGGGCTATTAACAGATGGTGAAACTGGCTGCAAGCAGAGGTAGTTTCCGTAGTCTGGAGCCCGTTTGGTCTTGTCTTGTCTTGTATTGTATTGTATTGTATTGTATAGGATAGGGCTTCAGTGACGTCTGTCTTCTGTCAGTTGTTGGTGTCGTCTGACAGTTATTATGTGCATCGCATTGTAATTAGAATTATGCAATTGTGATTAGAATTATGCAATTGCTATTAGAATTATGCAATTGTAATTAGAATTATGCATTTGCAATTAGAATTATGCAGTTGCAATTAGAGTTATGCAATTCCAATTAGAATTATGCAATTGCAATTAGAATTATGCAATTCCAATTAGAATTATTCAATTGTAATTAGAATTATTCAATTGTAATTATCAGACAGAATTGCTAGGCTTGAGGCAAGTAATGTCCACATATCAGATAAAATTGTTTACAAAGTTCTTTATTTTTAAATTGAGTTCTTTATCATGGTCATAATTTTACGATCAGACGAGAGCCGTTATGATGGCTTGATGAGCACTTGAAGCATATTGCATGAAGATGTGAAGACAGAATTTTGGTATTGATGGACTCGACTTTGGCTCACATCAGTTACTATTATTTTTATTGTTATTATTATTATTTTTATCATTATCATTACTATTACTATTATTATTGTTACTATTATTGTTATCATTATCATTACTATTACTATTTTGTTATTGTTATTTTGATTATTATTTTGATTATTATTATTGATTTTTATTATTATTATTGATTATTATTATTGATTGTTATTATTATTGTTTTCATTACTATTATTATTGTTATTACTCTTATTATTATTATTATTATTACTATTGCTATTATTATTATTACTAAATAAAGAAAAAACTATTATTGTTGTTATTATTATTTTTATTATTATTATTATTATTATTATTATTATTATAGGAATATATGAAATATGATATGTATGGAGGCAGGCAATAAAATAACAGACGTCTGTCTAATTAATAAGAAACTCTTGAAAAATCGAAGCAGATGTCGAACGTTAAATTATATGATATTCATATTTGTAATCGTAGACTCTGGATTTCTAAGGCACCATTTGAGAGCTGAGCATCAGACACTTGGTTATTTCCCTTTGCTAATGTTGCTAATGCAGAGCTCACATGCAAAGTCTGTGTTTGTCGGACATTGTTAGACCGGTATTGTTTCACTTGCTGCGACGATTAAGGAAAAGATACGTCCTGTAGTTGTGCTTAATTGCTTCGTACAATCATGCTAGCATTTATTATTATTGATGGTTCTGTCAGTCAGACACATGATATTTCCCAGACATATAACTTTAATGGGCATAATTAACATTAAAAGGACAAAGAGCCATGCTAAATGCAATGGTTGTTCGTACAGCTTTGTACTTCTCAGCATTCGGTGCTGGACTAGACAATGAAAGTAGATAATGAGTTGTTGTTGGGCCTGGATGATGTCACTTTTCCACGAATATTACATGTTGTTTTGTTATTGACACTTGTGTAAAAAGAAACTGTATTTATAATAGTAATAATGATATTTACGGCAATTTATATGGTGCCGTAACACAGCCAATGCCATTGCAAAAGCGCCTTGTAAGAAAGAGAAGGGCACTGAAGTAGCCATTACAATTACAGCGTTGGTGCTCTAATGCTCCAATGGTGTAATGCCAGATTTGACAGAAGTTGCTGTATTTTTTAATGAAGAGGTGAGACAATAATTAATCTTTTACCCGTTTGCCCCGAGAATATCCGCTGAAAACGGGCTTAAAATTTAAAAGTGAACGGATAAAAGGTTAACAGCTCTGTCAGATGAATTGGGTGTTTGTATAATGGAAAGAAAATAGAATTGGTTAGTGGCCGTGAGTCGCATGGCATATTCAGACAACTTGGATAGGTGCAATGTTCCCTCTAAACGGTGCACGTAAAAAATTCTTTTCTCAAGAGGGTTTCTGCGCATATTTTATGCATTTCGATCCACATAAAATGACACCAGGTAATATATTTTGGCGTGTAAAACTTGTTAGACTCTTTAACTCGCACTTTTGTTTTTAAGTTCTGCACTAATTTTTTAGCATGGTATCACAGCAAGTTGAAGACAATGATTATATGTTGATTTTTATGTGCAGAAATTTTACTCTTATTCTAAACAGTTGCACTTGTAAGTAAAATTTTATGCGCATGTGCACTCTAGAAATTAGATGGATGATACAGCTCACTAGAATGTCAAGATTTAGAGGGTATGAATGAATATACTTGAAAGGTTAGATGTTAAGTTGAACAGTGATGATGTCCATTTGAGCTGTCCTTCTGTCAAACAGGGACAGAGAAAGAGAGATACAGATACAGAGAGATGCAGATACAGAGAGATATAGATACAGAGAGATACATATACAGAGAGATACAGACAGAGCTATGGAGACAGACTGAATGGATGTGTTCATAATCAAACCTCACTCTGTAGAAATTTCTTTCTTTCGCTTTGCAAATAGCAGCTAAAAAGTTCGAAAAAGGAAGTGAACAATTTTAAGCCGCTTTTGTTGTTGTTTAGACACCCTGTTGTATGTACGGCTGATGTTTTTGATGGATAAATGGCATTCAATTGTTTTGAGATCATTGTGTAATGGAGATTGTCTCCCTGGGGTGCCTTTTCTGAACACACGAGATGCGGAACCTGTGGAGAGATGACATAGACAGATTTCGAACGAACGAACGAGAGCGCAGGCGAAAAAAGATTTAAAGATAGGATGGGCTCGGCAAGGGACTTTCCAAAATGCTGGCTGCATTTTTTTGTTTTATGACTGCAGAGACATTGGATATGTAAAGATCTGGTGTGTGTGCGCGCGATATATATGATTACTTTTGCCAGGAAGTTTGGTTTCAGTTTGTTATCCTCAAGAAGGATGCAAATAATAAGTTCGCAGGAACTGCATACACACACGCACGCGCACACACAAGCAAAAGCACAGACACACACACACAGAGACACACAGACACACACACACACAGACACTGTGCCTGGGTTTTTGGAAAGTGATCTGTTTTCCAAGAACAGTGACTACCGGGTAAGTTAGACGGCCTTAACTTTCAGGGAACCAGCCTTGGAGGGTTTGAATAGGGACATGTAAAGTTTAATTGGTAGAGACAGGCAAACAGAAAATGAAGGTAGAAGAAAGAAAAAATTGAAATACAATTATGTGATGATATTTGAGTAGATGTTGCTAGGATGTTGCATTGAATAAGTAAGTAAATAAGTATACTTGTTATTATTCCACTTGCACATGTATGCACAATGGGACATTCAACATCAAACATTGTTATTATGATACACTGAAGTTATAATTGGTTGGTGAAATGAGAAGTTGAGCTTTGAAAAGACTAAAATATCAGTTGTTGATTTGGTACTTAGAAGCAAAATTGAAAGGGTTTTTCAGAATGATTTTTGTCAAGGGATGGCTGCCTGTCAAAACACATACCCAGCATATGTAAATATAATTATACATGATGTATGTATCTGTGGACTTGGAAGGCCAGAAATTAGGTCTAAATGTGGGTTGCGGTAGTGTTATCTGCGATATTTTCCCTGTACTTTCCCCTCATCAGTCGTGGTTTTGCTTTTGTTTATCGTGGACGCAAATAGTTCATCATGTTCAGATGGTTTCGCTTTTCATTTTAGTAGTTTTTTTTAGAGCAAACATGATAAGGAATGATTGAGCAAAAATCCTGATCATAATTTCACATATTTCATTGTCAAGTTGAAGTCACATTGTTTGATTGTCAAGTTGAAGTCACATTGTTTCATTGTCAAGTTGAAGTCACATTGTTTCATTGTCAAGTTGAAGTCACATTGTTTCATTGTCAAGTTGAAGTCACATTGTTTGATTGTTAAGTTGAAGTCACATTGTTTGATTGTTAAGTTGAAGTCACATTGTTTGATTGTCAAGTTGAAGTCACATTGTTTGATTTTTAAGTTGAAGTCACATTGTTTGATTTTTAAGTTGAAGTCACATTGTTTGATTTTTAAGTTGAAGTCACATTGTTTGATTGTTAAGTTGAAGTCACATTGTTTGATTGTTAAGTTGAAGTCACATTGTTTGATTTTTAAGTTGAAGTCACATTGTTTGATTTTTAAGTTGAAGTCATGTTGTTTGATTGTCAAGCAGAGCATGCATTTTACTTCATCCAGATTAATTGAAGTTCCTTTCACTATTCTTGTGATTTATTGGTACTGTAAATTTGTGATCTGCTTTTCAATCTGGAATAAGACTCTGAATAAAAAACGTGACATACATGTGACTTGCCTGTAGACCAGAGGTGTCAAAGAGCTGGCCCGCGGGCCATTTTTGGCCCGCCGACGATTTTTTTCTGGCCCGCGGAGCCTTCCGTAAAGATTAAAAAATAATTTTAAATGCTGTCAAAATTTAATAAGAAGCGAAAAGTGGACATTGAATCAAGATCTTTTCGCGATATTTCGACTTCTCTGGGAATTGGCTGACCATGCCCGGAGCTCCCTCTCACATCACTACCCAATTTTGCTCAGGAGCTTCGACACCCTGGCCCGCCACTTGCTAGAAAATGTTCACACTGGCCCGCCACTTGTTAGAAGATGTTCAAACTGGCCCGCCACTAAAAAAGGTTTGACACCCCTGCTGTAGACTAAGTGGTCTGGTTGTGCTCAAATTAATATTTAAGGAGCCCATCATGTTGAAAATTTTGTGATGTTTCAAAAGAATATTGTTATACAGCTATGGTCATGACACCAGAATATCATGATGTAAATATCAACGCTGTTGTCATCATCATACACCCATATTAAACTCATACAATGAACTCAGGCATTGCCTACTATTTGCTAGCTATTATGTGTGTGTGTGTGTTTGTGACCACACCTATGATATATAACTATTATTATGTAAGAGGTGTTACATATGAATGGGTGTATATATATATATATATTTGTATTATATATTTAATATATATAGTATTTATATATATATTTGATACTGTAAAAAACTTGTAGACTGTGCTATATTAATTTAACGGCAGAGACTAATATATCTTAGAGTTCCTATGAAATAGAAAACGTTATTGCGTTGATTTTCAAAGTTTTTTAAAGAATGAATATGTTTGTCTAAAAGCATTCTACATGAATAAAACTTCTCTTTTCAGCTATGGATTTAATATAGTTTAAAATTCTCCTTTTGTGTGTGCTGTGTCTGTGGAATTGAATTGCAGTTCCAACGTTATTGTGATGATCAACTAAACAAAATTCTGAACATTTTCATTAAGTGGCTTAGTATTTGGACATGTCCTTGAAATAGTTGATGAAGCAATGGTTGCTCGTTTGCAGATTGTTAATTGTTTTGCTTTCACTCTTTCTTATCCGTGGGATAAACTGCATTATACTTGAAGTGCAGTGTTTCGTTTGCTAATACATTCGCTTATAATATTCATTTGCAGGTGAAAACAGTGCATTGGCACAGTTATAGGACACAGTGTTCATAAGTGTTCATATTGAAACTAAAAATTTATGTCATTGTGCTTTTGTAGTAAAAAACATCATTGTCATTTGCAAACAATTGAATCATAATTGAACTTTAAAAATGGTAATTTACTTTTTAAAGTGGTAATTTAACTTTTAAAAAGGTAATTTAACTTTTAAAATGGTAATTTAACTTTTAAAAAGGTAAATTTAACTTTTTTAAATGGTAATTTAACTTTTACAATGATAATTTAACTTTTGAAATGGTAATTTAACTTTTAAAATGGTAATTTAACTTTTAAAATGGTAATTTAACTTTTAAAATGGAAAATTAACTTTTAAAATGATAATTTAACTTTTAAAACGGCAATTTAACTTTTGAAATGGTAATTTAACTTTTAAAAATGGTTGGTTTGTGTTTGTAGAGAGTAAATTATATCCGTTTGGTCGACGGCCCCTCCGCAAGACAACCGTACCGATCACCGTCCGCAGAAGACGTTACCTCATATCTCGTATCTCATCAGGCGCTGGTGGTGGTGGTGGTGGTCGCTTCAGCATTTCAGATGCGATTCACAGAGTTAAACAGGAAAAAGAGGAAGTAAGTTGGTAAATTCTAATGCAGGTATATGTGTTCATACTTGATGGTGTTGTATATGTTCATACTTGATGGTGTTGTAACTTG
This sequence comes from Lumbricus rubellus, assembly GCA_945859605.1. Taxonomy (NCBI): domain Eukaryota; kingdom Metazoa; phylum Annelida; class Clitellata; order Crassiclitellata; family Lumbricidae; genus Lumbricus; species Lumbricus rubellus. The sequence goes on along the minus strand of OX243820.1, from coordinate 12,527,965 downwards.
TATATGTTCATACTTGATGGTGTTGTATATGTTCATACTTGATGGTGTTGTATATGTTCATACTTGATGGTGTTGTATATGTTCATACTTGGTGTTGTAACTTGTATATGTTCATACTTGATGGTGTTGTAACTTGTATATGTTCATACTTGATGGTGTTGTTGATAAGTTGTCTGTATTCAGATTGTGTTTGGCTGACAGTGGCTTGCACAGAATGGTACCGTATTCTGTTCTGCAAGTGTATGAGGTGGTTTTATAAAAGGTGCTTTACTGGAGGTGGTTTTTTTCTGAGGGTGCTTTCATTATTGAGGGTCTCAGTTGAACTACTTTTGGTATGCTGAAGGGTGTTTACTTAGTGTGTAGCGCTAAGGGTGTCATGAGCAGTTTTTTCCCTGTGACATCTACTTCTAGTTTGTGGTTTTTACAGTTTCCGTACGTATGTTACTGGGAATGTGTATTGTATTGTAGTTAAACATTTATAAAGCGCCTCTAGCAGGGTGAACCGTTCAGAGGCGCTCCCAGTGCGCAAGGCCCTGCGAGAAGAAACAGGTTTTGAGAAGAGACAAAGCAGTGTCAGTCTACTGCTTAACCATGTTGTATGTCCAGCGCAGGGAGGGCAGGAAGGTGCTTCAAAATGTCCAATCCACTGGCAGGAAACTCTATTATATTGACCATGTAAATGTAGTTGGGAGGAACTGGCTGTTATGTGCTAAAGTAAGACAACAGAGTTGCTAACACTTTGAACCTGCAACTGTCTCTTTTGTAATTGTAGCCTATTGTTTGACGTTGTTTTGTTCAGTTCTAATTTGTCAGTTCCATTTCTCTACTCACTTAGTTCTTACATGTCTGTTGTTTTTGTAGATTACAGACATGAATTGCGTAGAATTGGCAGCAGACAGAGGCTTCAGTAAGTTTCTGCCTCATCAGGCAATTTCCTATATTCTTGACTCCTGCATAACTTTGTTGCTCGGTTGCGAACCATGGATAGGAATGTTGAATGAACTAATATATTATGGAGAACAGGGTTTGAGCTGCTTTCTGTGAATTGCTGCAGCTGGTTAGATTACCATGCAACATAGAAGATTATCATAATTTTTATTATCTTCATCAGTCACATTTCAGCATCGAGTTATAAAAGGAAGCAGTAGCTATTGTCCTAAATGAACATGATTAACAGCAATTACGAATAGCAGATTCTGATTTTTGTCGACAATAATCAGCAATTGAGCGTCTCTGAGTGGTGCTCATGAAGAGGTGCTATATAAATCCTCTGACTGAATGAAGGAATCGAATCAAATGATGATTTGCACATCTTAGTAGATAGCACTGTGACAGCCATTAGATTTGATTTGATTGATTTGATTTGATTAGATTAGATTAAATTAGAAATGAAGATTCCTGCTACAAGTGCATTTCGTTTTCAGGTGTTACCGCCGACAGGAAGGACTGGACGCGTTCCGCTTGGCTGTCCGAAGACGAGCGAGCGGCTCAGCAAATCGGGGGAGGCGGGGGAGGAGCGGCCTGGTCGTCCGTGTACGACCACGACGCCGACAACAGTCAGACGGTGAATCGTATCCTTCCGCTGATCGTTGAGGAGGAGAACTATTCCTGTGCCAGCAGCTACGACCTTGAGCTGACCCCGCCAGCCGAGCACGGCGAGCACGAACCGAGGATGAAGCGCTCGATGATGAGCAGAGACTCGAGTAGTTCTTTGCCGGATGAGTCATCGGCGATGATGATCAGCGTTCCTCCTCCGAAGCTCATAAGAGACGATCCAGCGAGTGCTACGAATGGCCGTCCTTTCTCGTATCAGGGTATCCTGCCGTCGCCTCCGTCTCTCGTGCCGGAGAAACGAGAAATGTGCCGGACTTACAACGGGGACGGTGCCCCCCATCGCCATCACGACTCAACAACCATATACGGTAATTTAATAATAATAATAATAATAATAATAATAATAATAATAATAGCGTTTCGACTCGGTGGCCTTTCGACGCACTTTAGCTGAGCCAGATCCAGAGGAGATCTAATATAGTGGCACTTTTATCATCATTTAGAACAATGACTACCGCTTCTCTTGTTTATCGTGCTTCATGTATCTGATGTTGTTTGTTGAAGATATTAAAAGGATAATAATAATAATGTTATTAGTAATAATAATAATTATTTTTTTTTTAATAATAACGATAATTATGACAATTTATATAGTGCCCTAACACAGCCGTGCTGTTACAAAGGCACCTTACAAAGCAGCCACTTTGTATATATATGTATGTGCTCTTGTTATAGCGTCCCTTCAAGATTACTACTCAGAAGCACTCCCGACTACAGCGCAGACACTGGATCGAAGTTTCACGTCGAAGCGCTGAGCAATTGTGAGTGAAGGACATGTCCAAGGTCCCTACAAGGCCGAGTGAGGTGGATTCGAACCTGCAACCCTCCAGCTGCAAGGCAACGAGCATACCCACTACACCACAATATATATTTGTATATGGACATTTATATAGCGCCATGCAATAACTTCATGAATTTGCTTATTACTTTGTATTCGATACATTTACTATAGATCTACTATATCACTTTGGCCTTGGTCGTAGATTATGACCAGTTTCTCTTTGCACTGTCCTATCGGCAAAGTTCTATGACACGCTGACAACATTAGTCTTTGTGAACGGGTTTGTTTTTGGGCTGAAGTAGGTACTTCACCTCAATGGTGAGACTTGCGACTGGTTTGGCACAGACAGCATTTATTAGATAGATTATATTGCTATTTTATTTTTATTCTTTTTTTTTATTATTGTTCTTATTTTATTATTATACTTCTTATTATTATTATTATTTTATTATTATTCTTATTTTTTATTATTATTCTTATTCATATTATTTGCTGAGCCTTTGCCCGAGATCGAAGATGGGACATTTTTTATAACAACAATAATAGACAATCATAATTTTAAAAAAATTATTGGCTGCGTTTTAATAACCGGCCGTATGCTGTATCGGCATTTAATCAACAAGAAGTGATCTCAGTACAGCTCTGCTCTATTGAAGTTCTACATTGATTGATTTTCAGAGATATGGTTTAATAAAAACTAATAAAAACTATTCATCTGGAGAGGTATAGTCTGACAAATTGATAGTCTGGCAATTAGGCATGTATGTATTTTTACACATACACATATGCACACATACACATGCACTCACTCTGTGTTGTCAGCATGTTCAATTAATTTTGTTGCCATCCTCCTTTGTTATACCGCTTACACTTTTTCGTGCATGTCATTCCTGTTTTGGAGAAGTGATTATTATTCGCCGACGATAGATACTTCAGCTGACGTTTAATAGATGAATTGTTTAAATAATTCCATTTAATTACGTAAACTGATAAGAAACCTTGATTGCTCTGGCCATTTGTTAAAGTTTATCTGCTCGGAATTTATGTTGCTGAGAGCACCATAGGAGACGCTTGAAAGAGCTGGTTGACACTGCCTCTGTAAGACTTTTGCAGTACAGTCATATGAACATCAGAATAAATCATTTGAATTTGACTAGCAAGGGTAGATCGATTTGTAGATTTACTGATCTAATCATTTTCTCTTTTTCTCAAATACAGTCAGCAGTCCTTTAGTCGACCTTCCGCGAAAAAATGACCCGTACAACCCTGGCGACAATCACCGTATCCTTCCTCACGCCGACGGCTTCCTACAGGACCAGATTACGACAAATTATCACGGTGCGCAGCAACATATTTCTGGTGCTGCATCTTTCTTGCCGCCACCGGAACAGTGGGCTCACGGGGTCGCGGAGAACAGGCAGAAAAAGCGGTCGTTTGAATCCAGCGTCGTTCAAGGGCATCTATTGGATGAGTCGTCCGAAGCTTTCCATCACCAGGAGGCCGTGTCTTCTGAACGCCGGCCAAGTCTCTTCCCTGCTGCGGCACGACGATTCCCGCTGAAGAACCGATACATTCTGTCGCAGAACACCTTCTCTGGCAACGGCGAAATGTCGCAGAATCGAGAAGTCGTTGCGAGACAGAACGCGGTTGTGAAACCAAGTGCCGTCACACAGCCGCAGATTGCTGTCGCGACTCCGTACGACGGAAAGCCGAGCGTCGAAGACGAGTCAACTGTCGGCGGAATTACGGAAAATGTTAAGCGGGATCTAATTAAGAAATGTGAGTTTTCGTGTGATTCGTGATTTGGGCAGATTAAGTAAATTTTTATAATGCTTCTGGACTTGCGTGGAAATTATGTGTAAAGTTTGCGAGTGAATGCGGCAGCAGTTTTCTGTTAAGTTTTAAGTTCTAAGTTCCCAGAGTAATTTATCTGAGTCAAAAATATTTTCTCCTTCTTCAACCTCTGCTCTGTTCCTTAAGAACCTAAAAACTGTTTTATTTAGCCGTGGTTACGCCGGGAGCGCTTCTGAGTAGCCTACCTTGAAGAAGCGCTATATAAATTTCCGAAATGAAATAAATAAACCTCTGAGAACTGATGGTGACTTTAGGCTAACAGAACGAGTTAATCCGAACCTTGTCGTGCCTTTTCAGGTGCATAGTGCGCTTTTTCTGCATACAATCAAAGCACTGCTAAAAATCTATCTTTTTAAACTATAATATGACTGACATTGATTTTTTAACTGTTATGCACAACGTCCTTTTCTTCAGCTTATTCGTCATCATCATTTTCATCCTCATCATCATCTTATTGCTGTTGCTGTCGCATAGATATTTTTACTGCAGGCCTAGTGTAGACATAGTTTCTTAGTGGAGAACTGTTTGATAGAGATTTGATTGACTTTAATGTAGATGATATTGATTCATATGAGATTTGATTGACACTTTAATGTAGATGATGTTGATTCATATGAAGCAGATGATTGCCAACCAACGACAGAGATGGAAGTGATGGATCTTAGCACCAAACTTTCCGATCAAACAGACTCCGAATCAAGTGAGTAACTTGTCTTTGATTATTTTCTGTGACATTGTCTTCTATGAAATGCACTTTAAACGTTAACGTCGCAAACTGTGTTGGGAAGTTGCACATTCCTCTTCTGAAATATCATTTCAGAGTTGACTATTGTTTGCCTGTGCTTGTTTATTTATTTATTTATTTATTTGTTTAGAATATTTCTTTAGCGCCTCTTCAAGAAATCTGCTCAGAGGTGCTCTCTGCACTAACTAGCCGAAGTGATGTTAAGTGTCATAACAACAAGAAAATTTCATCAATTTGTTACACCCTTCTCATAGATGCTCTACAGTTTCTGAACCTTTTAGTGTGTCTGTTGTGTGTACTGAATTCAATTTGGTTTTTTAAAACTGATTCTTCTATTATTATCTTATCTTGTTGTCAAAGCAGACGCTGTACCTACAAACTACATGCGCTTGTCTTTGATTGTATATGGATACTGATCTTTCAAAATTTAGTTTGACTGCCTTTATAAGTTCTATGAATTATATACGTTTATTACTATGTCTGTCTGTAGACCAACATGTGGATAGAAATTGGGGTAAAAAAAGAATACTCTTAGCTTATCTAATCTTATCTTACTTGCGATCTAGTGTGCATACGCCATATATATTTATTTATTTCTTGTACGAATCTGGTCATGTGTTGATTCTGTGGAACATTTTTATCTGTTCAGAAGTGTTGGACTTGACGAAAAAAATGGTCGTTACTCCATTTGAGCGTGATTGCCACGTTAATTCATCGCCAAATGTTTCCAAGGGCAATGTTCTGGACAATGGGAAGGAAATGGGAGATGACCTACTTTCATCTGGTATGATAACAATAAAATAATAATTATAATAATAATAATAATAATAATAATAATAATAATAATAGCAATACGTTGGAGAAAAGCACTTTTAACCTACTCTTAATCAGTTACAACCTGAGGGGAAAAATAATAATAGTAATAAATAATAATAATAAAGTAAGTAAAAAAGTACCTGGTTAAGTCCATCCAGTTGCATATGGAACACAGGGAGGCGCTCATCTCCTTTTTAATGGCCTCGAGCCAGCAATGGACGAATCCCAAGGTCCTCGATATGCGAGGCCAGTGTATCGCAGGACTTGTCGTTTACTTCCCAGCTTACGCTGGTGCCAAATCATACTGCTTGGTGACAGAGGCACGTGTGCGTAAACAACTTGCCCAAGGTCGTTACCCGGAGTTGAACCCGCAACCGCATGCTCCATGATCAAGCGCATTACTGATAGGCCACTGAGTCGCACATAATAATAATAATAGTAATAATAATAGTAATAATAATAATAATAGTAATAATAATAATAATAGTAATAATAATAATAATAGTAATAATAATAATAATAGTAATAATAATAATAATAGTAATAATAATAATAATAGTAATAATAATAATAATAGTAATAATAATAATAATAGTAATAATAATAATAATAGTAATAATAATAATAATAGTAATAATAATAATAATAGTAATAATAATAATAATAGTAATAATAATAATAATAGCAATAATAATAATAATAGCAATAATAATAATAATAGTCGAAATAATAATATTAGCAATAGTTATGTGGAAATGTTTACTTTCTGTATTTGAGTAATGATACAAGCAGGACCATTGACCATTTTCGTCCTGAGACGACCAGATCCATAAAACTTGTGTGAGATAACTGCAATCTATCAGCTGTCAGAGGTTCAGACTTCTGCATTCAAACTCTGAACCAAATTATGGTTTAAGTCTTGAAAATTTAAAAGCATTGTTTATATATTGTAAGCTAATTGTCACTAGTTTTAGGCGCCCTTGTAGCGGCATAGCTGCGTTGCGGCGCCATAGAAATTGTCATTGTTATTATTATTATTATTGTTATTATTATTATTTTTATTATTATTATTGCTATTATTATTGTTGTTATTATTATTATTATTATTGTTATAATTATTATTATATTTATTTATTTTATTTTTTGGCCCCGAGGTATTTAAGATCCCTCAGGGACTTAAATATTAATTAAGAACATAATAAAAACATCTGGAACGGCACCTAATCGTCGTTGAGTTCCTGAGCAGGAAAGGCACCTCGGAATGCAACCGCATTGAATCGCTGGATCATAATACTGATGCGCTGATGTAGGTAGGAATTATTATTATTATTATTATTATTTTTCAGTTGTTTCTGAATTTTCCAGATCCTGCCGTCCTGTCGTCAACGGTTAACGAGATTCTGAAGTTCAAGGCCGACTACAAGCGCAAGAAGCAGCTGATCGTGACGAAAACAATGATTCTCGTGGAGAAAGAGCGAGAGCTGAAGGCACGCGAGAAGCAGCTCGCGGCCAGGGAAGAGGCGCTCTTCTGGAAGGAGAGCTATCTCCACAAAGTTATGGGCGGCACGGATGTCGGCACTATTCCGAACATAACTACCAGTCGGAATGGCACCGCCACGGGTCCTCCGTTCAATCCTCTGTTCGAAGCTGCTCTGCCTGGTGGTCCTTTTGGATCGAACGAAATGAAGGATGCTTCCTCGTCTGGCATTCTGCTTCCTCCGCATCTGCAGCAGCAGCAGTCCACTCCGATCGTCATGACGACGGTGGCGGCTTCTGCAGCAGCAGCAGGACCGAGGAATCGGAATCAAGTTGCAGCTGCAGTGACCTTTACGAGACCGCCTCAGCTGCCTGGATTCATGCCGTACTACCAGATGAGCTCAAGACCATTCCCGCCTACTCACATGTCATCAGTGACCTCTGGTCGTCCTCCCCCTGCTTCGCTGTTTCCTCACGGTGCGATCTCTGTACCCATGAATACCGCCCGGCTTGGAGACATCGGCGACCCGCACTTGACCCAGAAGGCCGTTGGTTGCACGGTGCTGCCACCTGTTGTCAAACGGTCCGTCGGCAGCGAAAGTACGGACCCAGGTCTTGAACCCGAGGCCGACGTCGCTTTGGGTGATGCCAACCCCGGCAGGAAGTCCTACTGCTATTCTACTGAGAAGATGGAGTCGGAGATAATTGCGGTGGCGCGTGGCAGCGCCGCGAACGAGTCAGCGCCTGGCAGCCGATCTCTGATGATGGCGCGTAAGCGAGGTCGTCCGAAAGGCTCAAAGAACAAGATGAAGCTGGCACGGCTGAACGCTGAATCTGCGGCGCTAAGACAGATGCCTCCTCTGTTGATCATTCGGTCGCCGCCTTTGAAAGATTCCTCCGGTCTGCTGGATCCAACACTACGCACACCTACATCCCTATCATTCCATCTGTCCAGAAATGCCAACATGTCTGGAATCGCCTTAAACACACGAAAATCAGCTGATCTATCATCTCCCGCGGCTGGAAACAATGGAATGCAAACAATGGAATCAAGCAGAGACCAGCAGCATCCCGCAGGTATCACAATCGGCAACAACGGCTACAGCGCAAGCCGTATCCTTCCGCCCGTGTCTTCAAACTCTTCCGGCGGCAGCTGTTCGAGTCCACGTTACGGTGCACCAACCCCAGAAGTTTCCACTCCCACGACGACGACCAGCGGGTCTCATTCCTTTTACGACCAACTACCGAACAGAGAAATCATGTCCGAGACGGTCCGCCAGCTCTTGATGTCCGCGTCGAAACCAGTCAGCAACATTCTACCGCCGCTGTCGCCCCCGAAATCTCCGGAGGAGTTTTCGCACGAGATCCCTGACGACGACGCGATGAACCTTTGCAACGTCGGCGAAAAGTCGTCTGCTGACGAAAACAGAATGTCGACGAACAGCGTTGTTTGATTGCGACGTGAACGTTTTTTTTAATGCAACCGTAGTACGTTGGAATTCCATTTAACCCTTTAATGCCGGAGGGTATAGGATTTCCTATACCATTGACTACCAGCTCGGCATTAAAGGGTTAAGTAGCTGTTGCTCTGTGTCCACGGTAGATATGGAGTAATATGTTTTTAGGATAGCTGTTCTAACGATTTATATATGAATCATTGCCGCGAGCATTTTGTAAATTTCAACTTTTAATGAAATACAATCCATTTTGTAGAATTTGACGAGAAGCTATGATTGTTTACAGTTTACAGTGGTTCTAATTGTGTGCATTTAAGCTTGTTTTCGTTGTCTGATGCATGTAAATATAGATCGACTTGCATGTGCTGTGCGGGTGAATTGTGCGCTTGCGTGCTCTTACGCTGTGAAAATTGCGAGTCTGTGTGACAGAACCTATTCCTGCCAAGGACCGTAATTGATTTATTTTGTTACTTGATAGATTAAGTACCAGGTAAATGGAAAAACGAGTTTTAAGCAGTAATCTCGATAAAGTTTCCGGCAAGAGAGATAACGTAATTGTGAGCCTTTTAGCCTTTTTGTGGGACGCAGTGGTGTAGGAGTATGTTTGGTGCCAAGAAGCCGGAAGGTTGAAGGTTAGAATGCACCTCAAGCTGCTGCGCAGGGACTCTGAGCAAGTCCTTCACTCACAGTTGCTCATGCGCTTCGGCGTGAAGCTCCGATTCAGTGTTCGCGCTGTAATCGGGAGCGCCTCTGAGGAGAGATCTTGAAGGGGCACTATAGCAAACAGAAAGACTGACAGATGGGCTCCAGTGGGCAGTGGCCAGTGGAACACGGAGATGATCCGGGAAATTAGGTGTTCCAAGAGGTATCTGATAATTTGGCAGACGTGATGACGATGTCGAAATTTATTGTTAATGAACAAAGTTTGTGGCTGATGACTGACTGCTCAAAGTTGTCGTTGTTGATATGTTAGAAAAGTGATGGTGTTGGACTCTGGTGATTTTTTACGTCTTGCATAGCTTAACGTTTGTTGGGTAGCGGCAGAGTGTGTGCGTTGGTACGTGCGTGCACACGTGCGTGCACACGTGTGTGTGTGCGTTGGTACGTGCGTGCACACGTGCCTGTGCGTTGGTACGTGCATGCACACGTGTGTGTGTGTGTGAGTTGGTACGTGCGTGCACAGTGCACAGGTGTGTGTGTGCGTTGCCTCTTTTGAAAGAGATCCTCGTGTACTTGTATGTGAATTTGGAAACAACATATTCCCATTCCCAATGTGTTAAACATTTCGCTGTTGTTTTTCTTTTTTTTTCAGTCTCGCGTTATGTTGACCGTTAAATATTTATAGATGCCTGGTAGCGCATGATGATAAAGATGATAATGTAATACGGTAATTATACTAATATTCGTTGTTTTAATCTGGCATTTATGTTATTGTTGAATACGGTATGAAGTTGCCATTGGATTTAATCCGTTAGTCACATTATGTTAAGTGAAATGGGTGTTTATTTTTAACTTTTAGCAATTTTGTGCTGATAGAATCAGATTGTGGGCGCATGGTGGTGTAGGGGTATGTTCGATGCCTTGGAGCCAGAAGGCTGTGGATTCGAATCTGCCTCAAGCTGCCGCATAGGGACCCTGAGCAAGTCTTTCACTCGCAATAATATTGCTCATGTGCTTCAGCGTGAAACTCCGTTTCAGCGTCCACGCTGTTGTCGTGAGCGCCTTTGAGGAGAAATCTTGAAAGGGTGTTATTGCAAGTGCTCATACATACATACATACATACATACATACATACAAACAGATACATATGACAGTTTGGCATACTCACTTAATATGAATTAGCATTTTTCTATCATTTTGCCATAGACTTAATTATTAAAACTTTATCGTTAGCCCAGCTTCTTTTGTTCCTTGCAGCTTTTCTAATACACTACCAGTATACTCTCGTACTGCAATGTTTAGCTGTAATCTTCGTATCAGCTTGATGTGCACCTCTTTAAATAAGCCTAACGTAGAGCGTGTATCTTAGTTAGGTTGGTGTACTAATATACCAGTCGGCTCTGAATAATATGCGACTTCTTTTGAGCTTAGCTCTGCTTACAAATGCGTATAAATGTTTCTCTTCGTGAGAGGGAACTCCTGTTGATGGATTTTCCTGACCTAGGCTGACCCTACAGTTTGTGTTGCAGCCGTGAGGAACAATTGAACAGTCTTGCAACATTCTGTGCATAAATGCTGCATGTTATTTTACAGAGATGTCTGTTCACAGACTTGTTGTCTATCGTTTTGGATTTGTTGAATGTTCTCTGCAGTCTTAGACATGGTTTTGAAATGGGGAACGAAAAAGCATACAGTTTCAGCGACAGAATGAACGTGAGCCATTGAACCAGTGAGAAGCCAGATGTTTGAAATTAAACTTCACGTGCAAGGGGTTTGTTGTTAACTGTTACTAGACGGCCGTTGATATTCTGGAGATTAACGTGCCTTGCACCGATCATATTCAATGGGTTGAGCGAGGAGCTGCAAGACTTTATTTTGCTTAAACTTGAATTTTAGTGAGATGATTCAATGTGGTCTGGAAAGGGCTCCCACAGGAACTACATACGCTTCCTGAGGCCCTTACTGATGCATTTATTTTCAATTCAAAAGCTGCTTTTTGCCGTGCTAGAGTTGAGAGCACCTCTGAATTATTAATATATGTGAATGAATCTTGTTAAGAAATTAGAAAAACTGCCCCATTTTTCATTCTGTGTCCACATCTCGTGAAGTGAGTGTTTTGGTTCAGGAATGAAGTCTTGCATTTCCTCGTTATGAAGCAGGAATTTAGAAGAAATCAGGTTTCAAAACTGCACAACAGTTGGGTAACAGTTGGGTTCGCTGTTGTTGCAATGATTGTTTTTTTGCACTGCAAAACTGAAGTGCATTATATAATCATGTAAGTTAAAACCGAACTCAAAGTCAGTTGGCGATGATTTTGTCGCTCATGTAACCTATTTTCTGATCGACTACGAGATAGAGAGAGAGAGAGAGAGAGAGAGAGAGAGAGAGAGAGAGAGAGAGAGAGAGAGAGAGAGAGAGAGAGAGAGAGAGAGAGAGAGAGAGAGAGAGAGAGCATGTGGTGCAGATGCCTTCTTATTGATGTTATGCATTTGAATGTATTTATTTTTCGGACACCATTGGTATTCAGTGCCTATATAACTTACTCTGTTTTGTTATCGACTCCTGTTTGGATTTTTACTTACGAAGAATTTTCTAACATTCCTGTTGTCTACTTATAAACATGAATATAGTATACATGATTTTGAAGTATACGCATGTATCGCGACAGCCTTGCATATTGTTACCATACACAAACTGGAGATATCTTCATGTGTGATAAATTGATGTCTTTATATGTTATATATATAATTATGTATTGTTAATACAAGCTGTTTTGTTATATATGTGAAGATAAAATTTAGATGTTTTGAAAATATTTGTATATATTTTATGAGCTCTTTAGCTTTCTTTCACACGGAGGAGGTACAGGCATGTGCTACTGTATTGTTTACGATATATGTATGACATTTAATCGTTTATTAAATATTCATAATATATGGATACTATGGTTACAGTATGAAGTAGTTTGTTGCTGATTTTTATACACTCGTGTTTTCTTTGTAGTGTTGCAACCGTTTCTGTAACGTTTCAGGTGCATTTGGTAAATTTAGGTTAAATATTAATTTTTTATCTATGGTTGTTTTTGGTGGGACGCAGTGGTGTAGCAGCATGTTCTGTTCTTATAACCGAAGGGTTGCAGGTTTGAATCTACCTTACGTCACTGCATAGCGACCCTGGACAAGTTGCTCAATGGGTAAACCACCTCACTCTCATCTCATCCCCCCAATTGGCATAAAAGCCACGGAATGGCCTTTGGGTAGAGAATTCGTCATCATAATTGTTTTATTGGTTCAAACCAACATAAGGATGGTTTTACATGATGCCTTTTGCAAAATGTTTAATTTTTAAAGTTGATGAAGTCATTATTGAGGAGCTTATCAAAGTTATAAATATTATACTGTCACTGAGTAGGGAGACACTGTATATAAAATCATAGTAAATATTTTGTCAAGTTACCATACATCAATATTGATCATAGTTTATAATATTATGACTATTTTGTTGAAACCACTATGTTTCCTCACGTCCTTTTCATTTCGTTATTCAGGTTGAAAATTGTAAACGATGGTAATATTGTTATGTGATGGAGATACCACAGCAACGTCTGACTTCAAAGTGAAGCACAGTTTCTCTGAATTTTTCAGTATGGTGCAGAGGGTTAAAATGGACTGTTGTTATCGGTGACAAGAAGTGTTAATGCTATTTTTAAAACCCTGAAGGATATGGTATCGTGTTGTTAACCCTTTAGCAGCAGGCTGCATTGTTTTCCGCATTTAAATGCACGCTCATCGTCAGAGTTGAAAACTACTCCGAGGCACCACTTCCAATCAACTTAGTTCTGTACATACTGGGTATACCATATACAGTGAGCCATTTTTGTGTCTTGATACGTCGTCTGTTTATTATTGTTGTTAATCAGACATTTATAATGACAATTACTGATTAGTTTACCTCAGATGTGATCAGGTATTATTATTGGTTGTGGTAAAGATCTAATCATCAAAACACGCTTCAACAGATGACCTCAGAGAAAGAAACGGCCAAAGTGCCGATGTAGGGGCCACCGACGACTGCCTAGTTTTGAGTATGTTTCCGCAAGTTCGGAAAGAGCTTTCTAAGAAATTCATGACAAACAACGGCAGCATTGGATATAACGCTACATGGCAAGAACTGAAAGCATTGCCTGGCATGCAGAATATGCATCGAATAACATTCTCAGAAGTCCAAGACTTTGGAGTAGATGATTATAGCATCAAAGGCTGTAGCCTTCAGAGTAGATGATTATAGCATCAAAGGCTGTAGCCATCATGGTAGATGATAATTTATCTTCATAGATGACCATAGCATCAAAGGCTGTAGCCATCATGGTAGATGATGATAGCATCAAAGGATGTAGCCATCATGGTAGACGATGATAGCATCAACGGCTGTAGCCATCGTGGTAGATGATGATAGCATCAAAGGCTGTAGCCATCATGGTAGACGATGATAGCATCAACGGCTGTAGCCATCGTGGTAGCTGATCATAGCATCAACGGCTGTAGCCATCATGGTAGACGATGATAGCATCAACGGCTGTAGCCATCGTGGTAGATGATGATAGCATCAAAGGCTGTAGCCATCAGAGTAGATGATTATAGCATCAAAGGCTGTAGACAGTGCGTAGTATAATACCACTGTGATCAGCTGAACTTCACAGATGTGAATATGATGCAAAGTCGCATTATTATATCTGAATCTGATGCAGGAGTTTTATGGCTTTATATGATTGGCTTTATACGATGAAATGCGTCCATTTGCTTCATTGACCAACTTCACACCATTGGTGTATTTTATGTACTATGTATATATATATATATATATATATATATATATATATATATATATATATATATATAGCTAATAGCTATGTATGTGTATTTATGTACAATATATACATGTGCATATAGTACATTATTATATTGCTTCATTGATCAACTTCACACCATTGGTGTATTTTATGTGCTATGTATACATTGTATATATATAGCTATGTATGTGTATTTATGTACAATATATATATACATATATATGTGCATATAGTACATTATTATATATGTATATATTATAGTATGTAATTATATATGAATTTTATATAGGAACATGTACTATAGGTCTACATACATATATATATATATATATATATACACACAATTACGCAGTGGTGTAGAAGGTATGTTTGGTGCCTTGGAGCCAGAAGGTTGCAGGTTCGATCCACCTCAAGTCGCTGCGTGGGGATCCTGAGCAAGTCCTTCACTTGCAATTGCTCATGCGCTTCGGCGTGAAACTCCGATAGTTACGAGCGCCTCTGAGTAGAAATCTTGAATGGGCGCTACAACAAGTGCTCATGCATACATATATATGTGTGTGTGTATGTAGTACATTATTATTCTATATAATTATTATAGTATGTAACTTGATTATATGTATTATATATAGGAACATGTACTATATATATATGTATTGGGTATTTGCGACAGATTGCATTTTCCACCACAGCCTGTATCGTCTATAAGGTGGCGTTCATTTGGTTATTCACCAAGTCTTAATGTGGAACGTGTGTTGGCAGTTCATTTTGTTAGGCTTGAGTATGGATGGTATTTTACATTCCACTTTGGTTCTGTAATAGGTCTGGCATATTCTCGTTTTTCCATCTATAATTACTGCTCAGTGCCTTCTTCATGGTTTGTGCATGGCTATATTTATTAGAAACGTTATACAACCCTTCGAAGAACATTTCAGAAACAAGAAGTTTTCGCTAGCATTTACTAGTTTGTACTAGTTTGTGCTGATACGATAATTCGTGATGTTTCCCATATTTGGCAGGAAGTAGATAACCATGTTAAATGAACAGTTTACGGTATATGTATTTGCCTTGTAGTCAATGTACAATCCTTATAAAGGCATGTTGTCCACAACGTGTGACGTATAACGGAGTCACTTTACGTGTGTGATGTGTGACTTGGAATGTGAGATGTGTGTCTTGGAATTTAACTTTGATTTCACGTCTATTTTGTTGCTCGAAGCAAGATTTATGAAATTCTAATTAAAAACGGTGACAGATGCAAGATAAACTTGCAAGAACATTCCAGCTGCGTAATTTGCATACAGCAACAATTTCTGTAGCATCGTCGTCAGGTGCAAGCTACTTCTTGGATGCTTTACCATCATATGTTGTCAACTGTCAGCGTAAATGCAAAGCGCTCAAAAACTGTTCTTACTGTATGAAGTTTTTTGTTTCTGAATGGGTGCTGGAAGACTGTTACATGTGGGTGGGCTAGCGACCTGAAAGGCCCAATCACGGTTTTAGTTTTGATCACAGGGACTTGTACATCAGTGGAGTTTGATGATTGGATCCACAACCTATTAGGATCATGTGCTAGTGGTCTGATGGTTTCCACGAGTTAGTATGGTGCATAGTTGTTGAGCTGTTGGGTCATTTGTAATTGTACATCAGGATGCAAAGTTGGAATTTGATGAGTGCTCATCGATTCCCAGCCGCTAAAGCTGGTCTTGTGTCTCGATTGAAATATGGTCAAACTTTTTCAATCGCAAGACCAGACGAGCAGCAGCATTGATGACTGCCTGAAGCTGAATGATACTGCGATTTGTGGCAAGCCATCAAAGGCAGTAATCGATTCGGCTGAGGATCAAACTTTGCACCAGATGGCGTGTCACGTCCTGTGTGAGAGTCCGAGACACAGATTTAACCCTTTCGTTACGGGACTAGACCCGCATCCTGGCTTAATAACCTGTCGCCGTGATGGGTTCCGTAGTGAAAGGGTTAATGTGTCGAGAAAGGACCGAGATCAATCATAGACTTCTCGTCCTTGCATTCGACAGCATCCACGTAATGACATTGAAAGGACTTTGCTCCAACTTTTTCACCCTGCCACGCTGCGAATCGTGACAAGTGTGAATGTAACATTAGTTCATCATTAGAGAACTGTAGAGAACTATTACATAGCAAGAAATATAGAGAAGTATTACATAGCAAGAAGTGTAGAGAACTATTACACAGCATTTTGTAACACCATTATTGTTTGCAAGCTCAGTTGAATGAGAGATGATAATTTCAGCGAATAGGGACCACATGACGAAAGCCAGTAAACTGATAGGCAACGTGAGTCAAGAGGTTTAGTAACCAGTCGGGCAACTGCCCATTTGTTTTTGTTTTTTGCCGTGAATTTGCAATAGTTGTGACTACCGAAGGACCTCGCTTAAGATAAACTATCACTGTATATAATGATTTTGGGTCAAAATTATGTACAAATTTAAAATTCTGTTCATATTCTATTTAAATGTGTTTATTTAAATTTTCTGATGCAAATTAAAATGCGCTTGCTCAGTAAAAAAAATGCCCTGGGCAGCTGCATATGAATCGCACCATTGTAGTTTTCAAAGTTAGGATTTATGTTAGTTGCATGAATGATTAATATTGTCTTCTCAGTGACCTTACGATGCTCGATTTTTCTGCTTGTTAGCAATAATTCAACTTTGTCAGGTTCGTTTTTACAGGGTGCATTGCTTGTTGTTGTTGTTGTTGTGCTGGAATAGAATATTTGAATTTCTGTTTTGCCGAATGTTGTATTTGTTTTGATTCTGCCTTGGGCATGGATGAAATTCGATGTTTTAATTGCTTGGTTTATGTTTGAAGACTACTTGCCTGCCAATGGTTAAATATTGTAACATATGATAGCTGTAACAGAAGGTAGCTAGCTGTAACTGGTGAAGCTATAAACATTTACTCCAGATAATAAGATTTCCAAGAGAAAAGCAAGGCCAGGCGGTGTTTTCTATGCACAGTAATTGACATAATTTTTGTTGCGAGATTTTAGTCGGTTTGCTTTATTTTAGCCATACGATATGAGCTGTTTATTGTTTAGCATCGTTATGTTTAAGAGGAATGTTATTTTGTTTAATTTGTTATTGGTTCATAACCAAGGCCAGTAAAATATTTTGTTTTTATGGTTATGTATGTTGTTGACATTTTCCAATAAATTTATTGAAAAAAAACTAGATTTTTACTCCATTGCCATGCAGACCAAAGTTCGTGGTATTAGCAGTTGGTCGTAATGAATTAATTTACCTACTTACCATGCAGGCATTTATAAAGCACCTCAAGTAGGGCGAACCTTTCAGAGATGCTCGCAGTTCGCATTGCCTTGAGCAAAACAAATAGGTTAGTTGAACAGTAAAGGAGGAGAAGCTTAGCTAAAAGTTGAGGTCAAGTAGGTGTGTTGCAAAGAATTGCAAAGAATGACTAATTGAGGTAAATGACCACTTCATGTAAATAGGTTAATTGCAGCAGTGCTGTTTTTAAGGAATTTTTAGAACTGCACACCCCTTCTTTCCTTTCCCATCCTCCATGGTAAAATTACTCCCAATCGGAGGAAAAAAGCCTTTCTCAACTAATTTTAACTGCACAGAAGTGCTTCTGCAACTACACAAATCCATTTAGAACTGCACATTTTGTGTACAACTGCACGTTAAAAAAGCCCTGGGTTGCACCACATACTAGCCTACAGCTAAATACAGTTGCTTTAGTATGAGAAACTAGAAGATGAAACTATTTGAATAGCAATGCAAGAATGTGAGATGGCTGGAAGAGGCCGAATTATTACATCGGCTAAATATTTCGGGTGTGACCCCCGTTGTGCTTTGGAGACCAAGATGAGGATTTTGAATTTAAATGCATGCAGTTCGAGAAAGCCAATGCCGTTCGAGAAAGCCAATGCCGTTCGAGAAAGCCAATGCCGTTTGAGAAAGCCAATGCCGTTCGAGAAAGCCAATGCCGTTCGAGAAAGCCAATGCCGTTTGAGAAAGCCAATGCCGTTCGAGAAAGCCAATGCCGTTTGAGAAAGCCAATGCCGTTCGAGAAAGCCAATGCCGTTCGAGAAAGCCAATGCCGTTTGAGAAAGCCAATGCCGTTCGAGAAAGCCAATGCCGTTCGAGAAAGCCAATGCCGTTCGAGAAAGCCAATGCCGTTTGAGAAAGCCAATGCCGTTCGAGAAAGCCAATGCCGTTCGAGAAAGCCAATGTCGTTCGAGAAAGCCAATGCCGTTCGAGAAAGCCAATGCAATTGTTCACACATGCAGCTAGGAAATACGAAAGTATCATGGTAGGCGTGCTATTAATTAGACTAGTGGCAGCATTTAGGACTGACTAGCCTTGGGCAGACCAATGAGAGGGGAATTACAGTAGGATAGTTATCTGGGAGCATAATATGAACACTTGAAGCGGAGTTGTAAAAAAAACAGAACACAAGACAGAACTCCGAACAGCCCTTGGATGCTTTAAAATTTAAATGAAAATAATTACGAAGAACATGTATGCCTAAGGTTAGGTGTTTAAAAGAAAGGGAGCTACATCCACCATAGGGTAACCATAGTGGTTCTAAACTCGGCTACTGTGTGTACACTGACAGCGCCAGTCCCAAGCCTGTATAAAGGAAGAGAGCGCCACTAATCATCTTTCCAACGACAGTGTCGTTAAACAGCAACATCTATAGCTGTTCCGCCGTTGTGCGTGCGTGCGTGCGTGTGTGCGTGTGTGCGTGCGTGCGTGCGTGTGTGCGTGTGCGTGTGCGTGTGCGTGTGCGTGTGCGTGTGCGTGTGCGTGTGCGTGTGCGTGTGCGTGTGCGTGTGCGTGTGTGTGTGTGTGTGTGTGTGTGTGTGTGTGTGTGTGTGTGTGTGTGTGTGTGTGTGTGTGTGTGTGTGTGTGTGTGTGTGTGTGTGTGTGTTCGTGTAATGCATGATCAAATACAGGTTAACAAACCGCAACCTGGTACATTGAAACAGACTAATATTGAACTGAAAGAATAGAAGAGTAAGGGGAGCAATCAGTCATTGGAACTGAAATATCACGATAATACGTGTAACGTCGTCTCACTCATCCCATGAATTCACCAAGAGTTTGTCTTCTATTCGCTCGACACAGAAAACACTGCTTTTTCACAAGGTTAGTAGGATTGTTAATTTGTAATATTTGCTATCCCGACACCTCCCTGTCCCAATTCCCTTGCACCGAGATTGACCGATCAAGGCGGTGCCGGCGGTGGGCGGTCGTTGGAGTTTTGCCACTGCCGCACATCCCGTCCCCATACCCCTACCCCTCTCAGTCTCGGCGCTACGCGTCTCACGAGCGTCCTCCGGACGCTTGAGGAATGAGCAAGGTATAGGCTATCTTATCTCTAGCTTGAGGAATGTCTTTCCCCTCCAGAAACCTGAAGGGGGACTAGATTAAACACTGATTGATCACGTTACACAATAGAGCTCGTTTACTTCGTTGATACAGCCTCAGGACCTAGGGTTAAGAGATTTGTAAAATTGTAATACCTTTGCTCTAACAAAATTTACTGGAGCCTCCCTTCTGACATAAATTCTTCACTCCTAGGCCTACTTGGTTTGGGAATATATATAATACACCGTGAGGCATAAAAAAACAAAGCCCATAGAAGAATTGTTATAGCCTAATTTTAACAATATTCAGACAATATCAATGAAATTCAGAAAATTTATAGCTAAATAGCAGGCAATGTAAAAAGATTTTCAGTTTGTAGTCAAACTGTCCGCCTTTAGCTTCTACGCATGCGCGAAGTCGCTTGCGCCCTTCACGCACCGCCGAGTCAATAATTCGCTGGTCAAGATCGTTCCAAGCTTACACGATTCGCTTACGAAGATCTTTAACATCACAGATATTTGTTTTGTACACCATTTCCTGCATGCATCCCCATATTTTATAATCGACAGGATTCAGAGCTTGGCTGTTAGGGGTCATGTAGCTTCAAAGAGAGATATTGCAACCGACCGCCTTTTACGCACACGTTCGACGTTTATAGCAAACCCCTGATGGAGCCAGTCGGTGTTTCTTCTCTGAGGCGCACGTTAATTCACGTTGTTGAACCGGGGGTAAAAATCAACGGCCAATACTACAGAGATGTTTTACTCACGGAATGCCTTAGCCTATACCTGAAAATCGAGAACTCTCTGAATATTACATTTTCCAGCAAGGTGGTGCTCTAGCGCACAGACATCGAGAAACGGTGCATGCACTTCTAACGAATAAAGCTCTTGGCTTCATAATTCCTACGTTATGAGCCCTTAACAGCCCAGATCTAAATTCCCTCGATTATAAAATTTGGGGATGTATGCAGGAAATGGTATAAAAAACAAAGGTCCGTAATGTTGAAAATCTTCGTAAGCAAATAATGCAAGCTTGGAATGATCTTGACCAGCGAATTATTGACTCGGCGGTGCGTGAATGGCGCAAGCGACTTCGCGAATGCGTAGAAGCTAAATGCAGACTGAGTAACCTACAAACTGAAAATCTTTTTACATTGCCTCCTATTTAGCTATAAATTTCCTGAATTTCATTTACATTGTTTGAATATTGTTAAAATGACAACAATTTTTCCAGGGGCTTTGTTTTTTATGCCTCACGGTGTATATGTAGTGTCGCCGATCGCTCGACAAGTAGGCTACGTACGAGGTGTTCGATCGCAGCGAGTAGAACCAAAGCTCGGATGTTTCAAGATTTAATTGTATCAGACGATGATAGATACGTTGACAGCGATCAAAATATAACGACCACTTAAACGACGACCACGATGACCAAGCTACGAACGGTTCTATTACCGTGCACTGCGTGCAGCCCCTTTTAAACGCGAGGAACAAAACGCTTCGCTTATGCTGCGGCGCTGGACGAGCGTAGTGGAACAGCACCTGTCATTGCAATTCGCGAAACCGCTCTGGGAAACTTCACTTTATCAACCATAAGGCCATCGTTATCTTTCGTGACATAAGCTGTTATAATATTGCATAATCTTACAACTGTCCGGTTTCCTAGGCCTACGTGACAAAATTTGCTATAAATACAGAAGACTTCGTAGGAAGTTCATTGGTGTTGGAGTTCGCCTCTGCAGACTTCAAAGACAAGGAAGATGCGTTCATTTGTGGCTTTACTTGCTGCTCTCAGCCTGTGTGAGTAGCTGTCTACGACTAAAAGTGCTATTCGTAACAGTCTCTTGCCATGCAGTTACCTGAAAGAGAAAACTGCTGAGGCTGATTCCGTCTGGATGAAGAAAGTTTGGAAGGAGAAGAGAGGTGTAAAGAAACTGTAGCGGGCTATTTTTCAATTGATCACTAGGGCCCACAATATTATATTTAGTTTGTGTCGTTCATTATTAAATCTTGTCATTTTCACAATGGAAGTGTCCTGTGATGTTTGCGATGATAGTCAGACATTTAGCTTGCTTCTTGATAAATTTAAGATCTGGGTTCAACGATAATCTTCAGGGCCGATATGCATATAAGTAGGAATAGCGTAGGCTATGGGACCAGGTAGACCTTCCTCCAGACGTAACTCATCCAGACGTAGCCGTTGGAATGTAGCCGTATGCATAAAGATAGAATTGAAAGTGAATAACTAATCTACACATTCCTTGCACCCGACGATGCATGACGCTCCCCCAATTCAATAGGTTAGAGCTGAGCGCGCATGCGTGAAAGATATTTATATGCGGTCGTTGCCAGCGTGGGGTGAACAGATCAAGACCTATAGACGGTCCACAGGGAAATCTCAACGGCCGCCTATTGTTCACGCTGTCCAGCAAAGTCGGCTGTCTATTGTTCACCTTCGGAGTAGCAGGCTTATACCTGCCTCCGAGTTCGAATAAAGTTATACCTATCGTAAATCGCTAATCACAAGCCATGCATACGGCAATTATCCACTGCTCCCGCATAGGCCACGTTTAAGCTAAAGAGTATGAGTTATACCCTCTTGTGCATATCGGCCCTGGACCGATATGCACAAGAGGGTATAACTCATACTCTTTAGCCTAAATGTGGCCTATGCGGGTGTAGTGGGTAATTTCCGTATGCATGGCTTGTGATTAGCGAACTACGATAGGTATGACGTTGTTCCAACTCGGAGGCAGGTATAAGCCCGCTACTCCGAAGGTGAACGATAGACAGCCGACTTTAGCTGGACGCGCGAACAATAGGCAGCCGTCGATATTTCCCTGTGGACCGTCTATTATAGGTCTTGATCTGTTCACCCCACGCTGGCAACGACCGCATATAAATATCTTTCACGCATGCGCGCTCAGCTCTAACCTATTGATTTGGGAGGAAAGCAAGCGTCATGCATCGTCGGGTGCAAGGAATGTGTAGACTAGTTATTCACTTCCAATTCTATCTTTATGCATACGGCTACATTCCAACGGCTACGTCTGGCTGAGTTATGTCTAGAGGAAGGTCTACCTATAAGATAGCCTATACCTTGCATACCGGCCCTGACGTTCTGCTATCAACAACGTAGGGCATTTCAACTGGTTTCCATTTATATATCTTTCGGATTGGCGTTGAAATGAGATGACGGAATCTGTGGCAAAAGAAAGTTTAGGCTTACCTGAGATAAATTCTACAAACTATTTAGAACCAAGGTAAATATATTTATTAATAAAAGATTATATATAATTCATCAATGGCAATGCGAATATGGCAATGAGTCTAAATGAAAATTCTACAAATTGATCCAACCACTTGTTTCCTCGAACATTAGATTATGTGGACAAACCAAGGAAACTAGAGGTTCAAATAACTAGACTCAGGATGAACGGTGTCCTTTCCAATGCATGGTTGAATATTATACGCAGAAGTGAAACAGATCTCCATTCAGATTGCCGAGTAACTGAGACAATTGATCCACACCTTAACTGAATGTAAAGAGCACAATTATATTCAAGGGATATGTGTAGGCCCGTGAGAGGTGTTTGGAGAAAGTAGTTGATTTTAATACCAAAGGTATTCTGTCTACCAGAAGTATTTATCTGGAAGTATACAATTTAAATACGAAAATGAGAGGTGAAAAAAATATTTAGGCCTTACAAAAACAAATACATAAAATTGCAAGTGCATAGAACATGTAATAGGCCTAATTATTATCATCATCATCATCATCATCATCAGGCACCATGGGCTCAACGCCCGTAGGTGTCCACTGCCATTTTCACCAAAAATCTCCACTGTTCCCTGTCCATCGCCATGTGATTCAGCTCCTGGAGTGATGCTCTTCCCCACCCGATGATGTCGTCCAACCATTCTCTGTGCGGTCTTCCTCTCCGATTTGTTCCCTCCATTCTGCCGAAAACCAGTAGTTTTATTTTCCTGTCGTCCCCCATTCTGCATATATGCCCAAATAACCCCATCTTTCTCCTGATCAGCTTCTGCATAATATTCTCCTTCAGGCGTATTCGTTTGTATAGTTCGACATTTGTAACTTTTTGTGTCCAGCCTATTCTCAGAATCTTTCGGTAGCACTTTCTTTCGAATGCCAACATCCTCCGCTCTATCTCCTTTGTCACCACCCAAGACTCGCATCCATAAAGCACACCACTGAAGACACATGTCTGTAGTACTTTCATCTTAGTTTCCAGTCTTATCGCCTTGCTCCTCCAGATCTTGTCCATGGCTTTTAACGTTGCTGTGGCTTTTGCTATCCTTGCCCATACCTCCTTTCTGTTGTCTAGATCATATGTCGTATTGCTCCCAAGATATGTAAACTTTTCCACGTTCTCCAACTGGTTTCCATCGATGAAGAACTTCTTTCTACACTCCTTTTCTCCGAATACTAGCGTTTTCGTTTTCCCGAAGTTCATGGACAGCCCATACCTCTTTCCTTCCTCGTTCAAAGCTTGTGCTGTTGTTTCTAGCCGTTCCTCGTCGCTATCGATCAAGTCGATATCGTCTGCGAAACATAGGTTATTGATCCTTGTGCCACTTATTACCACCCCATTCTCTTTATTATCATACGTAGGCTTATCAAATGCAAATATGACTTGCGTGCATACATGTATATACATGTACACTGCGTCCCAATAAATCGGGCACCCCATTTATAATGCGAATAAAACAGGTAAATCATAATCGATTTCCGAAATTTCAAAACTGTTTTATCCTGAGATAATTATCTTACACTGATTCAAATATGAAGTTTTTGGCATGAATATTGACGTCACAATTACGTCATTTGCATAAGAGAATTCAAATGTTAAGTACCGAATACAACGATTTTTGTTAACATTTGGTTTCGATATGTAAATTAACGACGTCATTATGACGTAATTTTTTAGCGAGGGCCGTTCATAAATTACCAATTTGTAGATAATTAATTAAAGGATGAACAACACGACTAGAAGAAATGTTCCGTCCAAGACCGACTGCTGGCTCTCTGCTGACAATCTCAACTCTCATAACGCGAAGATGTCAACCAATCCCAACTATGACGCTCCGCTACATAAGCAGACTATTGCAACCGATCAACCATTTAGGCCTACCAACGAGCTCAGAGTATTTAACATTCTTGATCGTCACAGCCATACATGTACAGCCGATGCATGGCCTTGTGCTCTACCAGGTCTACCTGCATGGTTCCTGCGTCTGACGGCTCCAGGAGTCCAGTGTGACTGACTTCATTAATTAATCGATTGATCAACTTAATGACTAGACCACGGGACTCAAAATTAATAGTCATAATAATAATATGCCTTTCACTGGTTTTCACACAGAGCGGTGATTACATTCAAAAGACGAGGTGGTGTATATGAAAACGACGTGTTGGCATAAATCAATAATATGGGCCCATAGTAGCCTATGCCGCATCGTTGGTTGTCGTCTACCTTGCCGAAAAAGGCAAGGAGTCAATATATTTACGGCTTTATTTAGTGCTTTAGCAAGGTAATTTCAAATTGGATTTCAAGCGATGAGACTTTACGAACTGAATAAAGCTCACTCGTGGGTCAGTAGAGAATAATAAATTTTGTCCAATGTAGAATAATTCTGTTTTACACCAACGAATGCCGTGACTGTCAGTTATTATAGATTATGCCATAGGGCCTACACCATCATCTCGCAGCAATAGCTGGTAGTGCATAAGCTTGAAATCGACTTCTTATACATTCTCAAGATATTAATGTTTCTTTGCGCCACAATGATTGTGATGATTAAAATTTATGCATTTGTGATCAATTCGTTGTAGGCCAGGCGAGGCCCCAGGCATTCATCGGTGGAGCTGGTCCGTCTTTCTTTATGAATGGTGATCAATACGTCGTCGGTGGTTCAGATGCTTCACCAGGAGAGTTTCCATGGCAACTGTCGCAGACAAGAGGAGGCTCGCACAGCTGCGGAGCTTCTCTGTTGCAGCGAAATTGCGTACTCAGCGCAGGTCACTGCGTCGATGGAGCGTAAGTAAAAAGACGAGGTCTATTAATAGGCATCTGGTCACGCACAATACTGATAACGACTATAACATGTGCATTGTGCAACGTTTTAGTTTGTATCATTAATTTGCCTATTGATTGGGCATAATATTATTGATTGGTGGCAATGTACGTACGCGCGCAATGAGTGCGTATCGGTAAAGGAAGTTAATCAGTTTGCACTGAATGCATTTTGTTCTTCAATATGAAACATTAATGTTCAACTCACAGCGAGAGCAGCAGCAAAAGAACGGCGTCTAATAAATCGTCGCCTCAGAATTATCTTCGCGTGTCTCCATATTTGTAGAAATCGAGTTTAGACTTGTTTTGTAGCAAAAAATTGTTTATCTTTCTTCACTGTTAACCGTTAGGAGATACGATTTCTGGTTTTAAAGATAGTCAACGAAAACTAGCCTACTTGTCGTATGTCCATTTTCAGAATGATCTTTGTCGTATCTCCTATTTATTTTTGTCGTATCTCCACGGTTAAAAGCAGCGGCGCCGCCAGGATTTTATTTCTGTACGCACAACTTGCACAAAATAATTGAAGCGAACAGCGATCGATACGAGCTTATATTCAGGGGCGGATCCAGGATTTCTGGTTAGGGGGGGCGTAAATACTAGGGCCTACCAATTCAATCCCATATATATATATATATATATATATAATATATATATACAGTGCTTAAAGTGTAAAAAAGTGCCAGGACGCTGTAGGCCTAGTGTAGGACTAATTGGTCGTCAGTGGCGGCGCCGAAGGCGGGAAGTTGCGAGTGCCGAAGGCACGAAGCCCATCCCGACTAGGGGGTCTTGGGGAGCGCCGTAAGCTGCCCCAGCGGGGTCTGGGGCGGAGCCCCAGCGACCAGCGCATTTTTGGGTGTTTCGACCTTAAATGGAGCCATTTTAGGTTCTTGTTTGCCAGCTATTTGTGAACGACAAAGTCGCGAAATTTTTAAGAATAAGTCGTTTTTCAGTGTCGCAAGCTACCAGGATAACAATAAAAATCAAAATGTTATTGTAAAAGAGAAAGGTTTTGTCTTTACAGTACGCTCCCCCAGCGGGGTCTGGGGGCGGAGACCCAGCGACCAGCGCATTTTTGGCTGTGTCGACCTCAAATGGAGCCATTTTTAGGCAGTCGTGTTGAACCTATAATAATATATCTTTCTTTGGGCGCATAACGTATAGGTAGGATATAGGATTCTCTCGTGGTAATAAGGAAATTCAAACTGTCACCCAATAAATTTAGACCATGTGACAATAATATTATATAAAAGTTTGCGCCCCTAGAAAAATTCCTGCGGACGCCCATGCTAAAGGCTTCAAATTATTACCCCCTCCTAAACATTACCCCCCCCCCCCCTGCAAACTGTAATTTGCATCAATCGTCGCATTTATTGGACTGAAAATATCAGAAAAATAATCCCGCTTCTTGTTTTGGTCTGAAGATTTTCATCCGTTATCCCACTTCGTGGTTTGGTTTGTTATAAATATTTTCATCTGTAACTAAAATACTAAATCGCCGCTGAAGTTACATGGAGAAATGGCTTCGAGGCTATTATTTTTTTCGAGTAAAATATTGATAACAAACCACAGTGGGATGACGGATAAATCTATGCAAATCTAGTGTCCGGGGGTAATCTGAAACCGGTTACGGTACAAGTTGCCGGGGGGTGATGTTTAGGAGGTGCAATTTGATACCTTTAGATCGGTATATTGCTATTGCTATCGTCGCCTTGAAGCCGGAATTTTCCAGGTTCGAATCCACCTCGCCGCGTAAGGACCTTGGGCAAGTCCTTCACTCACAATTGCTCAGCGCTTCGGCCGGAGTAGAGAGCTTGAAGGGGCGCTATAACCAGTGGCGGATCCTGAACTCTTCCAAGGGGGGGGGCAAAAATCTTAGAACCTGGGATGGGACAGGTGAAACAAATTTCGAAATTTGGTTGCTGGTCGAAAATAAATAGGGATCAGTCTTTGGCTGAAGTACTTTTCATCCGCCAAAAAAGTTGATGAGGTTTTTTTTTTAGTCATCTGCCAAAATTTGTTTTGAGAAAATCATACCATTTCATCCGCCAAAAAAGTTGATGACCTTTTTTTACTCCTCCACTTGAAAACCGACTGGGGGGCCACGTCCCATGCCATTTTCCGAATAGGGGGGGGGCAATATGCCATTACACCCATATGCATATTGCTAATTTCATACCAAATGGGGGGGCCACGTCCCATGGCAGTTTTAAATGGGGGGGCCATGGCCGGATTGCCCTCCTCTGGATCCGCCCCTGGCTATAAAAAGTGCACATAAAAACACATACAAACAAAAATTAAATTTAAACAAAAGTTTTAACGGTTTTACATCCAGGAATCCCAGGATCCATAGACCTCTAGGGCCTAGGCGGCTATAAGACGCTCAATGCCAAGATGGCTCTCTATTAGAGTGTAAGTAAGTAAGGAAGTAAGTATATTCTATAGATTATAAAATTTCAATAGAATTTCATCGCTTATATAATAAATTTACAATTTGTGAAAAAAAATTTGTTTGCCTTTCCGCGCTGTACGCACTTGCGTAAGTGCGTACGCCTAACGGCGCCCCTGGTTAAAAGTGCATTGTCGTAGGCCTACATGTCCAGAGAAAGCCCATCGTTGATTGGACGATAAAGAGATACGACATTAATACACCGCCCACTTCGTTGTATCATAGTGTCGCAGCCTCGCAGGCCTATGTCCAGAGAATAAAAACGTTATTTTATTTAAAAGGGTATTAGCCTAAACTTGCGAAAATTGAAACGAACAAAGTCGCAATTGATTGTGTATTTCTTTCTTTTATTATTTCATATTTTGTTTAAACATTTTCTCACGTCAGGATGACTTGCAATCGATTTAAATCCATTATACACAACATTTTCCAAATTTCAGAAAAACCATTCTAAGTTTCAGTTTAATTTTTGTGCAACATCCTTTAATTAATGTCGATGCTTTAATATGACGTCTTTGCTTGAAGTTTTATTGCACTGGATATTTTTTTGGCGTCCAAAGTTGCGAAACTTCTACCTCATTTTTCTCGGAATTCACAAAAGTGGACATGTATACGCGAAGATATTTCTCAGGCGACGAAATATAAGCTGGCAGTTAGGATTTTATTATCGGTACGAACTTTTAGACGCTAACATCAATTTATTACGAGAACGATACACCCGACTGTTGCTTTGCGTATAATGTCGCATTTGGAAGTTCTAGTAATTCTATCTGGTGTACGGACATTTGAACGGTGGTCAATTGAACGGACGACACTTGACCGGCGACACTTTAACGGGCGATATTAGAACAGGCCGACAATAGAACAGGCGACACTGTCTTGACCGGAGCGTCATATTACCGGGCCGACTAATGAACAATTCACAAGGTGCGGCGTTGTACACTATACCTGAGTTTTGACTGAATATTGCATGGGAGCGACGTGTGTCGACACTGAATACTAGAGACCATAAGCGTACGGGAGATTTAAACAGTGGGGGGGGGGGGGGGGGGGCAAAGATTATATATCCGAAAAAGTTGATGACCTTTTTTAGCCTAGTCGTCCGGGGCTGTGTTTGCCAGAAAAACCAGACTTGCCCGAAAGTTGACGATCTTTTTTCAGACGTCCGAGGTGTGTTTGCCCGAAAAACCAGACTTGCACGAAAGTTGACGACCATTTTTTAGTCGTCCGGGGCTGTGTTTTCCCGAGAAACCAGACTTGCCCGAAAGTTAGGGGGCATTTGCCCCTCTAGACCTCCGCCTCGGACGCCTATGCTAGAGACAGTTATACAAAGTCATCTAATACGGTACACCAAAGTTTTACTGTTACGTTTATGTGTGAAGAAAAATTTTGTTTTTACGTGTGAGACATGGATTTAATATATGGATGTAGCATAATTATGGTAAAAGACGCTCATACATCGAAATTATGAGTATTTGAGAGAAAAACAATACGAGAATGGCAGAATATCATGGCGATGTCGAATTTGTCACATAACTAGAAGACGTTGAACTTGGTAGGCCTAGGCCTACATGCAGGCCCGGATTAACCACGGTGCTGATTGTGCTGCAGCACAGGGCCCCGAGTTTCGGTGGGGCCCCCAAATTGCAAAAGTACAAAATAAATAAAGTGAGTATTCAGGAAAGAAATAGTACAAATTGTAGTGCATAGGCTAGCAAATTAGCAATCATAGATATGACTAAATAATATATAACCAAATAATGTCACAGTGTATGATGACGTCACCTTGATGTATCCCTCTCAAACTGTACGAGCCACTGATAACTTTTGTGGAGGAAATGCGAGGGACTTTCGATGATAATTATAGAGAAGAAGTTCCGGTGTTACGTAGATAATCACCAATACAAAGAAGCCGAACCATGGGCGGTGGGCGGAGTTTATCAGGGGGCAAGGAGGAGGGGCTAAGCCCCCAAGAAGGTCCAGAGTCATATTTTTTACCATGACAATGGTATCTTTTCCCGGGCTTAGCCCCCCAGAAGGCCCAGACTCAAAAATATATGCGGGAAAAAAGGATTTTTTTCGCGAAACGAAACTTCAATCTCATAACTAAAAAAGGTCAATTTTTGGCGGAAAAGTAGTATGCTTTTATGAGATTTCGACCTGATGACTAACAAAAAGGTCATCAACTTTTGGGCGGAGAAACTAGCATGGTTTTATGAGATTTCGACCTGATGACTAAAAAAGGTTATCAAGTTTTTGTGCCGAAGATACAAAAATTTCGGCGCCGTTCGCTCTGGACTAAGTTTCCGCCCCAACCTAAGCCCAAGTTTTTAGCCCCCCCCCCCCCCCAAGAACGGAACCAAACTCCGCCCATGATGTCAGTGCGTGAGTCATGAGCTAGTGACAATTGTCATATCTACTTCTTATGTGCTGTAAAGTATAACAAAATATGTTTCGGGTTATTGTATGTCTGCCTGACTTCTTAAAATATACGGGGCCCCGTCATTCGATCAGCACAGGGCCCCCAAAACTGTAGATCCGGGCCTGCCTACATGTCAAAGACAGTGAATGTTGGATTGCTTTTAGATCTTACTATGACTTTACCGATCAATTGTCCACCGGTCGTCTGTCGCCCGTTCAACTGTCTGGCCGTTCAATTGTCTCAGCGGTCATCTGTACACCGTTCTACTGTCGCCTTTCTAGTGTCGCACGTTCTTTTGTCGTCCGTTCTAATGTCATGGAACCTTCTATCTATATAAATAAAAATGAAACTTTCCAATAGTTCGTAATTTTTTTTCGCGAAAAGTCACGCACCGATTGTTTTGAAAATTTACCGAAACCTTCCATTCCAATAGGACCGTGTCTTAAGATTTTTTTTCACGAAAAAAACGCAATCTTTTTTACAAAAAGTGAACTTTGCAATCCGTTCGACCGCCATTTGCAAATTCAACAAAACCACAGGGTTGCCAGATTTCCGAAACGTTTTGTCCCGGAATCACGTTGTAAAGGCGCCCAAGTGTCGCGAGATTTACGAAACGCAAAATCACGTTGTTAAGTCGCCCCGAAGTCGCGAATTACCAACTTTATCGCTGTTGGAAAGAAACGGTGAGAGGGAGGAAAGAAGGAAGAGAGAGCGGGACGAAGAGGGAGGGGAGGGACCGGTGGAGAGGGATGGATAAGGCAGGGATGCAGGGAAGCAGAGGGAAGGGGAGGGGATGGGAGGAGTAGGGGAGGGGGAAGGGGAAGGGGAGGGGGAAGGGGAAGGGGAGGGGAGGGGAAGGGACGGGGGCGAGGGGGGACGAGGGAGGGAGAGTTTATGTTTGGAGGGATGGTTGGACGCTCTTTTCAGCCACAGCAACGCGTGGCCGGGTACAGCTAGTTATTCATATTTTTCAGAGAGATATTCTTTAAAATTCTTAAAACAATTGCAAACGTTCTACATATTACAGTACTCCAGGAAGCATGACCATTATCGCTGGCCTACACCAACGATCGGGCACGGCTGGAAGTCAGGAAGTAGACGTCATCGGGTACACGATAGTATGTTGACCATTTCTGTGAAGAAACCTTCAATAGTCAAATACTTTAAGTGCATCGCGTTGCTAATGAGATTCATTTTCACGTGTTATTGCGATGTGAAATCAGTGGCGTAGCTAGGGGGCAGAGGGGACATGTGTCCCCGGGCGCCGAGCGAAGGGGGCGCCAAAATGAGGGCTAAAAGTAACAATTCTACACTTGTATTTTAGGCAATTTTAGCCAATTTATCCCATGTAAATTTGTAAGATCGAATTTTGGCGCCCCAAAACATCCAGTTAGATTAATATTACTTACAAACCGCTTGCCAGACATGATTTTTGGCGCCCCATTAAGCACTAACGGGCGACGGGCACCCCATACTTTGTACATGACCAAACCCCAACGCAGGGTTCTTAGGCCAGGCACAGTCTGACTGCACCCAAGATATTCCCACTCAGAAATTCCACACCCCAGTTAATGATCCTAATACAAGCTCCCGCGGTCAACCTGGCTTTGAAGCGATCTTGGGCCGGAACGAATCTGGATTCTGCTGCATCTTGCCCAATGGCCGATTAGAAAGAGGGTGGGGTTACTGGGTTATGCTGGCCCGAGTAGAGGTACCATCTATCCATTTGTGGGCGGCGAGTGAATTAGTTTGGCTTGGCTCTAGACTTGTCTCTGAAACTGATGCCTGATAGCAGAGGTGGTACCAGATAGATATTTGTCTGCTTCATTGGGTTAAGATGTCTGTCAATAGTAGGCATTCCGTCAATTACCTTGGACTTCAATTCTGAAGCAGTATTAGATAAATGAACAAATAAATTATGCGCTGTCTTGTGCTGTTATTTTGTTCGAATGCAAATAATTAGGCCTACTATTAAATAAATAACAAATTGGTTAGTTTTACATTATAACTTCGTACAAGATATCAACTACCGGTACGTAGCTATTAAATTTTTATTCTTTCATCGACAGCAGGTAGGCCTATGTGCTATGATATCATTTTATGTATGATAAATCATTAATACATTTCAAATGGTAGGCCATACATAGTTTTTAGTTTGATATTATTTCGTTTGTGCTGATTGCATAAAACCATAATTATCATAATTATGGTATTGTTACAAGGCTAAAATACAAATTATAAAAATGTTTTACTGACAGAAGTAAGATAATTAGCCTACTCTTTAGAACGAACTCCCAAATTACCTCCGTCAGTTTGCTCATGTAATTCAGACTAATTCTTTCTTGCCTTTTAATTTCACCTCATTCACTTAGCCTACACTCACTTCTGCTACTTTCCGGTTGCCACTTGATGAAACTCTCGACTGAAAACCGAACTCTTCAAGGGGCCGTCCATAAAGTACGTCACACTCCAGGGGGCAGGGGTGTAAGAAAGTGTGACAGTTTGTGACAGAGGGAGGGGGTTAGGCCATGTGTGACGTCACACATTTATTTTAAAAAAAATTATTTCTAATTCTTTTATATATATTTTTAGTAGAATTTAATAGCTTTAAAAATAAATTTCAAAAATTTTGTGAAACATTTGAATTAGTTTTATGTCAAAATAGCATGAAATAGAGCGCTAGTAATGCTGTTGCGAAGCCTTGTTTTAGGCCACATGTATAGCCTTGCGGTGTTAATTTGTTTTTATTCGAAAGTGTGACGTACTTTAGGGAAGGGTCCGAGATTTGTGACAGTTTGTGACAGAGGGGAGGGAGGGTCAAAAATGGTCAAAAATAGCGTGACGTACTTTATGGACGGCCCCCAACCGATCATATCATGATTATAGTGCACCATCATTAGTACACTACCATCATTAAGGCAGAGGGTGGGGAAACGCCCCTTTACGGGTTTTTCTTTTTATCTACAACGTGAGTACAGTAGCGGCGCTAAGGGGGTAGGGGCTAAGCCCCCCGAAAGGCGATTGGTTTCTTCCCCATGTATACATTTAAATACTTCGACGTTTAGCCCCCCCCCCCCAAAAAAAAACCCCTGACAATTCCAATTAAATTTCGACTTGATGACTAAAAAAGGTCGTCAGAAATTTTGGCGACGAAAATGGGGGAAAAATTCGGCCAGGATTCAGCCCTCCCTCAAAAAAATTTAAATCTTGGCGCCGCAACTGCGTGAGTAATACCATTTCGAGAGTGAGATTATATTGTAAGATCTAGTGCTGAATATCCTAAATACAGTACTACTGTGTTTGATAAAATTCCAGAAGGATGACATTAAAAATAATTAAATACAGGGTCCTCAAAGTGGCGTATTACCCCGCACCTGGGACGAAACGCCCCTGTTCGCCCATTTGTATTTTATGATAACCTTTGTGACTTCTGAGGCCTGAAATTAGGCTCTTCAAAGAGGTTGCCTGCAGACAATAAAGCAATGGGAACAAATTAAACAGGGGTGCGAAAATTTCGTAGTTCGTCCTCGGGCGCCAAATATCCTAGCTACGCCACTGTGTGAAATAGACTAAATAGAGCATTATTGTTGATAGAAATAGGAATTGACTCGCACGCATTCTGTGGGTTTGAGAAAATTATTGATATGGTCATTGAAGTGACTGTTTGTGATAGAATGTTTAAGTTCAATGGACGCAAGTAAGAGATTAAGAGATTTTCTGTGATTTGCTGTTATAGCACGCAGAGTACGATAGCCTACAGTTGCTCAGATTAGCTTTTCCCACGACATCGCCACTATCCACGTGGGATCGGAAATTATCATTGGAGGCAATGTTCAAGCGGCTACCCTTCCAGCGGACAACTCCAACGATTACGCCGGCCTTACTTGCGTTATTTCAGGATGGGGCCGCACAGGTAGGAATGCTGATATTCTGGTCTAATATATTTTTACATTGATACCACCAATCATCATGAATTTACAATGCTTACAATCATAGGCGTACGGGAGGTTTCAGAAGTGGGGGGGCAAAGATTGAACTTCTGCCCGAAAAATTTATCCGGCCAAAAGTTGGTCGTCCGCGACTATTTTTGCCCGAAAAACCAGACTTGCCCAAAACTTGACGACCTTTTTTTTTTTTTTTTTAGTCGTCCGCGACTTTTTTGCCCGAAAAACCAGACTTGCCCGAAACTTGACGACCTTTTTTTTTTTTTAGTCGTCCGCCACTTTTTTGCCCGAAAAAACCACCAAACTTGCCCGAATTTGGGGGGGCAATTGCCCCCCCCTGCACCCCCGCCTCGTACGCCTATGCTTACAATAAAGAGGCCAATGGAATATTACGAGACTGAACCACAGTAGGCCTATAATACGCAACACGTAAAGTGCCGAAACCGAGGAGCCGAGGACACACCATTATTTGGCTACAGATGATTGTTGACTTCTCGGGGGAGGGGCATTTCTCATCTTTCTGATAATTTCAGTTTCACTATTTACACATAGAATTGATGCATGCATGCATGATGCATCTTTCTAAGTATGTGCATCGAGACATAGTGCTACATAGTTTGTTACAGAATTTGATGTAATGCTTGTTTGTTTGTAGGCTATGCACACTTGTTATAGCGCCCCTTCAAGCACGCTACTAAAGAGGGGCCCCGACTATAGCGCGGACACTGCATTGGAGTTTGAGGCCGAAACGCTGAGCAATTGCGAGTGAAGGACTTGCCCAAGGTCCATACACGGTGGCTTGAAATGGATTCGAACCTGCAACCCTCCGGCTGCAAAACTACGAACGGTAAGCTTATCCGTTCAAAACCGTGCACACAAAACCACGCGCACAAAATCGCGATTTTTTCAAAACAGCGCACGATCATAACGGCGTTTATCATGACCGCGTATTGATAGACACGTCGTGATATTAGTATTATCTAATCCTTTTAATCACTGTTTGCTGTTAGTATAATAACAAAGTGCAATGGCATTAGCCTATAAGTATATTAACTAAGTTCATTGCATAACAGTTTGACATATAGGGCGTATTGGTCAACGTACTAGGCCTATGTAGACCTATTTTAAAATATTTTTAATAGTTCAATGCATAAAAATTGGTCAAGAAGTCTTTAGAACAGTTGAAGATCTAGTAGGCCTACCTACTGTTAAGGTTATAATGAAACTGAATGTCCATCAAAGTACTTTATCCACTGCTTAACGTAATACAGACGGCCTGCTTTTAACTGTTGCTCAGGAGGCTGGCGAATGCGATAGTTCAACGACTAAACTTGCAGAGTTAAGTTGTGCGCGATTCCGCGCAGATAGTCAAGCAACGGACGCTCAGCGTATCCGACGACGATTGACTTAATGCGGTCGGTCGTGTCCTGAAAAATCCATCGAACGTTACAATAGCGAAACTGAACAGAAGGGCAAACAAACGCGGTAATGATCGTGCGCGTTTATGAGAGTGCGCGGTTTTGAAAATCGCGGTTTTGTGCGCGCGATTTTGTGCGCGCGGTTTTTATAGTAAACCACGACGAAGATAGCCTATTCACTACACCACCGCGCCCCACAATGGTTATCTATTTACGTACCGTACCGGTATGATATTCGTTCTGTTGAGAAGTTAAGCGGTCATCATAACGCGACGGTACTGTTAGTAAACGAGAAATGATGAGCGGTTAGTTTTTGAGATAGCATCGTGATATGAAGAACTTAGACTATTATTTTCTCTTGCTAGTATGGGTCTATCTAGCCTAATTAGCTACACCGGTAAGCGAGAGCGGCGTATACGTCTGTTGGTTGTAACGGACTGCGGTTCAAGCCTGGACTGGGAGTTGACGTTCAGAGATTTAGATATCTCGGGCTAGCACGTGTGGGAAGCAGGAGTGCAAGCTGCTGCAGAGCGACCTTGGGAAAATTGCTTACCCATCATTGTCTGTGGGAAGGCAACGGGGCAGGGCCGGATTAAGGCATGTTCAACATGTTCGGCCGAACAGGGGCTCCCACACTTTAGGGGGTCCCAACAAATGTGTAAAATAAATTTGAGCAAATTTCGGCCACACGACTATTTTCCACAAAAATTTCGGCGGATGACTAAAAAAAAGGTCATGAACTTTTTGGCGGATGAAATGGTATGATTTTCCCAACGGATGAAATGGTATGATTTTCTCAAAAATTACGGCGGATGACTAAAAAAAACTCATCAACTTTTTTGGCGGATGAAATGGTATGATTTTCCCGAAAAATTTGAAAAAAAATCCCGAACAGGGCCCCTACAAAAATTCCCGAACAGGGCCCCCACATTGCTTAATCCGGCCCTGCAACGGGGAACCACCTCACTCATCTCATCCCCAGAGGCGTAAAGCCAATGAACCTGCCTACGGGCAGAGAACCATCATCATCATCGTCGTCATCACCATCGTCGTCGTCATCGTCGTCGTCATCGTCATCATCATCGTCATCGTCATCATCCTCATCATCCTCCTCCTCCTCCTCCTCATCATCATCATCATCGTCATCGTCATCATCGTCATCGTCATCGTCATCATCGTCATCATTATGGGTCTAATTTCAAATAGATGAGGCCAATTATGTATTAGATAGTCAATTTGATGGTGAATTAGGCCTAATTATCTATAATTTAAGTGTTTTAGTTAATTAGACGCTCATTGAATCGCAATCGTAATCTCCAAATTTCTGGAGCGCCACTCGAAAGTCAAACGCAGAGCACCAGCTTATTCACGAGCGCTTTGTCAAGTCAGAAGGGCTGTCCTAAAAGCGTTTTCCCAGGTGGTCGTATCCCGGCCATTCCTGGGTACCAAAGAGTCGGAAGTGGCCGAGTAGCTGTAAATGTGGGTGGCGTTTAGGTCGAGAGTTGGCAGACGGAAGATCAGGCGATTCGGAGTAAGAGTGCCTAAGGAGGTGGGACTTTAATGTTGAGTGAAAAGACTGAGTAGTGATGGATAGAGAAGCCTTAAGAAGGCGATGGTGGGTGACTGGAAAAGATGGAGGAGGAGCGGAAAAAGAGCGGAAGTCAGGAAGCAGGTAGCCTAGGTAGGTTTATGTTCGTTTCATTCATTCATTCATTTCAGACATTTATATAGCGCCTCTTCAAGAATATCTACTCAGAAGCGCTCCCGACCCACGGCTAAAGAGAACAGTCTTAAGAGCAGAGTAGAACGTAGTCCCAAATGCACGAGGTATTACACGTACATGTAGTTCCACAGGAAGCCCATTCCAGGTTGCAGGGCCAATAACAGAAAAGGAACGGCGCTGCGCAATAGAAGTGCGTGACCGGGGGACAAGAAGCTCAGCCTGCTTAGAAGAGCGAAGAGAGCCACGGCGCTGGACGCTCAGGGTGGAGCAACAGAGCTCCTGCAAATAGACAGGGGCCAGACCCGCGAGACAGCGCCAAACCAAGGAAGATATTTGGTAAGTGACCCTTTGTGAGAAAGGGGGCCAGTGCAAGACATCCCGCATATAGTCAGTGACATGGCCAAATTTTGGGATGCGACCGACAAGGCGTGCCGCAGAGCGCAAGACCCGATCCAAGCACCCAATCCGAGTCACCGGAAGACCCACATAGAGGGCGCTGCAATAGTCTAAACGTGAGACGACGAAAGAGTGGATAAGCGTTAAGGCAGCGTTGAAAGTTAAGGAGCGGAGCACCACTCTAAGCTGATGCAATTGGTAGTAGCAGCTGCGGCATAGCAGATTGATATGCCGCGTGAAAGTAAGCTCTTGGTCCAAAGTGACACAAAGGTCCCGGACAGAGGAAGAGAAGGTGAACTGAGGGAATTCCTGGGCAAGAACTTCCAGGTCAATTTTGGCAAGCTGTTGGCGTGTGCCAAACCAGATAAATTGGGTTTTAGAAGAGTTGAGCCGCAGGCGATTGGATGACATCCAGGCTTCCAGAGCCTCCATTGCCCGGCTCATAACTCGAACAGTGGAAATGGCTGCTGGAAATGGGTATTTATCGTGTTGCGAAATTTCAGATGGCAAAGGTTCATGGAGAACTAGGTTTTAATCAAGATCACCTAACTATACGTTTGTAAATTTGTAATCACAGGCTCGTCCAATATCCTTCCTGATACTCTTCAGAAGGCCTCCATTCAAGTCATCGGAACCGATGAGTGCAATACTCGTCTGGCTGGCTGCATCGGATGCAATGCTTGGGAGAACCATATCTGTCTCTTCGACACGGCTAATAACGTTGGATCTTGCATCGTTAGTTAATCTTGACGAATTTACTAATTCACTCATCTACAGAAGATTTCCTTTTACCTGTTTTCTGTTTTGTAATTTCGAAAAGCTCGAATAAGAATTCTGCGATTTCTGTCTGATTCTTCTATTGTCAGCCTAACAGAGTGAATTTCGCCTTTGATCGCAACTGTCCATAGATTTCCAACTGGCTATAATTGTTGCTTATTATTCAAATTTTCAATTAAATTATTTGATGATCCGTTTGTAACAAACACACAATTAAAAAGAGCAAGGAAGTTCATTGCCAGTGTAACTAGCAGTGGCGTTGTAGGCTAAGGTTTCGCGACGGACTCTACTAGCATCTAATTTAGGCTGAAATGAAAATTAACTTATTACAATTTTTCATTTTATCTCAATCAATCAATCAATCTTTTATTACACTAAGATATAAGGCAGGAAAAGTTACATAAAGCATTCATTTATCTTGACGAACAGTTTTCAATTTCTCCATGCTACAAGAGAAATTTAAAATGAAGTGCAGGACAAAATTAATCCAAAAAGATTATGTCATCAGCTAAAGTATGAATAATTCACTAATTGACACTGTATAAGACCACGGTAAGCCATCTGCACTTCTATATAATCTCACAAAGTTGAATTAGTGTACAAAAATTGACCGAAGCAATATAACAATTTCAATCAAATTAAATCAAAATCAGCTTATTCTGAGAAAGAACAACAGACAAACAAAAAAATAACCAAGATAGACAGCAAAGTAAAATAGCACACAAGAATAAAAATCAATGTTCATAGGACACCTTGATTGTATGAACGGTGAATACTCAGAAAGGGTCATCCAGAAAGGGACAGGTCCCGCTAACCTGGATAACCCCACAACGAAAAATGTAAATCAAGATGGTGAGGCTAGAGATATGAACAGAAAATAGAAGAAAAAAATACCAGTGAAGAAATCAATGTGGCATAAGATCACACAATATCACACACAAAACAAACAAAAAACCTTCGGCAACAAGCCAAAAAACAAAGAAAACACAACAAACATAAGTCAGTAATGGCAACCTGAATCATTAGGCACATCTAATATAAAAGTAGGCTACTCGGATCGAAACAAAGGAACCAGAGGGAAAACACTATAAGCACCTTGGTAACAATATATTTAAATATTAGGCCTACTGTCGCGTATTTTTGGGCAAGTGTGAAGTGACTCAAGTCTTCGGTTAGAGACAACGCATTTTGAAAACGGTGAACGAACTTTCGTGCCACGGTTTGTCAGTTTGTCACCCTAGGCCTATTCAATATGGGAAACCTGAGGAGGGAGTATTTCTAAGTAGTTATTCTGTTGTCAATTCTAATTACACAAAATAGGTCCTACTACAAAGTTGTAATATTCCATGATCTATGACTTTGACTTGACCTATGGCTTTGGCGATGCTCTCCCACGCGACAGCCGCTCATTTATGAAAATAATATTCTCCACTTCTCTCTGTCCTGTGCTTTGTATGTATACCCTTCTCCCGTAGCCTATCATGTCGAGCTATCACTTCATTGGTCTTCCTTTTTTCCTTTTCCCACTGAATGCTATCTTTGGATATTTTTCATTCAGCATTCTGGTTTGCTTTGCCTACGTGGTCGAAGTAGCGTAACCCTTTATCTGTATTCTGTCTATTATGTCATGCTGGATGTTCAGTCTGCTGTATAAGCTTGCCTCTGTTTTTTCTGTCATCATAGTCCACTCTGACATAAACATTTGGCCAACAAAAAACTGAAAAGGTCGAAAATCACGCTTACCAGGACATCCAATTATTTATCTACAGGGTGCGCAAAAAAGTAATCCCCTACGGTTTTAAGCCCATATCTTGGCCAAATATATGAATTTTTAAATGAAACTTTACAGTCTTAAAGGCAATTCATATTTACGTACAATGGTTCAAATCTCAACAAAATATGTCAAACAGAACAAAAGTTACATCACTTTCAGTGAGGCCACTCACCGTTTGGCGCACCCTGTATAATTGGCTTTTCTATTGGTGTGCATCATAAAGATTTTAGCAATACACAGTAACGGCAATCGTTTCTGCTTAGTCATAGTTAGCACGTCATCTCAGCAAAGACACGGAAGCAACATCGAGAACACAACAAACTATTCAATGTAGCAGATACAATACAATACAATTAAACAAACAGAATCGACTTAGTTGTCTTGAATGTCATTGGTGTTTGGATCATTTCCATCTTATAATGAGCATCTATTAGTCATTGACGCAAGTTCGTTTTAAATTAATAAACATTAGCAGCAACCTATCTGTAAGGCCTCGCGTGTAAACTGACCGATATTGTTTTTGTGCACTTGTTCTAGCCCCCTTCAATCTCGCTACTCAGAGGCGCTCCCGACTGCAGAGCGGACACTGCATCGCAGTTTCACGCCGAAGTGCTGAGCAATTGCGAGTGAAAGACCTTGTTGCCCAAGGTCCCTATACGCGACGACTTGAGGTGGATTCGAACCTCGAACCTTCCGGCTTCAAGGCAACGACTCCGCCACTACACCACCGCGCCCCACAATTAATTGATTGATATTGATGGATCCCTACACTTAATAGAGAATTTACGGTATATAGTTCTCGTAGTTTTGGTTCTTGGAGAGACTGTAATCGATTAAGAAGCCCCAATCCGACCTCAATAACCTGACGGTGTGGTCGATTACATCAAGCGTATACGCATTATCGTTTACAGGGTGATAGCGGTGGCCCATTGAACTGCCCAGATGGTGTTACCCGCGTTGCCGGTGTTACATCATGGGGTGTGTCGAGTGGTGGCAACTGTCTTCAGACTTACCCATCCGTCTACACCCGTACCAGCGCCTACTTGGCTTGGATCGAAGACAACTCGTAAGAAGGAACCATCAACCATCTCCTCAAGACATCGAAATTCAAGTCAACAAACATTTATCATTTACAAAGTCAACAACTGATGGAATAG
Organism: Lumbricus rubellus; assembly: GCA_945859605.1. NCBI lineage: Eukaryota > Metazoa > Annelida > Clitellata > Crassiclitellata > Lumbricidae > Lumbricus > Lumbricus rubellus. Next base: position 12,486,184 of record OX243820.1, on the reverse strand, counting down.
AAAATGAAGAGACATCCGTGATCGCCTGATTAGAACTGGAAATATGGCTATTGACTTGTTGTAAATTGATAGAACAAATAAATATTAGCAACCTTCAAGAATTCTTATATTTTTTAGAAATAAGTAATTACTTAATTTTTTAAATCTTATATCTGACTAGCCTATACTAGGCACATTGTTAACCGTCGTCGCTGTAATATCGTTCCCTCATCATGTACACTGCTTGCTCTCCTCCCACGATGGCTTCTCTTTGACCTCTGTCTGTCTGTGTGCTTGCTCTCCTTTTTGCGCTCATACCTCCTCGGCGACGCCTGGCAGGGCCTGAAGAGTATAAATAAGTGAATCTGCGGTTACACGAAACGCCACTACGACAGTGCCTGTCCCATGACTGGATAAAGGAGGAGGGTGACATTGATCGTTTTTTAAATGGCAGTGTCGTTAAAGTACAGCAACAAGCCATTAGAAACACACGACACGACACACGCGACACAATATGACGCACACAACAGAGAGCAGGGCCGGATTAAGGCATGTTCAACATGTTCAGCTGAACAGGGCCCCCGCACTTTAGGGGGCCCCCACACATTTGTTTTAAAAAATTGACAATTTTTTATATTTTGGCGGATGAAATGGTATCGTGGAATAATTTTACCGAAAATTTGTCCAGATGACTAAAAAAAGGTCATCAACTTTTTTGGCGGATGAAATGGTATAATTTTCCCGAAAAATTTGACAGATGACTTTAAAAAAGGTCATCAACTTTTTTGGCGGACGAAATGGTATCATTTTCCCGAAAATTCGACCAAACGACTAAAAAAAGGTCATCCGAATTTTCGGCAAAAAATTTCCCGAACAGGGCCTCCACATTTCTTAATCCGGCCCTGCTACTTAGGCCCTACTATCTATTGAACGGCCCTATAAAATTATTGTTAGCAAAATGTATACTGCACGGTAACTTATCAGGTGCAATGTAGGCTATTGTAGCATATTATGCAGTGTTTAATCTAGCAACAGGAGAACATGTTGAACATGCCTTAATCTGGTGTGGCCAGTGGCCATATGCGGCTGTGAGAGTTGGACACTGAGGAAGGAGGAAGAGAGAAGAATAGAAGCGTTCGAGATGAAGTGTCTGAGATTGAAAATGAAAATATCATGGACGGAAAAACGGACAAATGAATGGGTGCTGGAGGCGGCAGGAGTGGAGAGGAATCTGCTGAAGACAGTAAAAGAAAGAAAAATGATTTATTTCGGACACATCATGAGAAGAGAGGGAACATGCATTGAGAAAGACATCATGCAGGGCACAATGCCAGGAGACCGGAAAAGAGGAAGACCAAGCACAAACTGGCTGGGCAACATCAAGGAGTGGACTGGATTGACAATGGGAGAAATGATAAGATTGACGGAGGACAGGAAGCGTTGGAGGAACATTGTACATGATGCGGCCGACCCTCGAATCGAGAATGGCTGAGAACAGAACAGAATCTAGTCTCCCTCCGCCGGGGGGTATTCAGGTTTCCGGGGGGGAGACAATCGAGCGTCCGAAGGACGCTCGTGAGGCGCGTAGCGCCGAGACCAGTAGGGGAGGGTATGGGGAGGGGGATGTGCCCCCTCCCCATCAGAAACTTTTAGAATTTCCACATTGCAATGGTAGCATTTTAAGGTGTCATCTTAGCAAAATACCTGTACTTTTTCAGAGTCCCATAAGAAACTTTTTGAATTTCCACATTGCAATGGTAGCATTTTAAGGTGTAATCTTAGCAAAATACCTGTACTTTTTCAGAGCCCCTTCAGAAACTTTTGAATTTCCACATTGTAATGGTAACATTTTAGGGTGTCATCTTAACAAAATACCTGTACTTTATCAAAGCCTCATCAGAAACTTTTTGAATTTCCACATTGCAATGGTAGCATTTGAGGGTGTCATCTTAACAAAATACCTGTACTTTTCAGTGCTTATAAGAGTGGGCTAAGACTTCAATAAATATAAGCAACTTTTAACAAAAATATATTGTAGGGTAATTTCCACACTGTACTGGTACCCTTTTAAGGTGCCATTTTAGCAAAATAACTCCATTAGACTATTCAGTAATGATAAAACAGTGTTTTAGGATTTTATATATATATATATATATATATATATATATATATATATATATATATATGATTATAATTACAATAAAAATATCTTTATGCATCGAGTTCAGCAGCTCAGTTTTCCTGTTGCTGAGTTATTCTAATGAATAAATGCAGACATGAATAATATAATAGTAGCCTAGATATGCTGACTTTTCAGCACCATAGGCAGTTTAACCCTGTTTCCCAAGATGGTCCTGAATTGCTGACAGGACATACTTTCTGAAATCATTATTAATGGTACACAAACCTACCAAGAACTAATAAACTACCCGTACCAAATTCAGGAAGCCATGTGTAGTAATGATGTTGTTTTTAGGTTTTTACTATCAATTATGTGTTCAAATAATAGGATCAAACATTTTGAAATTTTACAGTTTAAAATTTGAAGAACACCACTGGTGAGAAGCCATTCAGTTGTACAAAAGTAGTATTTGTACAAATATTAGCAGTAAGTTATTCTCATTTTAGCAGGACTGTGTCATAAATAATTATTATAATAGTAAATAATAACATTATAACCATTAACCCTATAAAAATTAATAGTATTACAATATTATAACAGTTCATGTAATACGATGATGTAAACAGCAACTAAAACTATAATCATTTTGTCAACTTTTCTGGAGGGGATGTCATATCTGTTTTTAGTTGTGCAAAAATAGTGTTTATACAAATATATACAGTAAGTTATACTCATTGCAACATGATAGTATCATATATAATAATAGTAAATAATATCATTATAATCATATAATAGTAAATAATATCACGGTATATTATAACACTTCATGTAAAACAATGATGAAAACAGTAAATAAAAACCATGATCATTTTGTCAAATTTTTCTGGGGGAAATGTAAATCCTGGGGGGGGGGAACTTTTCCCCCAGAGACGTCTATATTAAACACTGCATATTATGTAGCCTAATTAACATATCAAAGTCGACAGGAATAACTATGTGCACTAGAGACTCTAAAGTCTAAAGGACAGCGAGTTCCTTGCATTCTGTTGCTAATCGTAATCTCCAAATGTTTGAGGCGCCACTCGAAAGCTAAGCGCGGGGCACCACACGATTCACGAGTGCTGCGATGCGTCAAAAGAGTTGTCCGTAAGAATAGTCAAAATGTGGGCCGGGTCGAGTTACCGAACGCCACCGAATGCTATGGCTGTGCATGGCCATCCATCATTAATTAATTTAATTTATATAAAATGCACTTCCGCAAAAAGTTCTTTTTATCATAATTTTTTTCAGGATTGTGTAGCATTTGGAAACCACCAGTGATTGCTCTTTTGGGAATTACAGAATAATTTCTCAACCACCTAACAGTTATTTAAATCGTTTCAATGAAGGCTAAGACTAGGCATATTAACGTATAATTATTCGACTAACATTATTCCTGGATTCAGATGTATAGGCCTACATTCACACGTGACAATATATCGGCTGACAATAAAGCGTCTTCGTTTTACTGCAACTGGATACAGGGCTTTTTAAGCGTGCAGTTGTACACAAAATGTGCTGTTCTAAATGGATTTGTCCAGTTGTAGAAGCACTTTTGTACAGCTACAACTAGCAAAAAGGTCATTGTCCTCCTATTGGAAGTAATTAATTTACCATGGAGGATCGGAAAGAAAAGAAAGGTTTGTGCAGTTCTGAAAGTTCCTTAAAAATAGCCCTGCAACGACTTTTCATTATGACACTGTGTTTCAGTGCGTCTATTTTTCTCTCACGCGTGCAACGCTTCCGATGTTCGTGTTATAGGTCTAAATAAAGGTTAGGCCTACGTGGCGGCTCACAGCAATTACACACGACTTTATGTATACAGTGAAACAGGGAAGGCAATGGTATAAATTATAATAATTACAGACCGTTATCTATATTACTATACTCGCAACACAGCATGTAGTCGAATATAAGACAGCTATGCATATATTTATTTATTTATTTGTCCAATTCTATATATAGCGCCTCTTCAAACTCTCTACTCAGAGGTGCTCCCGACTACAGCGCGGACACTGAATCGGAGTTTCACGCCGAAGCGCTGAGCAATTGCTATAGTGAAGGACTTGCCCAAGATCCCTACGCAGCGACTTGAGGTGGATTCGAACTTGCAACTCTTTGGCTGCAAGGCAACGAACATATCCACTACACCACCGCGCCCCAGAAGATGACCCATGCAACTGACGCGATGTAGTTGAAACAAAGATGGCGTAATGTAGTTGACCCAGCTGACGCGAAGTGGTTGACCCAAAGATGGCGTAATGTAGTTGATCAAGTCACTGAGCAGACATGATGTAGTTCACCCAGCTGGCGTGCTGCAGTTGAACTAGTTGACGTGATGTATTTTTAGGCGTGATAAATATTATAGCCTACAGTTGACCAAAAGCTGAAGTGATGCTGATAGCTGTTGACCCAAACTACGTGGCATAGTTGACCCAGCTGAAGACCTATATCTGATCGAGCTCACGCGATGAATTTGACCTGAAGATGACGTGATGTAATAATATTGATCCAGTGATATTTTACTTCAGGAAATAATTTCCGTTTTACTTCTATTTCAGTTCGTATGGTCTCAATTTCAGTTCTAATTCAGTTCCAGTTCTTCAAAAAATTTCAGTTATACTTCTAATTCAGTTTTCGAAATAATTTCAGTTCTCAATTCAGTTCTTTTGCTTGCGTCTTTCTGGAGCACTCATGCTTTCTCCGTGGTGAAGTCACTGACTCGGATTAGGCCAAGTCGCATGAAAGTTTTCAGCCACCCATGATTTTGCCTGGTCCGTTTCTTAATATATTTCTTGGCATTCTGTGTGCGCAGAGGTAAAATGTTAAAATTTTATCATAATATGTAGTTCCACAGTCATCCGTTTTAGGGTAGGCTAGACCCACGAAGTCTTGCATGGATAGGCCTAAGCACAGTTATTTTGTCTATTTCCTCGCAGCAAACCTACTTAAAAAGTCCAATACATTATTTTCGTCATTTAGCCAAGTGATTTCCATCCAGTCTTATCGCGAAGTTGAAAATTATAAACTTACAGGAAAAGTCCAAATGAAAAATTGTTTTTAAACTAACCGTAATAAAGCACATAGGCCTAGGCCTATATGTATGCTAGGCAAAAGATACAAAAGTTGTAAGAGTCAGAAAGTATGTGCGTCTTTTAAACAAACACAGCTGCATCGGAAAAACTGTCAACTAAAATTTTCCATTTTTTCATTAATTTCAGTTCGAGAAATAATTTTCGTTTTTATTCTAATTTCAGTTCGGTGTGCTCAATTTCCGTTCTATTTCAGTTTTCGTTCTTAAAATAATTTCAGTTACAGTTATAGTTATACTTATTGGAAATCAATATTTTCAGTTCTAATTTCACTTATCGTTAATGAAAATATCACTGTATTGATCCAGTTGACGTGATATTGTTGTATAAGCCTGACGTGCATGACGTAGTCGACACACCTGACGATGTAGGTGAACAAGTTGACGCGATGCAATTGACTTGTTACATGTTTAACGACACTGCCATATCAAAGATGATTAGTGCCACGCTCCTCATTTATCCAGGCTTGGGACTGGCACTGGCAGAGTGCGACCAGTGGCGGAATTGACCCAAAGATGGCGTGACGTAGTTGGCCCAGGCTGCGTGGGTTCTCTGAAGCGCGGGGTCCAATTAAGGTGGCTGCCTCGCTCGCCTTGCCCTAAGACCGGGTCTGACTCAATGGCTCTGCCTCTTTCAGGTATCGTCATGAAGCGTTGGTCTACATAACTATAACTTTGTAAGGTCATAAATTACAACAAGAAGAGAAAGAGGCTGACAGAAGCGAGCCTATTAGGCCTATTCGTAGAGTGGTTCGCTTTGGAAAACGCATTTGAATAAGCAAGTAGCCTACAACAACACTGATTACTACACAAGTATAGCCTACATTGCCCTACAACAACACTGATTACTACACAGTTGTTCCGGATTTAATCCCATATTTCAGCGAATAGCCTATATATATTATATAGTCTATATGGAAGAACATAATAATTGAACAAAAGCGGATTTGATCCTGCATGGCCAATAAAGACGGCTAAGGCTGAGTGGTTATAAAGACTAGAGACAACGACAACCAGCAGAACAGCGTTGAGCTGAAGCCACAATCTAGGACACAGGCAGCGTCTGAGAAGACGAGCTCCAACGACGATGACGGTGACGATGACGGTGACGATGACGATTACGGTGACGGTGACGATGACGGTGACTGTGACGATGACGATGACGGTGACGGTGACGATGACGGTGACGATGACGGTGAAGGTGACGTCGTCCACTCGGATTCCCCGGCTTCCGGACCGATCGTGGAGTTGAGAGGGTCGACGTGGAACTGCACGGCACTGTTTGTGCAATTCAGAACATTCGAGTATCCGTAGATTTCCAGATGGTAGTTGAGTATTAGTCCGTTCGTACTGCGACAGTTGTTGACGGCAAAAAAGACGGTTCTTGGATCTTCGTAGCGTCTCTCGCCCTGGCAGAGCAGCGTCCTTCCTCCTGCCGCATCCGTCGTCACGTTCTTCATCATGCAACCGTTCCAAGAAGATCGAAAGCTGAGGTCGAGGATCTGTTCGCGCACCTTCAGCCTCGGGAACACGCCTTCCTTATCCCAGCAGGGCATTTCCCAATCGAGCATCTTGACCTGCTCCTCGCTGTACAGAAGGACGTTCTGGACCTGCATGTGGTAGGGGTAAGAGAAACGGTAGCGGAAACCACCACCGCGCAAAAATGATGCGTTGACGAGGAACCCGTACCAGTTCTTTGTCGAGTTGAGGTGACCATCGATGATGCAGGCGGCGTCTGAGGACACTGCATCAGCAACAGCAGCGAGCAAAAGCAGCAGCAGAATCCAGCAGCAACTGCGTCCAGTTGGCTCCATGAGAAAAGACCATGAGGTGGTCATCTTAACAAATGGTCAGTGATGATCAGCTGTTTGATAAAAACAAAAAGTCCCCACAAGGCATGCAGACTTAACAATAGTATAGTTGCGTCACTGTATTCTAATTGTTTTCTCCAAACTTCTAAAGCGCCACCCGGAAGCCAAGCGCAGGGCACCAGCTTATTCACGAGTGCTCAAGCACACGTTGACGCACAGAACACTGTATGTTAAATGTTAATCCCTATGTCTATTTTCTCTGTTTCATTGCCATTCAGTGGTTTGTCTGTAGGCTAGATTTATCTGCTGTATAACTTTGTCTGCCTGCCCTGTGTCTACAGTCTAGGCCCTACCTCTCATGTCTGGCTCCTGTAGGCTATTCCTTGTCCGTCTTAGACTCGACACTTTCATATTTTGTCCATCGCTGACGAAAAAATTCTCTCGCTTAATTATTAGTGCACAACACTATATAGGCCTAGATACAAGGTGCTATCGCTAACTAAGCATTGATTAAAGTATGCTTACGTCGAGAGCCGACAGCGGCCTGTGCTGAATGATGAAGACACTCGGTTGTGTGGGAATCCAACTATAGAGACAACGGCAATGACGGCATTCGCGAGATTCGCGTCCACTGACTGCACATTAGAACAGCGTTCTGATAAATTATTATTATTTGGTTGCGGACCTTGAACGCTGAAACAACAGGATAAGGAACGATAATTGCACCAGTCTGGCTTTCACTCACAGTCATTCAGATATTATGCGGCGCAATGTTGACTGAAATATCTATATCCATATATCCATATATCTGTCAGTCCGCGGTCCCCATTTTATCTTAGACCTTGCGAGTTTTACAAATTTATTTAATATTAATATTAATATCAAAAATAATAATAATGAGTGTAATCTGAATAATCACAGATAAGCTTAATGGACAAGGTAAAATTTACAGGCCTAATAATTTGTCGTCCCATAGTCTAGGCTACTAAAGATTGGCCCAAGACATCACAAAACTACTCAAACTGAAACACATAAGTCTGAAATGGACTTAATAAAACTTTAACAAATTCACGCATCAAATAAGAGTTGAGACCTCATTATTCATTGGTAGGCTTAGGCCTATATGAAATTAATGCTTGCCAGAAAAAAATTGGCTTGACCTCTGCCATTAGTAGCCGTACGTAGACGTATAATAGGCTAATGGCTATTACCATGTCAGAAGTCGACTTCAAGTCAAAAGTCGGTTGTTTTTCTGCCAAGTCGGGTCAAGTCGTTTTGACTCCAAGAAGTCGACTTCAAGTCGACCTCAAGTCACTTTAGGGTCAAGTGGGGTCAGATTGGCTGACTAAAGTCACTCCCAGGTCTATCTGTCTATCCATCTATCATCTATCTGTCTGTCTGTGTTTCTGTCTGTCTGTATGGCTGTCGTTTGAGACAGTGACGTGATATGCTCCAGAGTGCTGCTTTGCAGCTTTGTATATTAAAGAACATAGATACTTACTTACTTACTTACTCACTCACTTACAAAGACAATTTTTGGTCCTGAAGGCAATTCAGAAGATAGAGGTCCCAAGTCCAGTTTATCCAGCTGCTGGCGGGTACTGAACCAAATATATTAGCCTAAGCTTATTATGGTTTTAGCCGCGTAGTCGATTTGATACGTGTTTCTACCTCTCCTACACGGACCGGTGATCCGTTCTCCGCGGGACCGGCACCAGTCCGCGAATCACTCCAAGGTCTCTGATAAAAAATATTGTAGTACATGGTCCACGAGTGACCACCACGCCTTTAGATTGGACATTACCTCACAACTCAAAGGCAGTGCATGCAGAATTAGAACTGTACCACAATGTATAGATCACGAGGCTGTAACTATTTATTAGTGTTATTTATACTGTGACTGTACTGAGATGAAGTTAAGGTTAACAACAACACGTTTAATTAAATGTTAAAGCTACTGTGCAGTGAATATAACTTTGGCGACGAAGTTGCCATAATATTAGGTCTACGTCAAAATCGAAGACGGGTGTGACGGTAAGACTTATTAATTGCTACATATACTGCGGAATTTAGCCTAGTGGCGGCGGCAGAACCAACTGAATTTTTTACCGACCCCAAACAATATGTAGGCCTACACCAACATTTAGTTCCAAAGTTATCAGTTATTTTGGAAAGACGTTTAGCTTAAGTCTAGTTCAAGGGATGAACAACCACATGAGTCCATTCGGGCTGCGTTGCAGATTTGCGAAGGTTATCGCAATTCTGCGAGTATGGAACTACTGACGAAATGCTAAAGTGTGTGGAGTTCGCGAAGAAGCGACCCAGAAGCAATTGCTGGCGGAATTGGAATTAAAATTCAGACAAACTTTTGAGTTGGCACAGCCCTTGGAAAGTGCAAAAAATGTTGCAGTCTTACAGCGATATTAAACAAAGACCAAAAGACTGTTTCCGCCTCAGAATGAGTAGGCCTAGATTTATCGTTTGCGACCATTGACATACAGACAAGAGCAGGAAAATCAACCTAACACTACCTCAAAGCCGTCTTTGAACAAAACGTGTAGCCTGTCTCAAATGGTTTTTCACGCTGTGGGGAAGACATCTTGGCTAGTAATTCTATGTTCAGATAAGCTGAGTGTTTTGCATGCGGTAAAATGAGTCATATGGTTGCTAGATGCGCCACAAAGAAATCAAGGCCGAACCAGAAACACCAGTCAATCAGACGCCAGGCTAATCAACTGGACAAAAAGGAGTATGAAGGTGAAGTTGATAAAGTTCAAGCGGTTAAAGCGACCGGTGGGCTAATAAACGAGTGTCAATGGAAGTAGATACTGGGGCGGCGGTGACCGTGTCAAGAGAATGAACCTTCAAGCACATCATTCAAGGAAAGCATATAATAACACTGCAGGAAAAATCAAGTCTGCACACGTGGTCAGTGGGTCAGCTGTCAGTTTTGGCGTTTTCGGTGAAGTTCCACTTAATGTACATGAATGATAAGCAGGTTTGGTTTGGGCACGTGGAAAGAATGCCCAATGACCAAATTCCACACAATGCATTACATAAAAAATTCGAAGGAAATCGAAACAGCAGCAGCCCAAGATTGTGCTAGATAGACGATATAAACGAGGGCGTAACATTGCTTAGACTGACATCAAGGAGAGCAATATGGACTTGACAAATGATGAAGGACAATGGAGGTAATTTATTCGTACACATCGCCGCAAATATCAAGAGTCAGGAACTGATGATGACGACGACGACGATGATAATGATATGCAGAATGCTGACTTGAGGAGACGTACGTCATTGAGGCATGTTAGTCTGCTGAATTTGGGACAGATGCTGGGGTTGGAGACGACTGGTGTGCAGGTGCAATAAGCGTATACACTCTAGAAATTTGCAGAAGTTCCTACAGTTGAGTTGGGTACGATGAAAAGGTTCAAGCACCAAGATTTATATTAATCCTGGGGTAATGCCGTTTTTTTTAACCCAGACCTGCAGTCACCTCTGAAATAAATTTGTTTAAACTTGCAAGGAATTTAAGAGACTCAGGTAATGTTTTTCGAAAGGGTTGCTCTGATTGTCTCCCATTAAGCTTATATAATCGGATGTATCTCTCCGAATTTGTGTAGATTACAAAATGACTGTCACTAAGGTTTCAGAACTAGAAAATTATCCGATCCCCAAAACAGAAACAGACTTGCTATGTAATATAATTATAGTGGTCAATGGTCAAAGCTGGAATGCTGCTGATATGTGCCAAGCTTACGAACAATTGCTATCGGATGAGAAGAATAAACAGCAAGTCATGATAATTTGATAAACAAGCACAGATGTCTCTATCATCGCAACAGACTTCCATATGGAGTATCATAAGCTCCTGACATGTTTCAAAGGATGTTGGAGAACTTTCTTCGAAGCATTCCGAAAGCCATCGTTCGCTTAGATGATATTTTTATATCGGAATCCACATATGAGGATCATCTTTTAAACCTAACAGAAGTGCTGGAACGTTTAAGAATGCAGGATTACGCTGGAAAGAGGAAATGTTTATCCTTTAAACTAGAGATTGTCTGCAAAGTGGTGAATAGAAAGGGAACAAGACCGCTACAATGCAACACGTCTTATTATATTAAAAATTGTCGTATTTAATGCCTGGGTATTTTAGCAGATATAGGCTATTGAAGATGAATTTCACTGAAAGCGGATTTATAAGCATGAGTAATAGAGACGGCTAAGACAGAATGGGAAAGACCAGAGACAACAACAACACCCAGAGTCTGCTGGATCTGAGTATGACAGCGGTCGAGCAGATTGCATTCGAGTATCCGTAGATTTCCAGATGGTAGTTGAGTACTAGTCCGTTCGTACTGCGACAGTTACTGACGGCGAACAGGACTGTCCTCGGATCGTCGTAGCGTCTCTCTCCCTGGCAGAGCAGCGTCCTTCCTCCTGCCGCATCCGTCGTCACGTTCTTCGATATGCAACCGTTCCAAGAAGATCGAAAGCTGAGGTCAAGGATCTGTTCCTGCGCCTTCCGCGACCGGATCACGCCCTCCTTCTCCCAACAGTTCTGATCCGGCTGGATCTTCGACGCGTCGTCCTCGCTGTACAGAAGGACGTTCTGGACCTGCATGTGGTAGGGATAGGAGAAGCGGTAGCGGAAGCCACCACCGCGGACCAACGATGCGTTGACGAGGAACCCGTACCAGTGAAGCGTCGAGTTGAGGTCGCCATCGAGGACGCAGGAGGCGTCTGAGAAGACCAGCTCCGATGACGACGACGACGGGGAGTCCCTTGGCATCAGGGCCGATCGTGGATTCGACAGGGCCGACGAGGAACCGGGTCCTGCATGCGAAGTCATTGATCCGTAACGACCCGAGGAGACCATGGATCGTGATCGACATTCGCCCATGTGTCCGTGAATGACTAGACGATACTGAAGGTCAAGGCCTTGGAGCGTGGCGCAGTTGCTGACGGCTATGTACCAGGTCGTCAGAGCTGTTCTAGAGGAACTGCCGGGAAGGCCCGAGGTTGATTGCGCTTGTCGGAGCTGCTGCTGTTGCTGCTGCTGTTGCTCAACTGTGAAACTTCGTCCTCCCTCGCAGACGTACGTTGGCTTCCCGTTCGGGTGCGTCATATGACATCCTGACCAGGAAAAACGGGGCGTCAAACGGAGTATCTGGTCGTCCTCGGGGCGCAGCAGGTACTCCTTCTGCCAGCAGTTCATGCGGGCGCTGATGATCGAGATCTGGTCCTCCGAGTAAAAAAGAATGTTCTGGCAGCACTTCTCGGCCGGGTAGGAGAACTCGAAGGTCAGGCGACCGGTGCTGGCGATGCTGATGTTGGCCAAATAGCCGAACCAGTTGCGTTCCGTCTTAAGGTGACCGTCGTGAATGCACGGCACGGCTTCACTTCCCCCATCGATCGAACCGACCGGATCAAAAGACACCGCTTCAGCAACGAGCAACCGCAGCAGCAGAATCCAGCACCAACTGCGACCAGCTGGCTCCGTTAAAAAAGACCATGTGGTGATCATCTTTACAACCGATCGGTGTCGATCAACTAGATGTTGCATTCGCCTGGAGAACAAAAATATAAATATAATGTTTACGCAGAGGGTGTCGTTAAGGAATGTAATCCCGTGGCATTTTCTCAATCCCGGGATTCCGGGATTTTAAATGAGTAGGCCTAATTCCCTGGAACTTGGGATGGGTTTATTGGGCAATTATTTTTTTCTTAAACGTAGCTGAGTAGTAGGCCTGTGTCAAATACGATCAAGCTTCGGCTTCGTCTTCGGTACTGGAACCGCGTCCAATGATGACTCACGGCATGAGCTTTAGTCGGTGCTTCAGGAACCACATGGTTTGTTCGAAACTAGATAGCGAATGGCCTATACGTCCAGTAGCTTCTATCCCCAACTAGAAAATCCTCTTCTCTTCCGGGCTGGGTCACAGACATGAGTTTGAGCTAATTTAATGTTACCCTGTTTTAACTGGGGTCAAATTGATCCCATCCTGAGTATGGTAAAATTAATATCCCCTGGTGAGCTAAGATCAATACTCTAATCGACTGACCGCAGCGCGAGGAACGGTATAGGAACCCAAGAAGCAAGGTTCTTTCAGCGGACTGATCTTGCCCAAGAAGTGGCAGGCTAGTCGTTTTGTAACCTTCTGATATTAAGGCGGCAAGAACCCGTCTGTATTCTTGTATTCTGTCAATTTTTTAATCCCGAAAACGAAATCCCAGGATTACGGTATTGTAGAGGGTCCGGAATTCCCGGAAGTACTAGAATGGGGATCCCGGAATTGCATTCCCTAGTTGTCACGAAGTGCACAAAAAGCACGCTTAATATTGGCGTACGTAGGCTAGGCTAATATTAAGTTGTCATATTCAAATTTCTAAAGCGAAAAACACGTTCACTCGAAAGACAAGCACAGGGTATACCAGCTTTTTCACGAGCGCTCAAGCACATGCTTACGCAAATAACACGCTGTTCATCTCTGTGCCTCTTCTCTATCCTTATACCGGTACCATTAAGCGTTGGCCTGTATCTTAGTAGAGTAGACCTACCTGCTGTCCGCTTTAACTGCCTGTCTTGATTCCCAATGACTTCCCTCAGCTGTCTGGTTCCTATTACAGTCTTTCTCCGTTTTCGAATTGCCACCTGCTCGTTTTGAACGTGGCTGACGTTACATTTTCTATCGTTTATTTATTAGACCACCCGACATAATAATAGACTCAGAGATGACCGATCAATATAGGCTGTAGGCCTACACTAGATACAAAATGTGTTGTAGCTAACAGAGCATTGGCAATATGCTGACGTCGGAAGCTGACAGACTGTGCTGAATGATGAAGGCACTCGTTTGTGTGGGAATCCAATTATCGAGACGACTACATCTGCAAGGTCGGGGTCTGATATATGCGCGTAGTAGTTTAGAACAGCGTGTTCGTTTGTGGAACCTGAACTGAGATATGGCCTGATAATTGTTGCAATCTGGTTTTCATTCACAGTCAATTCTGGCTCCGACATATTACGGTACGTGCATGCTGCATAGCCTGGTCGCTATCGATGCAATTTATGACTATGATGTATATATAGGGCCTATGCCTATACTCTTGCCTCCATAGACCAGGAGTTCAGGCCTACTTGTTTATTGATATTTTAGGGCAAACAATACTAAATAGGCCTAATTATGAACTTCAAACATACCATATTTAAAAAGAAATCAGGCCTATTTTGGGGGCTTGCCAAACGGGCCCCCTATAAGTTCCCTACAATTTTTTACTATCTGTGTTGTGGGTCCCCTACACGGAACCATGTAGCGTCCATGGGATGATGGAAATGCCTGAAGGGAAACTAATTTGGCCAGGCATAGGCTACTAACACTTCGGTCCTGCGCATCTCCCCGCGGTCGTAAACATCCAAATCTTGATAAATGCGATTAGACGTTTATTAGGCCCTCAAAATAAAATGATTATTGTGCACGAAACCAGCGTTTGTTTTTATAGAATAATGATTAAATTTAAACATAAATTAATGTGTACGAATAACAATTGTTTTCCATCTGAATAGCCTATATAATATATATAATTTATATGTATGTATATATATATATATATATATATATATATATATATATATATATATATATATATATATATAATCACCGAAAAAATTACATTTTAGTAGTCAAGGACGTCATCGTATATAATTGTCAGAGTAAGTTAATTTAGGCTAACTGCAGAACCAGAATGCACGTCTGCTAATAATTGCTACAATGTTGCATGTTCTAGACAACATGCAGTTACTGTTATAAAGAAAGCTATTCCTGCCGAGAGGGGAAGGCATTTCCAGGGATGGACTTAATGCGACGACGACGATGACAACGACTGAATAAAACCAACATATAAATGCTTACTTACGTATCTGCGGATGATGTTAAGGACTGATGATGCACGCGTCGGGTCCTGCTGCTGCTGCTGCTGCTGCTGCTGCTGCTGCTGCTGTTGTTCCCTGCCGCCGCTGCTGCTTTCTAAACACCTGCCGCTGTTATTATAATGACTCTCGTGCATGCCGGAATCGCACAACCACCATCACCATCGTCGTCGTCATCGTCGTCTGTCGAAAGCGCATCGTTCTAGGTCAGAGGTCAGTCGACCATAACGTAATGCTGCTGCTGATGCTGCTGCTGCAGCATCTCTCATCCACTTCTCCGTTCGACGTACGTCTCTTGGCCAATCGCAGCAGCAGCCGCAGCCGCAATCGCTGATGATGCGAAGGAATCCGATAGATCTGAAGGAGGATGAGTGAGGATGAGGAGGCGGCAGAGGCGGCGGCGGCAACAACGGCGGTGGCGGCCATTTTGGATCGGTGCGTGTTGTTAATATTCATTGAGTGAAGGACGTTTGAAGATGTATGTATGTACGTGCTCAACGAAGGCGACGATTTTTCCTATCCTCCTCCTTCTCCTCCTCCTCCTCCTCCTCCTCCTGACCTTCGTCCTCCTCGTCCTCTTCCTTTTCCATCTCCTCCGCCTTCTCCTCTCCTCCTCCTCCACCACCTCCTCCTCCGCCTCGCTCTCCTCCTCCTTCCCCTACTCCTCCGCCTCTCCTTTTCCTCCTCCTAATCCTCTTTCTTCACCTCCTCCTCCTCCTCCTCTTCTTCTCCTCCTCCTCTTCGGTCTCATCCTCTCTTCCTCCTACTCCTCTTCTGTCTCCTCTTCCTCCTCTTCCTCTTCCTCTTCCTCCTCCTCCTCCTCCTTCTCCTCCTCCTCCTCCTCTTCCTCCTCCTTCTCCTCCTCTTCCACCTCCTCCTCTTCCTCCTCGTCGTTTACCAGAGATGCAAACCGTTCGCCGATCGATGAACCACACGATTAACGTCCGTCAGAAGATGTCCAACGCTTTTGGTGGTTGTGGTGCTGGTGGTCCTGCTGCTGTTGCTGCTGCTGCTGCTGCTGTTGCTGGCACGAGTGCTGGCGGTGCAAGTGCCGGTGTTTGTTGTATATTATAGTCCCATCACCGCAAGCAACCGCTGCTGCAGTGGTGAATGGTCGGTGGTAGAAGCAGGGACTGTGAGGTATTTACGTAAATACATCGGCATTATTTTGTGAGCACGTCTAAACTCTTTCAGATGCCGATTATAGTAGATACTTTCAACCTCACATTCATCTAATGCTTCTCTTCATCCTAATTTTTTTTCCCCATCTCTTCTGCCAATCTTCACATTACTTTCCACCTTCTACTCATCCTCCCATCCTCACCTTTGCCGCTTTGCGCATCTACCTCTCCATTCTCCTCGTCTGCTCATCCTCCTCCCAATTTGCTCATCCTCCTCCCCTCCTGCTCATCATCTCCTCCCTTCTGCTCATTCTCTTCTTTCTCACATTCTTCTCTTTCTTCCACCATGTTAACCCACCTCCTCTTGTCTCTCTATCATCAACCCTCATTCTCAACGTCGAGACACGTCATTGTGGGGGAAGAACCCGGAATTTTGTTGGGAAATCAACTATTTATGCCCTAGTACGCAAATGCATGCATGTATGTCAGTGCATTTTTCATTTCATGTGGTAGAAAGACAGATAAGCGATATTTTGAAGTAGGTCAGTTATACTATAGCTACATATTTACAATATAGCTACATATTTATAATATAAGAGGAAGCTATAGCCAGTGTTTCAGCTACACAGGTTATCGAATATACCGACTGGCTTCAGAACCGGCAGAGGCAGGCCTACCCGTCAAAGGCCTAATTGCACGATTGATAGCACCCTGATATAATCCTCTGCAAAGTCTACGCTTCCTTCCGAAGTCTCATATAGACCCACACTCCACACGCAATAGGCAGCCTAGGCCTATCCTTTTCTAACACCGTCAGCTTCAACTTCAGTAACACATTAGCCTATAATAATTATTGTAGGCTAATCAGACTAGCCATGGGCTGCTCGGACACACATCGCTCGTGAATGCATATACTCCTAGGATAATCTGTTGTGTATCAAATTTCTCCAAAAGCCAAATCAAGCCGTGGTAATATTATTCACTATGATTGATCACGATTCGTTTTCCGAAGGTGACTTTTCAAGAGATTTAAATGTCCATAATTCATATAGGCCTACATATACACCGTGCATGGTTCAAAAAAGTAAGCCAAATTGTTTTGCATATATCGCTAACACCTGATGACATATCAAGCTAAAATTTTCTAAATATTTAGAGAAGTGGGCCAAGAATGTGATTCCAAAATTTCATGAAATAAAGTTGAACGGATAAAAAGATATGAATATTTAAACTTCATATACCGAAATTGCAGTTTACAAGCAATTTTCTGTCAGATTCGATCAAATGTTTCCTTATTATCTCCAATGCCTGATGATTAATCATTATAAAATTTTCCAGATATGTAGAGAATTGAACTAACAATATGACAAGAACAGTATGGTTTGATAATTTAATTAAATAAGATGCTCAAAATGACCTCCTCCTGATTGCACGCAACCCTGGAGGCGATGGCGCCATTGCAATGGCAACAGCAACGTCGATTATCCTCTGGTTCAGGCCATCCCACACTTCCCACAAGCGTTGCTTCAGATCGTTTATAAACTTTATATCATGGATTGTTGTCTGGTAGGCTCGGTCTTGCATCACGTTCCACATTTTTATAGTCGACAGGATTCAAATCTGGGCTGTTCGGAGGTCAAAATGTGGGAGAAATTAAGCCTGGCGTCTCTCTTGTCAGCATTTCGATGGTTTCCTTGGTTCTGTGGGTTGGCGCTGTTCTGTTGAAAAACAAAGCTGTCTTCTTGGACTAGATTTCTGATTACAGATAGAAGATGTTGTGACAACAGAACATCGCGATAATAGGCTCCTTTAATTTTTACTCCAGGATCAATGAAGAGTAAATGGGAACGACCAAGCGTCGAAACCGCAACGGACACCATAACAGACTTGCTGAAAACTGAAATTTCGGGTGATGAAGTTGAAATATCCATATCTTTTTATCCCTTCAAATTTATGACATGATATTTTGGAATACTATTCTTGGTTCAATTCCCTAAATATTGGTAAAAGGTTTTTATGATTACTCATCAGACATCAGAGATGCAATTAAGAAAAACAGTTTGGCTTACTTTTTTATTGAATCTGACAGAAAAATTGCTTGTAAACTGATATTTCGGTATACGAAGATTAAATATTCATATCTTCTTATCCGTTCAACTTTATCTCATGAAATTTTGGAATCATATTCTTGGTCCACTTCTCTAAATATTTAGAAAATTTTAGCTTGATATCATAGGTGCAATCACGTCCTAAAAGTTGGGGGGGGGGACCATGATGAATCACGTCCTAAAAGTTGGGGGGACCATAATAATAAAGTTAGGGGACCACTCAATGACTCAAAAGTTGGGGGACACGTCCCGTGAGTCCCATAGGGTGCATGGTTGCGCCTATGCTTGATATGTCATCAGGTATTAGAGATATGCGCAAAACAATTTGGCTTACTTTTTTGAACCACGGTGTAGACTATGCCTACACGGGGACATTAACGCTTGGCGCCTATAATCAAACCCGCAACAACTGTGGTCAAGGATATGTAGGCCTACCGGGTACCTAATTAATTCAAAATGAGCAGGGCTGAGGCCGTTTTAAATTTACACACACCACACATTACGCTACACACCGTACACACGCACACACACGCGCACACCAAGCAAACTGCAGCTGCATGTAAAAAGGTCTGACAAAGTCGCGTCTGAATAATTATGGACCGTGTATATAACAGTAGCGAGATTAATAATATGATTTCATCGTTCACGTCCAGAATTCACGCAAGATTTACGGCTCCATTGAAGATTTATGATGCAAACTGTGCAAAATGACAATAATTAGGTCTATAGGCTACACTGCTACGTCAGTCCCATTCAATCAATATTCCACCGTAGACCTTTGACAGAGCGAACAACGACAACAAAAACGCAGCGTCGGACATTTAGTAAAAACGACGACCGCTCTGCTTCCTGGGAATTAAGGTGGCACAAAGGGAAAAACCGATTGATCATTGTTCGACATCCACTGTTCAACGGTAGAATGGTTTTTCCAGTCCCCGACGACGTCAGACAGGCGCCTGCACCACTTCTCTTCCATCCACCATGGTACGACATGAATAATTGGACGATGGATTATGTCGAAGCAACACCTGCAGCAGATCGAGCGTCCTCTCTTGACCGACCAATAATTAAGCGCCACGACTTAAATCGTTCAGAGTAAAATATTAATAGCAACCGATCTACAATTTACTCTGAACGCTTGTAGGTTATCCGTCTCTGCTCGACGAGCAAACGTACTGCAGACTTTTTTAGTATTATAGTTGCGGCTTAATGACGCTGCAGTTATTGGCGTCGCCCTATGGGCCTGTAAGAAGGAGGAATTCTTTAAATGAAGACTACTGTGAAGTGGAAGGCCCGAGGGACGATAGAGCGGGAACCTGAGGCGGCAGATGATAAAGGGCAAGTAGTAAGAGTGAAGACACTTGGAATTCCGAGGGAAGATCAATAGAATTGTGGTGCAGTGTGGGAACTTGACGTGAGAATTAAGTGACTGGTGGTTGGGAAAGACCGAGATAGGAGGACAATCGGGTGGAACTGTGTGGAGCAAAGTTCATGTCATGGAGATATTTGGGCAGAAGCTTCCAGTTACTGATGGGACTTTGAAGCAGATTCGCTCTGCAATTTTTTGCCAATGAAGTGAAGGATCTCCTGTGTTTGTTCGTCCTTATGACAGCTTGCGCTAGCAAGTTAAGGATACGCTAGACTTAGAGAAGGAATTGTTGAAAGCAATCGATGACAGGAGAGGATGGAGAATTGTCCAAAATGCAACCAATCCTTGTGTCGAGGAAGTTTGAAGGCAAGGCAAGACTTAGAGACACTCAATCAGAATGGATTCAAGGTTTAGAAGCAGGAAATTGCAGTAATCTAACTTTAATTAGATTTTCAAAGCGATTAAAAGAATGAGAGAGGTCTGTTGGTCTAAAAGTGGAATTAATATGGTTGGTTTCTAAAGAAACGCTCAATAAACTACGAAAACTGTGATGAGCTGAAGTCTTCAGAAGTCTGAAATTTTAGTGACCTGCAACTCGTCAGCGAAGTCTCAACAACCACAAAAGTCATCATAACATCATGCAACATACAGGACATGTGAATTGCTTACTTGGCACCAGCGGCACCACCCATACCCTTCTTATGCATCTGCCTATAACTGAAAACCAGACCACTGTGAGTCACTGGATATGTCTAGAAGAATCTGAGCAGAACCATCTCGATGAGAACGTCACCAGCAACAGACTGAATCAAACTCAATGACTACCGCAACAGAAAAACAAAGTGGATGTTTGCTTTAATGCCCTAACAAAGACAGAGAGCGATCTGAAGCAGTGCAAATCCTCTGTCACCATGCATTTTTAGCAAACACAATTGATAGCTTTAGTCAGGTTTTCTGCTTCATTCGATCAGCAACATGCTTCCAAGCTCCAATACTTCCAAGCTCCAATACTTCCAACCTCCAATACATCCAACCTCCAATACATCCAACCTACAATATGTCCAACCCCCAATACTTCCAAGCTCCAATACTTCTAACCTGGTATATCCTCCTGAGACCAAACGTGCATTATAATGCACAAATGGTCTGAGTCGCAAAAAATATTTGCCGCAGCTTACTAAGCTGAGACCTGATGTGCATTAAAATGACCGATTGTTTGGCATGCATCTGAGAGCGATGGCAATTAAAAAGACTATCGTCAATGTTAGTAAGTATGTCGGCAATCTGACTTAAAACCTTATATGGAAAGAAAAAGTTTTAAAAAATCCAATATACGGATTTTGTTTTGGATTGTTATGTGAATTTGTCACATAATTGAGCGATTCTCTGTGCAAATAAATGCCTTTTCAGTTTTTGATTTAATCAATGAACATGATCTAGAGCCCGTGTGATCTGAGTGTGCATGTAAATGCACACCAGGTCTCAGTTTCTGTTGCTTGTCACACTGTATGTTTCTATGCTCTGTGGTTGTCTAAGGTCGTCTGGATGCTGCTGAAACATGTTTTGGCAACAGGACATCACCCCCAGCCCATTACCTCTGCCATTACCCCCCCCACGCCATTACCCTCCGGCCATTACCCTCCTTCGGACATCACCCCTCGCCATTGCTCCTGTCTGTTTACGTTCAGGTCTTGTGTATGTATGCATGCAAGCATGCCCGCATCCATACATGCATGCAAGCATGCAAGCATGCATCCATACATGTATGTATGTATGTATGTATGTATGTATGTATGTATGTATGTATGTATGTATGTATGCATTCATGCATGTATGCATTCATGCGTGTATGTATGTAGATGTATGTATGTATGTATGTACGTACGTATGTACGTACGCATGTATGTACATGTATGTTTATTTGGCTGCATGTACTTATGAATCCATGTACATGTATGTATGTATGTATGTATGTATGTATGTATGTATGTATGTATGTATGTATGTATGTATGTATGTATGTATGTATATATGTATATTTGTTTGTTTGCCTGCATGTACTAATGAATCCATGTATGTATCCATGTATGTATCCATGTATGTATGCATGTATGTTTGTATGTATGTTTGTTTGCCTGCATGTACTTATGTATCCATGTATGTATCCATGTATGTATCCATGTATGTATGTATGTATGTATGTATGTATGTATGTATGTATGTACGTATGTATGCATGCATGTGTACATACATACTGCACATTTATTAAGTACAAACATACCTGAACTTACATACATAATTCAATACTTACACTGTCATACAGTCATACCTACCTACATACATACATACATACATACATACATACATAATACATACATACATACATACATACATACATACATACACATACATACATGCATACATACATACATATTTATACATACATACATACATACATACATACATACCTTCTCTAATGTTAAACGCATGCTGATCACTAACTAGTTCTTGAGACCCAATGTACATTATAATGCACACAGCAGAAATACATCTTCCCGGCATGCAACTCTTAAACTAAAATTTACTGGGGTGTACTTGTACCCTAGTGTACTAGAATATCGATTAAAATTAA
Source organism: Lumbricus rubellus (assembly GCA_945859605.1). NCBI lineage: Eukaryota > Metazoa > Annelida > Clitellata > Crassiclitellata > Lumbricidae > Lumbricus > Lumbricus rubellus. Next base: position 12,463,973 of record OX243820.1, on the reverse strand, counting down.
GGAAATGTCTCAGAACATTTTCTCAGGTCTCAGGAGGATATGGACCGTGCTCAATCCAGGATCATTTGCCTGCATTGGTCCTCCCCATGGAATGGACTTCCCCCAGTTCACTCTGTCATCCACTCTGGTAGACGTCTCTCATCTTTCTCTCATCTCAAAACCTGACTTTCTCTCTGGGTTGCCCACACACAATGGGAGCGCTTCTCAAAGATTCTTGCTGCGAGAAGCGCCTTATAAATGGTCAGATACAATAAATACAATATGACATTGTTATAAGTAACTTCTAAAGCACCAGTGACTAATATTAATCAAAGGCAGACCAAAGTCAAATCGCAAGTCAATATCCAGACGATTCAGTCCACTGAGAAAGAGAGACAGTCTATTGTCTTATTGTCTATGGTATATAAGCAACAAGAAACAAATAAATTTTAAAGACGGGACAACACCACACACGTCTGAACTTCAGTCCTTAATAGTCCAAGCATAAATCCGTATTTTAATGCCATACAACACCTGTCAAACACCACCGTATAATCCACATACAATCCCCTTTAATACATGCACATGCTGGAAGTCTTGGAGGTTGGAAGTGCGAACCAAAGCTGCACCCCAAATTCATAAACATCAGTGCAAAAACTACTGACACTGCAACTTCTTTAACATGTATGATGAATCAACGATGAAACACAAACAAGACTTTAGCAACACACTGCACAAATGACAGTTCTGAGCAGACCCATGCCCTTGTCCGTAAGCCATGATGTGATGGAGACAGGGTGAGAATTGCCGGGGGGGGGGGGTGGTTCAACCCCCCAGCCTTTCTTAGAGCCCCATGTTAAAGTCTGCTTTTCACACCCTGATTCTGAGTGGACAATGGTCCAAATCCCCCCAGTTATTTTTCCACAATTCTTACACTGGATGGAGATAAACTTCTACTTGGACAGACAGACCTCTGTAGGACAGCGTAAACAGAAGGTGAACATTAGCTTCATCATTAACTCCTACCTCATCCAATTCATTGGAACTACGCATGAACTCCCAGGTCAATATCAAAAGGAGTATGACCATTATGATTTACTGTGGATCGTCTAGCAACACTAGGCCAAACGTGACAAGATCAACAACCATCTTGGAATTTACGTGACCTATATGACACGTTGCTAATGAGTTGGAAGTCAACTCAGGCCAGTTTATCTGCGGTTATTTTCACTCTAAATTCATGTATGGATAATAATCCAGCAACTGCTCAACAACCATCTGCGTTCGAGTACAATCACATCACGGCCAACAATACAAACAAAGCAACGAACTACAATAGAAAATTCCAAGAAAATATAACAAAATGTGTACAATTCCGTACAAAGACTTATCTGTCCCAATGATTGCTTGCTATAGCCCAGAAACCAAGAATAAAATTAATGAACTTAAGGTCTAAAATGATTGTGCACAACACTTGATCACTTCTGCGGCAATGGCGTCTTATACTCTAAGCACAATTAACTGATGCATCTTCCCTTAGATCAATCAGATAAACAGTTCTCATTTATTTTCTCAAAATACAAGCTGTTTAATTGACCAGATGCATTAACCGATAACAACATAAAGGGTTATGCACCACTATTATATCCTATCATAGAAGCACCTACTGCCCTCTATAACTATCACTTTTCAGATTGTGCAAAAACGAGAACATGAAAAACTGAAAGATTTAATCGCAAACAATTACAACAAAGAACACTTTCCGAAATGAAAAAAATCTTTTGCACTTTCTGTAGCTTTCAATACTTAGAATTCAGAATAGATTCGAGACTTTACAGCAACTGGTACAACTGAGAGGGTACACCCTTAAAATGAATTCATGAAATCAGGTCAACGACTCACTGGTCCATTTGCATATTTGATTGATACGATGTTGACTAGGTAAAGTTCTAGAAGATCAGAGAAACTAAACGGACACTGGCATAATTAATTTTCATCGCCTTGTTCATACCACTAGAAAACAAGAATTGTTTAAAGTGCAAGAGATACACGAGACTAAATTTTCGAGTTACAATTTTACTGATTTGTGTAAAGTTTCAGGAGTGATTATAAAGATGGTGATTTTAAAACTGTGTGTAGCACCAAGGCTAAATGTACATTATTATTATTATGTGTATTATTACACATTTTAAAGTGCACACTAAGACAGTCTCAAAGGCTGGGCTAATTGTACATTGTTTTTCATATCTAAATTCAACCAAAGTGGGTGCGAGTCAATTCATGGACCTCATCCTCATGTTCACACAAAAACATTTTGTCATAATTTCATCCGATATAAAAATATTATACGGACTTGGAAGTAACCATTTGAATCCTGTCTCCTCAATCCTTATTCCTAAGAAATTTAATTCAACTAAGCATTTCAACAGCCTACCACAGAGAATTACAGGAAACCACGTATTTCCTTTGCATAATTTGGTTTGCTAACACAGCAGGAAACCTGCACATGCAGAATGAAAACATTAACCCCTAATGACGAGAGAGAGAGAGAGAGAGCGCATAAAAATGTTTGATAAACAATGCAGCTCACCATTAAAAGGTTAAAGAACCATCATCCAAAACAAATCCATGCCTTTGCTAAAAAGACCCTAATCACTGACAGTAAAGTTCAGTGCACCTCTCTTTACTGTTAACACCCAGGATTAAAATTTTCAAGGTTACAATTTAACTGAATCTGCTTATCAATCATCAAAGTCACACTTTAAATCAGAAGAGCAAATCAAGAGGCTATACATCAATAGAAATAAATGCCTATTCCCAGTTCCGAGTAGTATAAGCCCTACATACGCAAACAGGTAAAGCTACAGCATGCTACGTGCCTGTAAATGAATGTACAGCTGGATATTTAAACTAAGCGCTTCAAATGACGTCATCATCGTCATTTTTCATCACCATACTCCTCACAGAAGCACTCAAAATAAAGTACTTCATTCCCAGTTTAAACCTGGGAAAAATATTTTAAAAAACAAACTGAGAAACCCCTTACTATCTATGCTGCCATCATATGGGGCATGGCAATTTAATGATTCTCCAGCTTTTGAGTGCTACACAACAGCAACGCAGTGATAACTTGACGACTTTCTCCATAGCTATGCTTCAAATGAATTTGCCAAATAAACAGCAGACCAAGGCAAACTGGTATCAAAGTAGAATTAGAAACTTTCATCGACACGCTGCTCATACAAAGCACTTAACAAGACTCCGTCAAAATCTTCATATTTCCTCTTTGTATTCTTAATCTTCATAGTTTTAGGTTCTCATCATCAGAGTCAAAATAAAGTTCACATGTAAACTGAGAAAACTGAATGTATCGTCCAACTTTGGCAAATACTGAAATAAATGTGAAGTGATATATATTCTTACCACATTAAACAATCAATTTTCTAAACTGTCTGTTCTCTTAAACGACTGCCACGAAGCGAATACAAATTCTCATCATGAACAAAAGTGTCTGCCACTGAAAGTCCGACGCAGTCTTTCAAGGCCCACAGTCCACGCACGAATAACTGCATGAAAACATTCACACGAGTTCGCTAAACACAAATAACGATTCGCAAAGCTACAGACACAGCTAACTTATCGTAGTCTCTTATGACCACTTAAACATCAAAAATTATTAGTCCCATTGGGTCCAGCAAAAATCCACATTCCCACAGACCAATTACTTTCGTGACTTGGCCTTCTTCCCGCCCTTTTTCTTCTTCCCGGCTGCCGGAGACTTCCCGAACTTGGGTTTCTTTGCCGGTTCCGGCCTCTCGTCTTCCTCTTCCTCCTCCTCATCATCTGACGTTTTAGCGTTGACCGGAGGAGAAATACGAGTCACTTTGTGGACTTGCTTGCCTCCACCAGCCGCACCTCTTTTAGGTTGCGTCAACACAACGGTAACTTTAAGTCCCGATGACTTGGCCAACTTTGCCGAACCGGACTCTTTCTTCTCGTCATCATCTTCACTCGGCGGCTGGGCCTGCATTCTCGCAGCGGACCCCGGGCGTCGACTGGACTGCGTACCGGATTTTGGGGTGACAGGGGCAGCGGCCGGCTCCTCCTCGCTTTCACTCTCGCTCGGCTCCTTTGCTTTGCCTCTTGCAGGTGGCTTTCTAGCAGGCGCTTTAGCTTTCTTCCCCTTTCGAGCACCCTTTCCTTTCCCAGCTGGTTTTCCTTTACGAGCTGCTGGAGTAGGTTGCGGTTTTTCCTCTTCCGAATCTTCATTCTCCTCTTCACTCTCTTCTTTGTCTCCCTTCTTCTTACCCTTGGCAGGCGCTGGGGCTTTGCGTGCTGGAGACGGGGCAGGTCTCGCCTTTCCCCCTCGACCACCTCTTCCAGCAGCACCGGCCGACGGCGCACCGCTTCCGCCCCGTGAAGTCGTCCTTCTCGGAGTGTACGCCTCCGGCTCACTGTCGTATTCCTCGCTTTCACTTTCGCTTGCTACTGGCGCTGCCTTCTTCGCTGCAGAAGCGGCCACTGGCGTTGCTCGTCTGCCCGCAGGTTTCTTCGCAGGCGACGCCACCACTTTGGCCTTCTTAGCTTTTCCAGGGGAAGAGCGCACAGTAGGCGCTTTCCTCTTGGCAGGCGTCTTCTTGGGAGGAGGCTCCTCCTCTTCGCTCTCCTCACCCTCGCTCTCTTCGTCTGAACTAGGAGCATTTCGCTTGCCAGCGTTTCTTCCTCCCCGACCGGTGACCGCCTTCTTCGCGCCTCTGCCCCTTGCTCCCCTGGCACCCGTCTGAGGCGGCGCAGGTGTCTTGGCACTCACGTCCAGACGTCTAATAGCCGTGGCAGCAAGTCGGCCCATGCCTCGACGTTTCGTTGGTCGAGGTTTGTAGGCGTCCTGAAAGGCCTCGACGTTTTCAGCCACCTCGACGTCCGACTCTCCGTAATCGCTGGCTGTGTCCTTTCCCTGCAAGACGGTCGGGCTTGGAAGAAACGGATCGACGAGCTGGAATGTACCACCTGCTCCAATTCCACTCAGCTGCCTGGAAGAAAAGCGTTTTGTTCATAAAAAGTTTGCAACCAGAAAAATTATGTAAAATTAATGGCAAAATTATGGCGTTCAGCCAATTTACACTGTTTTCACATCTCCACAGCATTTTCCATGTCCTGAGAGATCCCATACATGTACTTTGAAGAGAATAATAATAATAATAATAATACTTGCTTGAACACATTTACCCTTCTCAAAAGAGCCAGTGGTTCAAAGCACCACAATGTAGCAAGAAGAATATTAGACAAGTGTGGACTTGCATTTGGGGGTTAAAGTTTAGCGTGAAAGAAGTTGACACATAAGAAGCAGTTCGTCCCCCATGTCTCTGAGACACTCAGATCGGTCAAACTTCAAAGTCGTAAAAGAAACTTTTTCCTTCTACAGTGTGTTGAAACAACAATAAAGCGTTTCAACTCTCGACTGCTCTTCAGAGCACATTTGAAAACCTAGACTAACATTTGCAGACCAGCCATACCGGAACTTCACCCTCCCTCCTATTTGTCCTTTGGATTTAAAAATAATAATATTAACAACAAGAACACTAATAACAAATTATTTCAATGCACCTGTAGTCATTCATTAAGTCATTAACCCTTTAATGCCAGAGGGTATAGGATTTCCCATACCATTTCCTACCATCTCGGCATTAAAGGGTTAAGTCATTAAGCTCATCTTAATTTAAGATAGCAGTAATATAAAGCAGGGAAGAAAGAGTGAAATGAAATTTTCCATTAGCTCAGAAACTTACACGATCATGTTTTTATTAGCTGCTCTTAGCAGCGACATTTTGAACAGGTGTGGCCGTTCAGCAACTCGGAAGTTGGGATGGTAGTCCTGTACGTATTTCTTGAGAAGCAGGGCAGACGACTGTTTCGGTTCAGTGCACGCAACAATTGCATTCATCACTTTGCCCGTCAGGTCGTCATCTGTAAGCAAAATAGGTTCTGCATCAACATTCAAGTAAATATTCTATCATCACTGCAAGACAAATGCTTATATTCTACTAAGTACACAGTTAATATTATTTTACCCTTTAATGCTGGAGGGTATAGGATTTTCCATACCATTTACTACCATCTCGGCATTAAAGGGTTAAATATTGATCGCTGTTTGATAAGAGAAAGCCTATTAGCAACTGCAAGTTCAAGCATTCTGACACTTGCTTCGCGATGACAAACTGTTCAAAGAGCGGTGAGTTAATGGCCGCTGATGCTGCGAAGTTAACGTATTTGAAGTTTCGAACCCAATAACAAAAACTACGTCCACTATATATTCTTCGCAACAAGAGTTGTGATGCTGGAAACTGTATTGCTTAGTTTCGAAGTAGAACAAGCACATGGAAATACCAGACTGTTCATTGTTAGTTGCTACCATTGTAAGCTGTTACCAAAAGAAGTCAATTATCTAGATCGAACGTAAAAAATCTGTACCACTGTTGCCATAATGCATAAAAAAGCCGTGCATCGACAATCTTGCAAGAAGACAAGGTCACAATGCACAATGCAGACGATGATTACCTGCCAGTGGATCAAATTCATTGATGGTAAGGCGGAAACTTCCACTTCCACTTCCATGCCCAGTCACCTGGAACCAGAATCCGTGCCCCACTCCCGTGTCCAAGCATTTCTTCAGCCTGGTAGCGCAGTAAAAAAATTGAAACAAACATTATTGCTCCTTTAAGACTGAATTAAGCCTCTGCTAATATAGAAAGCCTTAAAGGCACTACATAAATGCTCTGCTGCAATACAATTGCTGGCATCGCAGAAGCTGTCCTGGACCTGAAATACACTGGAAAAAACTGCAAGAACACATTGAAATCTTCCACCATTAGCCTGCAATTACTTTCTGATTATAATACAGAGAGACAAAATGTTGATCAGCACTTCGCAAATTTATGTGACAGGTCAACTCAATCACTCCCAAAGTCAAGTTAACCAAAAGTCCTGTTTTTTTAATTATCGGCAAGCCATATAAAATTTATCTTAATGTAGACAGTTCAAATGTTGCCAAATATTTCAATGATGTCAAACGAATGGCTGAAATCAGCTGTGCTCCTAACCAACTCTTCCATCAGAATTGATATTCACAAGATCACTTATATCACTAGTTCACTCCAACTCACTTTTCAATAGAAATGTCCTCCTTGTAGAAGTCCTTAATGTACTTTCGAATCTTTGCAACAGACGCTTCTTTTGGTTCCGAGTTGTAAGTCATTGCCAGAGCAAACGTGTCCTCAATGTGTTGTGGCTCACTGTGCGCTGCATAATAGTCGTCTACAACGTAAATACGCCATAAAACAGTGATGGAAAATACTTACAAGTAGGTTTCTGCAGTTTTTCATGACATGATAGTTATAGCATGCCACATCAAATATTTCAAGTTGCATAATTCAACTTAAATGTCAGTCTGATACTATAAAGTCAACGCTTAGAAGGTCTTCAGCAAAACTAGTGCACTTAATTCTTTTAGCACTTGAAGCCATAAACACAGGAACTCTAGGCATTAAATATGCTGCAACTACACTCCGAATTAACCCATTTCCCAAAGTTGCTTGTAGTATGTTTGGAAAGGATTCTGGGTTGACACAGAAAGCATCAGGAGTTGATCCTATTTTAATGCATCTTAATCGTATGATAAAAAGTTCAAACCTCATATGCACAAATGCATTCGCGACACACTTAAAGTTTTTTTAACTTCATATAGTTAAGATAAATTCAGCACGCTCAACTTGTTACAAAACCAACAACAATTATTAGACCTAGTTTTAAAGTCAGCAGTCAAGTATCTACTTGTTGTCCTAGCTTCTAATCCTTTCTAGTTGTCCTGAAATTGGTGACAGCAATAATATCCCAACCTCAGCTGAAATTATTATCCACCATCTGTATAAGTACTGTGTTGTATAGTTGACCAGCCTCTCAAGCTGCCCCATAAGGCCAAATAAGTTAAAAGCAGATGCACAAAGGCTGCATGAAAACTTTAAAAAATGTGAAAAATCAACACTTGACAGACATTATCAGGCTGGACCTCGTTATATTCCTTGTACACGAACACTTAACCCTTTAATGCCGAGATGGTAGTAAATGGTATGGGAAATCCTATACCCTCTGGCATTAAAGGGTTAATAAACCTTCTAGGTAAGAATTAATGTTTCCAATTCCTCTCACTCTGAGGCTTCTTGCGCTTCTTTGTTTTCTTCTTCTTCTTAGCAGGTTTCTCCTTTGATGCTTCTTCAGTTTCTGCTGGTTTTTCTTCATCCTTCTTTTCGGCATCCTCTGCTTCTTCAGCACCTGTCTTCTCAGCATTCTCATCTGTCTATCAAAACAAAAGTGTTGTGCAATTCAACGTCTCACCATACTAACAATTAGCTACAAAAAATTGCAAGTACAGCCTGAATAATTCATGAATTTATTCATTTATTAGATGCATTTATATAGCGCCTCTTCAAGGGGGCTACTCAGAGGTACTCCCAACCTCAGCACGGTCTAATAAAACTGTCTTAAGATGAGAGAAGAAAGCCTGAGAATAATGTTATGGACCTTGCACTACATGCATAGTGTGCTGATAGCTAAGTACTTTTATAGCCTACCTAAACTTCAAACTAATTTGCATACTAACTTGTTCACTATTTACCAAGATTAGTTGACTGTGCTGGGCAGTTTATCTCTAATGCTAATTTCAACAGTAAACAATCCACATGTGCAGAGAAACCAAATATTTTCAACTTTATAGTATTTTACATTCCGGCATGTTTGATTCTACAAATAGCACTTCCGAGGAGCTCCCAAAAGCAGAAACTATATTCATCAGTATTCAGTACATTATTTTCTTGACAAAAGAGAGGTAGAAACTTGAACAATTGAGACTTGTAAATTTGACATTCTTCATTCATAAGCAAACAGCCAAACATGTCGTCTAGTATGTGGAGTGCGTAAATCCTTGAATGATTAGTTAAAAAAAACCTTAAGAATGCAGAGCGACTGACTATACTGTATATTCACTTCAAATTGCAGACTTACCTTCTCCTCTGATGCTGTAGGATCCTTCTTCCCCTTCTTCTTTAACGCCTTCTCTTGGGCTTCTTTCTTCTCTGCTTCCACCTCTTCTGCCTCCTGCTCCGGAGTTCGCGGCAGGCGATAGTATCCGCACGCTCCAATCCCACGAACCTAGAAGACAAACACTAACTGTGCATTCAGATGGGTTTTTTAAACCACATACTGTTCAAATTGTCTTCCTAAATTCGATTCAAAAACGACAAAATGTTCACAACCTTCCATATGTCAGTGACTTCTGCACAAAACCCACAGTAAATCTGGAAAAAAGGTTTGACAAGATGAATAGAAAGTTTGACCGGACTTATGTGACTATATGATCTTAGTGTTTGAAAAGATACCAGGATCAAACAGGATACTCTTTCACAGCAAGATCTTAAACACTGTAACAATGACCTGCATTGGTTGCCCTGTCAATTTTAGTACACACTTATTCGTAAAGTATTAAGAGGCTCTTGAAAGGTGGCAAATCTCCAACCAATTATAGACTCAGGACTGACTCACATACAAAGAGCAACTGCATTACTTCTGCTTACACATTCGATGTGTCCAAACCGGAGTTCACGGAAGATGGCATTCTTTAGAATGTTCACTCGTAGGTCGACTCGAAGAGCAGGAAACTTTCCAGCAACAAGGTTCTTTATGGCACTAAAGCCAATTCCTTTTCTCTTAACAGTAAAGAGTCAAGAAATTTAAGCAGATTGTTGTCTTTGAAACATTGAAGCATAGTTAAGCAGAATTTTTAAATATGTGATGTAACCAAATTCAATCATATAGTACACCGATAAAATTTTTTGAATGAAAACACATGTACAGGCAAACAATCATATATTCTACAAGTCAATGAAGCCCGACTACTAAGCAAGAAAACATTTTCTGATAATCACATGAAAAATATAACATTTGCATAAAACTTTGTCTGCACTATAAAGCAATATTAATTATAAAGAACAAATTAAAAACATGATCATGTATTGACACCCTTTGAATTCATCTTATTTAGTAATAAAAACATGTAGGACACAGGTCTCCAAAGTCTTGGTAAGCTATACAATACTAATGGTGAAGTAACAAGACGACTTTTAGAAAAGCACGACATAAAACAGAAGCACAATCACTTCACCGAAAGATCGATTTCATATTATTGTAATTTCATTCAGGAAATTCGAATTTCATATAGTAACAAAAAGACTACATATCAAAATAAGAAATTTCGTTCAAGAGCTACTTTAATAAATGTTAAACACCATTAGCCACTTACCTAAAACCAATTTTACACGAATTCATTCTAATGCAAGGATACGGGATTTCCTAAATCAGTAATGGCCTCTTTTATTATGTCTTTCATTTTAAGATGCAGCGAGTCAGCCTGGATCTTGGTCGTGCTCTTCTTCTTCGGCTTCTTTTCTCGAATTGATTCTTTGTATGGCGAGTCTTCCACCAATGCCTGGCCTTTGGGAAACATCTGGGTTACTGCCTGCAGAGAAAAGCACAATAGTTGAAAGACGTCATTAAATCAAACACCAAAAGAAGCTAGAGTAATTTAATCAGGACTTAACAATGAGCTGCATTGTTTCTTCAGACACATTTAGTACAAGCTCGTCGCTAAAGGGTTAAACCACTGGCCACAAAGTCCAGAGATATGACAACAACAGAAGTTACTAATTGAGTGTTTCCGGATTTCAATGAATGTTTATGAAGCGGTATTGCCTATACTTCGGCAACCAAAATCAGCAATGCATGATGGTCATATCCAGCACTGGATATTAATGTACTAAAAAATTATGATCCACCTTTTTCCAAGAACATTCGATCATCATTGCTGAGAAATAATGTTTTGTAGCTCTCAGTGCCCCCTCAAAAGGGCCCTCACCTATAAAAGTATAAAGGAATGCACCAGCATAACCAATGAAGTTGCCTAACAAAATGACAATTATCACAACAATAACTTAGCTTAGCCTTATCAAATAGCAGATTTCAATGGGCAAAAGTGCCACATGACACTAGATGGTCTGACAGCATGAGAAGACAGAAAGATATAGTGCAAAAAATCAGAATGACACACATGTGATAAAAACGAACCATCTGACTGTCGTTGACTGACTGACCTTGTGAAAGTGTGTGTAGTCCATAGCAAATGCGGCAACAGACGAACAGGCCTCCAAGTACGACTGATACATGTCATTGAGAAGTAGAAACGAGTTCTCCTTCTCCACAAAATTCTTCTTCAGCCTACACCATCCATCAATGCAACAGATCTTTAACCCTTTAATGTTGGAGGGTATAGGATTTCCCATACCAATTACTACCATCTTGGCATTAAAGGGTTAACATGGCTACATTTATTACCTGTCACAACTGAAGGGCACACATATAAACACAAAAACCTGGTCGTATATAAAATACTTCATATCAACTGACTTTAGAGGCTTCAAGATTTTACATAACAACATGAACATGACTGCAGCAGTGTGCTGCGATTATGATTTTCTTATTCTTGACAACAGTTACTGTGTCTGTCATGCAGGGTGGACAGACTGAGCACTTTACACCCTCAACAGAAACATAATCATGTGAGGACTCCATTTTTGTTGAAGCAATGAAATATGGCTATAGCTATGTGATAGCACTATTCCTCGCAAGAATAACAACATTTGCTGAAGCAGTTTTCACACAATAATAACAATGCTAAAGCAATTTTTATAGCCGTATATTTTACCTTCCTTTGCTATCATAATGCGGCTGAACATATGCCAATAAAACTGGTGATATTTCATTAAAAATATTCATTATCATAAACATATGACACGGCAACTATCATTACAAATTTCCCTACCACTATTACTAATACTACTACCACTACCACAATAATTTTTACCACACAGGTTCAAACAACTATATTCGCAATAACATGCATCAATATGCAGCCACCAAAAACTCCATTTAAGTTTCTTACCAGTCAAGCATAGTCTGCTCTGCAAGAGGAGCATTCCGTTTTCTCTTGCCTTCGACAATCTGCTGCTGGAAGATGTTAACTGAAGGCTCTTGGTCTTGTCCTGAGCCGCTTGCTGCATCGGATGCCTTCCCTGGGTCGTCAACATGTCCATTCTGCTCCTGGACTTCTGTGGACTCGGCAGCCTCTGGCGTCTCGTCTGGGAGAAGTTCTGTTTTCCGAGCTGCCTTCGACTTTTTTGGCGGCACAACTTTATCTTTAGTAAGCAAAACATTAAGAAAGTAAAATACAATTTCAACCATATAACTTTAACATCATCAGAGATTTATAGGGTTTCAAAAATGTTAGTGTAGTAGGATGAACGGCTGAATCAGTGAACATATGGATTTTAAGAGATGGAAATTGCGAGAAATTCACATAAATTGCCAGTTCAATGTGTCTTTCGTTGCAACCTTTGCCAATTTTTGACAAGCTATATCAATTGATTATTAAATAGCAAAGAGGTATCAATTTTAGTCTATTAATGGGTGCAGGAGGCTTCTCCTGCCTCATACTGGCTACACTTATGCATTCAACACAACTCCACCTCGCCGCGTAAGGACCTTGGGCAAGTCCATCACTCACAATTGCTCAGCGCTTCGGCGTGAAACTCTGATGCAGTGTCCGCTCTGCATTCGGGAGCGCCTCTGAGTGAAGAGAGCTTGAAGGGGCGCTATAACAAGTGCACATACAAACCAATGGCCAACAAAATGAAAAACAAAATTGTCATAGGCCTATACATTGTTTGTGAAAATGGCAACCACTAAATTGCGGCCCTCCAGGCAACTGCCTGTGCCTAAGGCTGGTCCTGACTTCCTTACTGAGCGCATTGCATCATGGGATGTGGCTGATGGGTCACAGCACTCTATTTAGCAATTTCTTGGGCGGCCATACTTTTTATATGAAAAGGATCGAAGTCCTCACGATTAATGGCTTTCGGGAGTTCCGCCTCTTTCCATAAACCTTTTCTGGGAAATCGGGCGTTTGCGTAATTTCAGCGTTTTCGGGTTGACCCCCATGTCATATACACTGTAACCCGAGATGACGTGTAATATTTCTTGGCATCTGCATATGCTATTTTCAATCTCTCTAAAGACACTGTTTGACTTTGAAAACGTATTTTGACATATGCAAATGCCCTCAGCATGCGCTGTATTTAGCTTTCCCGCATTTATAACGGCAAAGCGCCCAAACTAACATGGACGCCGTTACCGAACGCGCATATTATACTTCTCAATTTCAGTCACTGCAACAAATACACATCTTGACGCACTCACCCGAACCGCTCATAATTTTGTATAATCAGAATTCTAGCGCAAATAAAGCTCATCCAATGCACTAAACAAAATATACTTTAAAATTGAATAAAACAATATTCAACATGGACCCCAGTTCAATACCAAACATCAACCGTTCAGCAGCAAATGGACGCCTGCGATTTATTTGAATATTATTATATTTATTTTCAACTAAAAGATGTTTTGTGTTCATAGAATAACAATTATAATAATATTAGTCCCATACATGCTTGTAGATTTAAAGATTGCATTTTGCAATTATATGAACCAGAAATATTAAGCACTGAGTTCATATCAGCAACGTTGACAAGGAACAGAAAGCCGGTGATGGACGAGGTTTTAATGGAGATTGGAAAAAATCGCCTAGGTTTCATAAATTTTGTAAGAATCCGATCGAGATTCAAACAATTAGGCCTACTCGATGGTCAAATAAAAAAAGAACTGGATTGCACATAAGAATGCGAGCTGATGACAGAAATTCTAAAGCAATAGAGCATCTGACATGTCAATTTAAATCCTACAGAATGTCTTAAATTGTAATATCAGATAGGCCTATTACACCAAAGTACACAAAAGTCATGTTCAGTTATGCATCGTTCGGGCAGCGTCTGAAGCGGACTATTGTTTTATAAGAGCAACTCAGTCTTCTATTCGCTAGGTGGCGTTGGAAAAAAGGGCCATGTAACCATAACCATAACCACAAATTTTATTACTTCATGGCTTCATAATAGTAATCATTACTAGTAATGGGACGCCTTCCATGCTGCCATGCATACAGTTAAATCAACTTCTGTTAAACTTGTTTTTATGTAGCCTATTACTAGGCTACTGTGTCGTGTAATCTTATTGCGTCTACAGGCTATTTGTCAGTTTGAACCAATAAGGAATATTATTATTAACATTAGTAGGCCTATTTACAACCGAATTAGTCCGTAGCGCGCGGTGTCCATGTTGCGGGTAGGCCTATGTGTAGGCTAGGCCTAATTACTAATTGCAGTTTAACGCCACTGTGTGGCAACAAAAAGACAATTAGCGACGCCCTCCTCCTTTATCCAGGCTTGGGACTGGCACTGTCAGAGTGCAATCAGTGGCGGAGTTATCCACATTGTAGGCTACTATTATTGATGCTCGCTCTTCGTTAGGCTAGCTGCTGCTGCTGCGCACGTACGTGTGCACGCCGTGGCTGTTCCATCAGTTGAGCGCCGCAGGGCGGAGGAAGAGTACGACGTGCGTGTTGCATAATATCACATCTCGAGTGTTGTTGTTCGCATTTGTCAGCGACAACATGGGACAACGATTGCCCTCGGAAGCCGTCTAGCATCTCGATGGAGGGTGACAGAGACCGCTTCTCGGATAGGTACGTTCATGCGTTTCAGATAAACTTGGTCGTTTTAATAGTAAGGTGTAGTAGATTCATTCACTAGGATGCGCAGAGGGAGGCAAGAGGATGTTTGATGCCGAACACATGTTGCGTCAGAGTTACAATTTATGCGGCGCTAGCGTTATGTGAGAAAGCGGGAGGGGGGTTGCAGGTTGCACCTGCCTGTGCATCAAGGACCCTGTTTAGAATCTGTTGGCTGGTAGCATCGACTAGCCTACTGTTGTTTCATGGATACCACGAGTTGTAGGCTGTTGTGATGGTTTGGTCTTCATAAAACTAGCTTGTAACATATAGGCCTATTGTATTAGTTAAAAGCCATGCAATTGCCTAACTTATACTGAAGGGCTTTATTGTGTCTGCTGAATCCTAAACGTTTTTCTAAATAGAACTCGCTGTTTGTGTTACTATAATTAATCTTGCAGTTGATGGATATGCCTTAAACCAATGAGGCCTTGGGCTAGGGCCATGGGCGCCCGCACATAGGGGCAAAAGGGAGCACTTGCCCACCCCCCTGGAAAATCGATTTCCTATTTTTAACTACTATAGTTTTTGGTTTTTAACAAATTTCTTCGCACTAAAGAGCTATAAGGTAATGTTGCTAATTATACAGAAAGTGAAACTGAGAAATTGACACTTGGAAACCTATGTGAAAAATAACCGTGTTCTTAATTTTCTGCTTTGCATTGTCAAGCTCTTGTTTAGCAAAATTGGCCACGACCGGTGTGTTTTGCCTTCTCCTGCAAAAATTTATGCGGGTGGCACGGGTGCCCATGCTAGGGGCAGCACCTTCCAGGAGGTGACTATTGACCAAAAAATTAACAACTGAGCAGTTAATTTATGTAATTTAAACCATGGACAAGACAATCAATCAATCAATCGTAATTTATATAGAGCCCCTTCAAGGTACGTACTCAGAGGCGCTCCCGGCCGAGATCAGTTTGTGAAATTGAGAACAGCTTGAGAGGTGTCACTATAGGTAAGTGTAATAAACTAATAATATTGGGTAAAGTTTAAACTTTGGGTCATAAATATTAGGTACACTGGTCCTGGGCATGACGTTAAACTGCATCCATCCTCTGCCACAGGGAACCAACAACGTTCCTGTGCCGGTCCTAAGCCCGGACAAAATGAGGAAGGTTTGCCAGATGGGTGGCGATACACTGGCAGTGAAAAACCAAGACGATTGTAATCCGCCAAAACCACGACACAAGTAACATAGCTACCCAGATGCTTCAAGGTGTCATGATGTGAAGCAGACATGCACAGGTCGGTCAGGACAGACCGATGGAGAGGGTAGGGGAAGAGAGCGTGGGACACAACGGGCATTGACCCACGTTGTCCTTCGTGCCTCTTTTTCACGATTCTCTTTAATCGGACAAGGTGGTTTAGATGCTCCAAGATGTTAATGGTATGGAGCAGACCTGCTGACCAGACCGGTTGAAGCTGGGCAACATGGCATGAGACAGACTCAGACAGAGAGTGGCGTCGGACTCCTACGGGCATTGAGCCTAAGGATATTGATGATGATGACACGGTGCCGGCACATAGGGGCAACTCTTTCCCATCTTCCCTTCCGAAACCCGGTTTCTCCCCCAAAACAGAGGGACTAGATTAAGTGCTGATGTATGCCATACTCTGCACTTTGCCGCAGCTGTCTGAATAATTATGGGGGATTGTGGACGTAACCATAGGTGTATTCTGAATTTTTGAGGTGAGTACACGCTGCCGCCGGAAAAATCAAGTTTTTTTGGGCCAAAAATTTCTGACGGCTTTTTTGCCATCAAAATTTCTGACGTCCTTTTTAGTCATTGGATGGTTTTTCATGATTTTTTGCCCGAAAAACCTTCACCGTGGCATAAAATGGTCTAGTTTCATGATTTTTTCATCATAAATCACAATTTATTCCTGTTTTATGCTCGTCATTTTATTTCAGCGAACTTTTTGCTTTTGTCTTTGTGATGTGAGTATACGCTGTATACCGGCGTGTAGTACTGTGTGCTCTCATTTTCAGAGGTGAGTACACGCTGTAATTTTTCTTGGAGGTGAGTATACACTGTATACCCGCTTACGTATAACCCTAGAGTACAGCTCTGGACCTAACCCATTTAAGAAGCCTGATGTAGGCCTATGTAATACGACCTTATTGCATATGAATTGGTTAGTTTAGTGACTTTAGTCCATATGCCCGTGTGTACCCTCATTTTCAGAGGTAAGCACACGCTGTAATTTTTCTTGGAGGCAAGTATACGCTGTATACCCGCGTATACACTAGAGTACAGCTCTGGACCTAACCCATTTAAGAAGCCTGATGTATGTAATACAACCTTATTGCGAATTGGTTAGTTTGGTGACTTTAGTCCATAGCCATTGAGGCAGTTTGAAAGCATGAATGAAAAAACAAATGGTTCAATGATGAAAGAGGTAGACTTTTAAGGAAATCTTTTAATTAATGTCTTTTGTTCTGAGAACAATTTATTTCGGTTTATAACTTCTGTTGTCTTGTTACTGTGTTGCTATAATAAAATTAAAATTAAAATAAAATAGCAAAGAAAAATTAACATAAAAGAGATAGCTCAATGAGGAATAATTGTCTTTTTGTCTTGTTACTGTGTTGCTATATAATAAAATAAAATAAAAATTAAATAATGACAAGAATATTTATATAAATGAGATAGCTGTGATGAAGTAGCTGTCATATCGTACGGATGCATGACTCAATCAACCGGCTTCAACCGAATGTCAACAGAAATTCAGAGGAAGTTGCAGAATATGAGAGGTTTCATGTCTTATAAGACATGAAACCTCTCATATTCTGCAACTTGCTCTGATTCCTCATATGATGACCTTAGCAGTATGCTACTCCCTTGGGGCATGCATGACCTGTACAAGGTCATTTGTGGACTCGTGTCAACTGTGCCCAATCAAAGTGATTACAGCGGTCAACTCAATTGTTTATTTCAGACTCAGCTACTAACTACTATTTTTTCCTTTCCTACACTATCGACTGTCCTCAGTCCCGAATGCTCTCACCTATGATGCAGTCCCCAAAGCTACCAAAAACCATCCTCCAGGCGACCAGGTCCCTGTTTTCAAATAAATTCTTTAGCTAAAATTCTCGTGGCAGATCCATTAAAAAGTCGCATCTTTTGCCTGCAATGCCCTTCAAACCTCCCTACCCCTCAAATTCGCCAATTATTCATCATCAAACCACCCAGGTCTATTTGCTAACCTTGGTACATAGCGAACTCGATTTGATGTCAGTGAATAAGTTTATCTCCCTGGCATGGCTTTTCGTGTTGCGGTGCCCTGAAATTTAGAAGATTATCTTTTCATTACATTGCTGAAAAAAAACGTGGTTCAATTTTGGAAATGTACTCGTTAGCTTACTTTCAATTGCCAGTCGACCGTATCACCGAGGTACGAGTGCTGTTTTTTCAGAGATGTTTTGTTTCGGGAATTCACGCGAAGAGTGATATAAAAATGTGGAAGAATGTAATTGCATCGTGTTACGGAGCAGAGTAGGTCAGCTGCGAAGGAGAAGAAGACAATGCGCAGCTCGACGTGACCCGAACATGTTCTCATCTGACTTTACTCTCCTCTTCCTTCTCTGACGATAATAATTATCGACAAATGATAAAACACGACCATTCATCGGTAACAGACTCGCATTGATCGTTTCGTCGTCGCTGCTGCTCGTGCAATGTATTATGTACATGTATGACATGTATGTAACATTAGTCATGGTAGTCGAACACAAATTTAAAGAACGGCCGATGAACCGTAAAGATTAATGGCTGGGTTAGTAACATTGACCTGTTTTTTTGTAACCTATTTGCTGTGCTACCTGTAGCTATGACGAATTTGTACTTGCATTTTCGAGTCTCCGTTTTAGCTTTTCGTGAACATTGGAAGCGGTTGGAGACGTTTGACTGTGAATGGTGTGCAAAACAGAGCTTGTTTATTCTCCATTTAGGTTGCATCCTGTTGTAATTTAAAACACTTATATCTAGGTCTCGGAATACGATTACCATAAACTTGCAGTCGAAACTGTCACAACTGCATGTGCTCATGTGAAAGTAGGTCATGGCTGAGGTGGTATTAATCACAGTTGCTCAATATGAATTATTTCTAAGACTGACATACATAATACAATGTAGAGTCGGTGAAGTGTTAAGGCTGATTAATTGACTCTCAAGCCTTGAAGCCTTCACATATCTAGTGTTGCAATGCCTTTCCATTTGAATTTGAGACTGTCTGCCCTTGCTTTATAAGCTTTCTGGAGAGATCATTTCAGTCTTCTTCATTATCCGCGGTCATTCATTTACATTGTGAATAATTGGTTTGAGTTGTATTTTATTCGATACATTTATTGTACTGTATTGTAATTGACCATTTATCAAATGCATCTCTCGCAAGAGCCTTTCGGAAGTGCTCCAAGTGCGAGTGTTTCAAGAGAAAAGGCAGGATTTGAGACGAGAGAAAGAGATGATGAAAGACTACCATGTAGAGGATATTGAAGCGAACTGATGGGAGGGGGAAGTAACTGAAACTTTAGGGATGTAATATGAAAGTCTATGAATTGTAGTTGGAGACAGACAGACAGACAGGCAGACAGACAGACAGACAGACAGACAGAGATCATTCCATTGCATGCCTGTAATAACTTCCCGGTCCTTCTCCTGCCTGTGGAAAGTACAATATGTACGTACATCTGAGTTACATGATACCAGGGTGAGAATTGTCGGGGGGGTTGGGGGGTTCAACCCCCCCAGTCATTTTTAGAGCCCCATGTTAAAGTATGTTTTTCATACCCCAATTTCAAGCTTATCATAGGCCAACCCCCCCCAGTTATTTTTCCACAATTCTCATACTGCATGATACTACATGCTACCAGTGATAAGTATTTTAGATAATTGGCTTAAGATACTGTTTTAATGACCTATCTAAGTATTTTATACTTGTACTCAAGTACTGGTAAAAAGTATTTTCCACATCATTGTTCGTAGCTCGTGGGAGATACGTATATCTGTGAACTGCTCCAAAAAACATGCAGACACAAAACCATATTCAGGAAATTGCTTATATTTAATTCCCTGGTTACAGCTCAGCAGCAATTTTCCTATGAGATGTTTAATTAAAGCATGTAATCAGGTTATGGTACATCTTATCCAGTGCTAAAAGTGTAAAAAAAGAAGTGCCTGGACGCCCCTTTAATACATTTTCAGGTGTACTGGCCAAATAAGTGGCAGGACAGCATAGAGATTTGAAAATAAGTGCCCGGACGCCGTCCATGACCGTCCTGCCACACTTTAAGCCCTGATCTTATCTACAGAGACATGAGATTGAGATGGCTAGACCCTGAAAAATAGTCCCAGTCCAACTTTGATTCTACTGGAACACAACATAATTGCAACATTTTGTCTAAGTAGGCCTATTCCAAGTACTTGAAGGTCAGTTGCTCTAAACTGGATTGATTTTAGTTCACCTGTTTTGAATTCACCAGGCTGTGACATTAAACTATAATTATAGACCTGCATCAATATATATATATATATACATTATATATTATATGTATGTATATGTATGTACATATATATTATATGTATGTATATTCATAGGCCCAAGTCTTCAGCCACAAGTCTATATATATTATATATATATATATATTATAGGTCTTATATGTATACATATATATATAATATATATATATTGTATATATATATATATGTATATATATATATATATAGACTTGTGGCTGAAGACTTCGGTCTATGACTATACAGCATAAAGTGAATCGATCAATTTGTGAGCGTCGTCGTTCTTGACCCACAAAGCGCATGTCATCCGCATTTGTGTGATGAAACCGGTCTTCAACGTATTCCCTGTCAACTGAATTGCTGCTGCTGTCGTGTACAGTTGCCTAATTTATATGTGTGTGTCTTCTCAAGAATCGTCCGTCTGCCGAAATACGTCTGTTTCCGATGTTACGCTATAGACATGTGTGACATGTTTGGACAGATGAGGAGCCACTTTACCTCCTGGCGCCGTGTGACTGTTAAATAGTACTATTATGCACAGATCTGTAATGATGTCAGTTACTTGTGGTCCAAGTCAGCAATAAATATTGATTTATGTTGAAGCATTATTATTCAGGATGTCATTTCTGATGGTTGAATGTTGTTATCTCAGTTGGACTACTATTATTGTGGGGCAGAGTAATAGTTTGGGTAGGGTGCTCGCCTTTAGCATAGAGAGTACAGAGGAGGGGTTTGGGGGAGGGGGGCGCGAGGCTCCTCTTACAGTGACTCAGTGCCATTGATTGATCCTTAGTCATTGGTTACTATAGTTAATACCTTCGTATAGGTTAGAATGTTAAGAGCATGTTTGTTATTGAATGTTTGTGGTTTTGTTTGTGTTTGTGATTGAACGTTTGTGGTTTTGTTTGTGTTTGTGATTGAATTTTTATGACTGTGTTTGTGTCTCAGCAGAAACAAATTTGGAACAACTGTGCATCTTAGAACCTGCTAAAATATATGAACTACTTGTATTGCTTTAGTATTTTGTTCACCTTGTAAAGACTATGTAGCCTAATTATGTACTGTAAGCGACTGTGTCAGATAAGACAGATGTTGCACATTATTCTGGCTGAAGTTGACTACTTCAGCTTGCTACCAAATTTATCTGTATCAAAACTGGTTTTTGTTCTCAACAAATTTAAAAGTAATATTTTTTTAAAAATAGGATGTAATGCTTAGAACTATCAAATTCCTTTTCTGTTGCAAACCACAGCAGTTACCATCTGAACTCACAGCTGCACTGAATTATAGCTGTTAAATTTTGAACTCGTGATGCAATACAGTAAACTACTGTAATTACTGAATCTAGTTGTTTATTTAGGTCCTATGTTTATTTATGTTTATTCATGTTTGTTTATTGATGAACTAGTTTCTACTACAATGGATTGCTGTTGACTTCCGCACTCAAGCCATTGATAGTAACAGCGCTGCTTACGGTACCTAGTGTCAATGTGGTCATAAATGCAACGTTCCCTGAAGCCATTATATTCATTGTAGCAGTACGTGGCTCACTGCCAAGCTATTTAGCGGACCTTGCTTAAAAGGAATTTTTCTATTCAGCTTTTTAAGCTGCTTTGTAGAAGTGCAGTTTATACAGAGCTGCTGCTGCTCTAAGAGACATTTATAGGCTACTCACAGGTACTGGTGCTCCATTAATTAGTAATGTTTGTCATTCTTGCTATTCATATGTCCTTGTTTTTTAGTGTTATCATGGGGTTTATATATATAATTATATATATATATATATTATATATGTATTTTTATATATACAAGTATATATATATATACAATCATTTATTCATGAACTTCTATAGCACCTCTTCAAGGGGACTACCTACTCAGAGGCGCTCCAGACTCTGGCATTGCAAAAAGTACACTTTGTGAGTTGATTAAGCATGAATAAATTACCTGGGGTATACTTTTCTGGACATAGATACATATATTCAGTATAAGTAATGTGCAAATTGGATGTATATGTATTTTTACAAGTTCTGTGAGATTTAGGTGTGTTATGTTCTTCACGATGAATTCCTCTGTATACTAAAATCAGTCTTTAAGTAAGTAAGTAAGTAAGTAAGTAAGTAAGTAAGTAAGTAAGTAGGCAAGTAATCTTTATTATAGCAAGACTTTACAAGTTCAGCAATGCTTATTAACAGCAAAAAGTAAAAAAATCTTGGACGATCCCTCTGATATGACGCAGCGCTCTTGAATAAGCCGGTGCCCAGCACTTGGCTTTAGAAATTTGAAGCTTGCGATTACGATTATTATAGGTTCTATTATGTAACGGGTGGATTGTGTTCGGTGTATTGATTTGTGATCCGCTTTCAGTGACGATTCCATACGCTGCCCGACTACTCATTGTGCTCCTGTTTGGGCATATTTTGAATTGTGTGTTGATATCCTATAATATGATATTTGGGTCGAGGCATTCAATGGGGTGGGTCCGTAGCTCAGTTGAGAGAGCGCTGGTCGATAAACTGAGAGTCATCCACGCAATCCAGGTTCGAGCCTCGCACACGGCATTAATTTATTTGAATTTCTGTTAGCTGCCATTGGCGCTTTTGCTGTTGTGTTGCTTGACTCGGGTTCTGCTGAAAAATAAGATAGCCCCTCCCACTTCTGGCTTGGCCTAACCAGAAGTGATCCAGCACTTAGGCCAATAGTGTTAAGCCGAACCCACTCTGTAAAGCCGACCTGCGTGTCGTGCTATAGTGGGCCGTATTTCGTATAACCTGTACCTGTAATCATTCTGCGGTGTGTCGGATTGAGCTATTAAACGAAGATTATTATTATTATTATTATTATTATTATTATTATTATTATTATTATTGCATTTGCTGTGTTGTGAACATTGGATTCGCGAGGGAAAAATTACAGGTTGGAGGGTTATGGAGGAGTTGTTTCCCAGCTGGTACAATTATTAATAATCGCGGGCAATTATTATTGCTGTGAGATTGTGTTGCAGAGTGTCTGTTTATAGCCGTGCTGGCGCTGGTTGGGTCTTGGATGTTATAAAATTCGTTTGTTGAACAATGGTAAGGCCATCATCGCTGGAGACAGTGTTTTTTTATTGAACTGAAACAATTAAAAATTTATTAGTACTGCTCTTGCCTGTCACCGTTATTTTGGATCTGTATTTATGACCTTGCAAAATTATTCTCGAGTCCTTATTGACTTGTGAGTCAGTCAGGTACACTTGCTTGGTATTATTATTAGACTTGCGATGCCTGATGAGCACTGGTCCAATTCTTACATGAGGAGGTTGAGGAGTATTGAGTGTTGAGAGTGAATAGAGTTGCTCTCCATGCAGTTTTTATTTTAGATATAGTTACAGATGATTTTTTCATTTTAATAGTTATAGTTTCCATTACAGTCAGTTGCTATTAGTTTTAGCTTTCTTCGTTATTGTTAATGGATTTTTATTTCAGTTGCTACTTAATTTCAATAACGCTGAACGAAATTATTGCAGACAGACGCACGAGCTGTGCTTATTTAAGACGAGCTATTAGTCTGCAACGACTAATTTGATAAAACGCGCCATTGATATTGGATTATTTCACAAATAAAAAATCCGTGGCGAATATAGGCTGTTTAGTTGTAGCACATGTCAGTTTCATGTTCTCTTGTTTGTCGGTATTGTACTTTTCATTTTTGGTTGTCTCTGTAACTAAAATAATGATGACTTTTTTGTTAGCGATATTTTTGCTGTTGCTATGGTTTGTGACATTTTTTGTTACAGTTACTGTTAGCGAAATCATTTTATTTTCGGTACTGAACGCTTTTTTGTCGATGACTAGAATCATGCTGATTAGGCCAGTGGTACCTTTTTGATCCCAGTGGGCCATCTAATTCAATAGAAATCAGATATGTTCGTTTTTCCATGGCAGCATCAGCCAGTACCAATTATTTTGCACCAATCAGTTGCTTCGCTTTTGAAAGTACACCAGTAACCCTGTCAGCTGGACGATGGTCCCTTAAAGGTTTCTCTTTCTTTACTTGTTGTTCACCAATATATATACATATATATATATAGTTTAGGCCTACGTGTATGTGTAATGCTGAAAGTAATGAAATTTGGCTGAATATAAATTTATACCATAATGCAATACTGGCAAAAAACTCAAAACTTTACAGTCACCATTTTCAAAATATGTAGCACTGCCAGAAGTTTTATATAAAAAAATCTTGTGATGTCTGTAGACATGTCGCTGTGCTTTTGTACTCGTTGACATTGTTCTGACAAAAAATGTACCTGGTATATTCCTGGTCACTGGTCAGTCAAGAGACTGCCACGTCTCTCGCTGAAGTGGCTTTTCTTTCTTGTAAGGATAACACGCATGCTGTAGGTTCAGCAGCATTAGCAAGAAAACGATTTTCGAATTAGTACTGGTTGATACGATCTTAGAAAGAAAAGCAATTTGGCAAGTCATTGAGTAATACTGGCTGCAACACATGCATGCAAAACGATATGGGCAACTTTGTTGCGTACGATATATAAGCTGGCTGTAAAAATGGTAATAAGTTGGACAAGTAGCGATTAACTTGTGTCATTATGTGATTAACTTGTGTCATTATGTGATTAACATGTGTCATATTGCTTTGTTGTGCAGCTGTCTTTGCGTCTCTTATGCATTGCAACTGAACATTGAACAAGGATGTTGATGGCTCTAACAGCGGATCTTTATGCAGGATTTATTAAAGATGCCAAATGGCATGAACGTTTTTTAATTTCCGTGTTTTGTCATTTTGTGGACGCCAAGCTTTGAACCTTCTGTTGATTTATGTGAGTGAGTCACTTCAAAGACACCGATCATCATAGGCGCACTTTGCCTGAACAGGGAAGGGCTCCGAAATGGAAATTATGGTCTTGAACCAGAAGCAAGTGCAGAAAGAGGCAAGAAAAGATCGAGGGACTCATGTCGCTGGTTTGCAGGGTTTTGCAGGAAATTGGACCCATAGCATGGAGGTTCGATCCTGTGGGACAACTCGGTTATGGACATACGAGACCAAGACGAGAAGCTGTTTGAGATGAGATGGAGCACAATTCTTTGTTTTAGCCACAATTCAACAACTCCTCAATTGGCTATGTCGATTCAGAAAGACTGTGATTATAGGTCTATGTCACATGGTCATGTTTTTGGGCTTAACTTTTGGCCCCGCCATGTCATTGTCTGACAATGTTAAACCATATGCAAATCTGCTCACTGTCACATTCTTGACTTTCATGGAATTCGATCCTGTGTGCCGTAAGCTGTTTTAGTCTACTAGCAACTGCCCTGTTTCTGTCTTGACCACTGCTACTCACTTCTCATTGGTATTGCTAAAATAGACCTGCACAGTCTGTAAGTGGTTCGGAATTATAGCAAAAAACCTTCATGTTTATCAACATATTTCAACAATGTTGGGCTTGTTACATTGGCTTCCCCTTTAGGAAACAATTCAGTTCAAAATCTATTATAACGTTCACATTAAAGTCAGCCAACCATCTCTGTTTCTTGCTCAGCCTTTACAGCCGCAAATGTCGTTCAAATTCTGATATATGAATGCTGTGCATCTGGGAAGTACCGTAATTGATTTAAAAAAAGGAAATTACAAGATGGCTTGTCAACTGTCAGAGTTATGTGTTTGCCAGTTTTCTATAAATTCTTTGTTGCTAGTTTTTTCAAGATTTATGATGTAAGAGTATTTCATGTCAGAAAAGAATGCTTTGGTGTCCTTGCTGTCCCACTTTGTGCACATTTACTGTTCTTTTCATATACATTTTATGTAATGTCCTTGTGTTGTGTGTGTCAGCGTGTCAGCATGTGTGTGTGCATATGTCTATGGGTGTGTGTGTGTGTGTGTGTGTGTGTGTGTGTGTGTGTGTGTGTGTGTGTGTGTGTGTGTGTGTGTGTGTGTGTGTGTGTGTGTGTGTGTGTGTGTGTGTGTGTGTGTGTGTGTGTGTGTGTGTGTGTGTGTGTGTGTGTGTGTGTGTGTTACTGGTGCTGCATGCAAGATGTATTATACAGTATACACTGTGTCTCATATCTCATATTCGGTAATGTTACTTTGGCCAGTGTTGTATGTATGAGAGAACTTACAAGTTCAGAACTATGCTGGCTTCACTGCATTAAGCAGTGCGCTATTGGATTGTGTTACAGGAGCATTTTCTAAGTGTGGTCTTTTCTACTTCAAGGTAGCATGCATTTATAATTATGGTAATTAATTTAAATGTTATTTGATGAACTTCATTGCTATGATATATTATACGGTGAACTGAAGGTAAGGCTACATACACTGTATTTGACTATTCTATTCAAAATAAACATCTCTATCTGTGTACCATGAAAATGATCGTGATATTTACAACTGATGCATGCAGTGGCATTTATTAGAAACTTAATTTATCTTACATTTCTGTGGGCTGTTGCCTTCCAACTGATGACCTAGAAGGCAAAAAGAGTGTGGCCACTGGCCATGGCCTGCAAGTGGTTATTGTCACAAACAGAGACTGGAGAGGGCGGCTATCAGTTTCGTCAGTTAAGAGTTCAAAGGTCCTATTACGTCTGTCTGGGTGAGTGGGTGCGTAGGCTGCTGATTGACCTGTAGTATCATCCAAGCAGGGAGAGAATTGGCTTTGGTCTAAGTTAGTCAAGAGGGGATATGGCGGCAATATCATCATCACTATTCATGTACCTTGGTAGGCTATGCTGAGAGTGTGCACTAAAACACTAAACAATCAAAGTTAATAACAAACAAACAAAAAACCTTATCTAGGCTAATCAGAAACAGTGTGACCGACAGTGGCGTAGCAATAGGGCGTGCAACCTGTGCAGTGCACGAGGGCCCCCGGCTGTCAAGGGCCCCCCGGGTCAGAGTCAATTTTTTGCTTTAAAGATTATTCAGAATGTATTTAAACTTAAATTTACAGCGTTTACACCCAGTAAGTTTTGGGTTTCAGCCCGAATGTCCAAGCAAGTGCTTTGCGCTGTGCCATGATTAAGCTACCTTATTAGAAATATCTTTACTCTTTGCTGTTTTTGGCCGATTAATACTTCAGGGCATGAAGCAATTTTTGTGATAACTTCTGTATGGTATTCTAGTTAAATTTTTCTCTGCTGATAGCCTATGGAGAAGAATATGTTTCACTAGATAAATTGGTTAAAATAATATTAAAAAATTGGCTAGTTTATTTTCATTTAACTTTGTTGTGAAATATGCAAATTTTGTTAAAGGAACCAGGCGTTTTGAACAGCTTTGTTGTTTGAAATCTAATGGGGTTTCAAGCATTTAAGGGGCCCACCACCTCAGCTATGCACAGGGGCCCTCCAAGACCTTGCTACGCCACTGGTGACCGACCAATGACCAACGCAAAATACATCAAATGAAAGCAGCAAATATGACTTAACTAGAGACCAGTAAGCTATACACAGTATACAGAGGTCATCGTCGTTCCTCGAATGTCAAGCAACCAAAAGCAACACATTAAAACGAACAAATAGGCAAATAGTAGCCCAAGTTCAGTTTTTTAGTTTATGGTTACGTCAATATCGAAGTAGTCTAACGCAGCATGTTAATGTCCAGTCTTGGTGACACAATTTTCATGTTATAAATGCTCAATGAAGCCCAATCTTTTTATCGACAAGATGTTCTATCAGTATATATATATATATATAATTATATATGCATATATATGTGTGTGTATATATATATATATATGATTTGAGCGGCAGGTGATGGGATGCATTGTAGGCCTACTAACCTGTTTAAACATTTTTAAATTGCATGATATTGATTGTGCGAATGATGTTGTTACGAAAAAATGTCGGCAGCTGGACTGTAACAGCTGTCGTGTTGCCAAAGCATTCACTTGTATGGGGGGTCGATGGCTACATGATCTTACAAAATAATGTGTAAAGCAACTTGGTTAGCTTGGTTTAAAATGATTACATGAAGAATGGTCTGACTAATTGATGATTAACATATTAATTATGATTGGATTAAGTAGACTAATTGATAATTATATTAATTATGATTGGATTAAGTAGACTAATTGATAATGATATTAATTATGATTGGATTAAGTAGACTAATTGATAATTATATTAATTATGATTGGATTAAATAGTTTCCATCGCTTTGGATTGAACTTGTTTTACCGATGCCACCTAACGAACGAAAGGTCGAGTCGACCTTGAGAGGGTTATGGGCTGTACTGGTAGATTTTGAGGTGAGTACACGCTGACCAAGGAAAAAATGACTATTTTTGGTCCTAAATTTCTGACGACCCTTTTTTAATCTTCTCAAAATGTCTACAATTTCCCATCCGAAAAAACTGATGGCCTTTTTTCAATCTTTCGAATTTCATGAAAAATGCGCCTAAATACTTTGCCTGAGGGTGAGTATGCGCTGTATGCCCACGTGTACCCTGGTTTTCGGAGGTGAGTATACGATGCCATTTTTTCCCCGTAGGTGAGTATACGCTGTATACCCGCATAAACCGTAGGGTGCAGCCCTGGTCGTGGGGATCGACCCCACATCCATCCGGATCATCATATGCTCTACATGTCGGATTGTAGCCATTCCCCCAACTCCCTCATGCATGTGTGCGTGTATGTATGATTCCATCTTGGCATTTTTATCTCATTTTGTGAACCTTTCACTTTCCTTTTTTCTGTAGGCTATTGGTGACTTATCATCACAGATGTAAAAAAAAACCCACAATGGAAACGGAATAAAAAGAACCAAAAAAACCTTCGTTTTATTCGAGAAAAAAATGCCGAAAAAAAACTAAAAATGAAAAATAAATGGACTTTGTTACATCATGTACTACACTTTAAAATTGAAAACCTTGTTTATTCGATTTTATTTTAATCAACAAGCAAATAACAGCTTACACTAAGTAAAACGGTCAAACAGTGATCTGAATTGGCGGAATCCTTGAAAATACGCAAACAGCGTAAGAGTTGTGAGACGAAAATAACGTTAAGAAAAATAATTGCAGACAGTAAATCAATAATATGGTTACAGAAAAAAATTTAAAACTGGGAAAAAACGAGATGAAAAATAAATAATGAGACGAAAAATAGAAAAACGAAAAAACCGACTTTTTGGGAGAAGAATAAAAAGCGGAAAAACTTTTTTACAACTATGCATAGGCGTACGGGAGGTTTCAGAAGTGGGGGGGCAAAGATTGAACTTCTGCCCGAAAAATTTATCCGGCCAAAAGTTGGTCGTCCGCGACTATTTTTGCCCGAAAAACCAGATTTGCCCGAAACTTGACAACCTTTTTTTTTTTTTTTTTTTTTAGTCGTCCGCGACTTTTTTGTTCGAAAAAGCAAACTTGCCCGAAACTTTTTTGTTGTTGTTTTTTTTTGTCGTCCGCGACTTTTTTGCCCGAAAAAACCACCAAACTTGCCCGAATTTGGGGGGGCAATTGCCCCCCCTGCACCCCTGCCTCGTACGCCTATGCAACTATGCTTATTATTGCACAGACCTCCTGCGTCAAAATGCCATGGAGACAGAGGTTAGTGGTCGCAGCGGTATTATGCACGTTGAGCATCAGCTATCGTTGTCTTTTGTTCTTTCTTCTTTTCAATTGTTACAGTTAAGAAATTTTAATGAGTGCCGGTGGTTCATTGCGAAAACAAGACAATTGTGCAATTACATTGGTGATTGATTGAGTTGTCATCATGAGCCTTGTTGGATTGCTTGATTAAGCATCCAGGTAATTGATAATTAATTGATAAATTATTGGTTTAAGGAAGGTTAAGCTAAGCATCTGTAGGTCATATAGGCATGAAACTGAAACAGTTGTAGCCTACGTGTTCAAACCTGGGAATAGCATAGTACGTCTTATTCTTTTCGATTATTCTTTTCGGTGACGTGTGTGTGCAACTGTGCACGTCATAGAGTTACAGTCGTGTGTGTGTGCTTGTATGTGTGCATGTGTAAGTCTCTAAGTGTGTATGTGTGTGTGGGGGGTGTGTACATGCGTGAGTGAGTGTGTGCGTGTGTAGGTTTGTGTGTATTTAAGTGCGTGTGCAAGTGTAAGTGTGTACATGCGTGAGTGTGTGTGTGTGTTTGCGTTAGCTTGTGTACGACATGTTTACAGTACATATTGCATGTGAACACAGTGTGTTGAGTACTGGGTTGCATTTTTCGCGGGCTTCAAGAATCTTCTGTCATTTTATTCAGCCGTTAATGAATGAGCAAATACAATGTATGCATAACTGATAATTGAATTAATAATTATTATTGATAGTGGCCAACAGGTCAACTCTCTCCTTGCATGAGCCAGAAGGAGGAGGAGGAAGAGGAGAAGGAGGAGGTGAAAGAGGAGCAGAAGGAGGAGCAGAAGGAGGAGGAGAAAGAGGAGCAGAAGGAGGAGGAGAAAGAGAAGGAGGAGGAGGAGAAGGAGGAGGTGAGGAGGAGGAGGAAGAAGAGGAGGAGAAGGAGGAGAAGTAGGGGAGGAGAAGGAGGAGGTGGAGGAGGAGGAGGAGGGCCCAAAACATTCTAAGGCAAATAATATCTAATAATAACAAAAGGTTATTATAATTCAGTTTCCTGACATTTTGACTATACTACTGGAATCATTTATTTCTCAATTTCTCATACAACAATGCAAATTCAGTTGTGTCTGTTGCATTATGAATCTGTATCTTTTTTGTAATGTAGCCTAATGTTTGGTAATGTAATGTAATGTAATGTAGTGCCACCTGCTGAGGAACGAAGTGTAACTTGCCAGTTCACTGCTAAAAGTTTACAGCTTGTGCAGAGCTTCTTTGATGAAGGTGAGTCACCATGACAACCACCAGCATCCATGTTTCAGGTTTACCCAGGGGCGCCCGCACATAGGGGCAAGAGGGGACACTTGCCCTCCCCCTGGAAAATTGATTTTCAGATTTTTTACTACTGCTTTTTGGTTTTTAACAAATTTCTTTGAACTAAAGTGGAAATGTTACTGACAATACACAAAGTAAAACTGAGAAATTTACAATTAGAAAGCTCTGTGAAAACATACTCGTGTTCTTAATATTCTGCTTTGAATTTTCCATCTCTTGATAAAAAATTAAATCGTGGCCATTGTGTTTTTCCCCTCCCGCAAAAATTTCTGCGGGCGCCCAATCACCCATGGGTTTACCTGAGTCAATAATTGCTTCATGCGAATATTATTTACTGGAAGAGGTCTGGGAAGCAGTCTCAGTTTCTTCTGAAACCGGAATAGACTTTAAAATGCATTCGTGAGAGTTATTACAAAAAACTCAGAAGATAAATTCTAGCCAGTGGGAATGCTGCTTTGACCTTTAGGAATCTGGATTTGACGTTTTCAAGTAGGCAACATAGAGCAGGATATTAAAGATTGCTTTCCGCATTGTCTTGTTTCGTTCGGTGCTAGCTGCTGTAAGAAGAGGATAATTTTTTACACTGTATGATGTGAGCTCTATATGATGGATATTCAGAACAGTGACATTTATAACAATTTCTGAATTTAATTATAAAGGTTTTATTAAATCCTTTTGTCACTGTAAGGAGTTCTTCACATTCTCAAAAAGAAGAAGAAGATTTGTGCAGATTCAGGTGAAATCATCAGCAGAAGACTAAATTGTTCTTGATCTACTCTTCTGAAAATGGTAGATCATCAGGGCTTAAAGTGTGGCAAGACGGTCATGGACGCCGTCCTGCCACTTATTTTCAAATCTCTATGCCGTCCTGCCACTTATTTGGCCAGCACACCTAAAAATGTAAGGGGCGTCCTGGCACTTCTTTTGGAAAGGTAAGGGGCGTCCAGGCACTTTTTTTACACTTTTAGCACTGTAGATCATGATTCAAAAACGTGACCTTGGTCTCGCAGGAGTAAATGAATGTTTATGAGCAATAATTTTGTGTTCCTTTGGTCTAGTTGTTTTTCATATTGAATTAAAGAAGAATCACTTATTGAAGTGTGTCACCAGATCACAGGTGTTATTTCGATTGATTACAGGTGTTATTTCGATTGATCTTGCCTTAGAGACAGGTGCCATGTCTTGTATGCCATCACACAATTGATTCCTTGACTGTTGTCGAAGTTATGAATCAGAAGATGAAGCTGTAAGTGGGAAACTTGATGTTAACTGTAAACAAACATCTAAACAGGCTGAACCATATGGATTTTATGTACGTATGAGCACTTGTTATATTGCCCCTTAATGATTCCTGCTCAGAGGCGCTTCCGACTACAGCGCGGACACTAAATCGGAGTTTCACGCCGAAGCGCATGAGCAATTGCGAGCGAAAGACTTGCTTGGGTCCATAAGGTGTGGCTTGAGGTGGATTCAAACCCACAGCCTTGTGGCTCCAAGGCACCGAACATACTCCTACACCACCGTGCCCCACTTGACATAGGTTGAAATGCTATGTCAGTTCTCATTGGTTCATTGCTTTTACACTGGTTGTCAAGATCTCAGATTCCATATAGCAGTGTATAATAAATATGATATTACTAGCTAGGACGTTTATGAATATTATGTGTTATCAGCATATTTTATTAATTGGATCCATTGATAAACGTTGCTAAGTATGTTTGAATATCTTTGACATAATTGGATAGTTGTGTTTAAAAATGGACATCCAATGTTTGCTGTGTCGTGCATAATCTTTTGACCTTGTGTTATTACAATTAGATCTACATTGCAATTAAGTTGTATATCTCTTTATGTCGTGTTGACGTGTTTTCATGTGAAAGTGAATATTTAAACGACTGGAATTAAATATGTTTTATCATGTTGGCCAAGGCCGTAGCCAGGATTTGATTTCGGGGGTGTTTCTTCGGCGGAGAATTTCTGACGACCTTTTTTTAGTCGTCAAAATTTCTGACGACCTTTTTTTAGTCATCGGAAACGGTTTTCTTACAATTTTTCGCCTAATTTCAAGTTTTTCATTATGTGCTAATGAATACATTATATTATTTTTTAACATTAATTTTTTCATTTTGGGTGGTGTTTTCATGGTCTTTACATCATGTGCTGGTAAATGCATTATATTATTTGTTTACATTTTACATTTCGGAGGGTGTTCAAACACCCAAAACACCCCCTAGCTACGGCCTTGATGTTGGCTCCAAACAGAGGGATGTGTTTATCTGACCTACTTGCTTCTGAGACTATCAGTCTTGTCTTCGTTTTCCTGTAACTGAAGCCAGAAAAGAAACTGGCGTAAAGTTTAATGCTAATTTGTTAGTTTTTACTTGTACCGAAATTACCCGGATTGCCTTTGCTTGTATGCAAATGAGTGTATGAATGAGACGTTTTGCTTGCAATTCAAGCAAAATTCACTTTGGTGGAAGCCATAACCTTGTTAAAAACTTTTTTGTGCTGAAACTGGATCTTGACGTTTTGCTCACAAATTTTCAATTTAGGCCTGAGCAAAATTCTCTTTGCTGGAGTCGCAACCTTGTTCAAAATTATTTCTTCTTTTATTGATGTTGAAGCTTTAACCTCATTTTCATGTTTCTTAATTTTGAGTAATAAATTACCAGCATACAAATATAATTGACATACGGAGAATAAGTGACTGGCAAAGTGAAGTTTGTGAGACCCTGCACAAATTTCAATATCTTCTTCTTCACGCTCTCTGCCCTCGGGCAGGTTCGTATGTCCAATAACGCCGTTTTTCTCTGTTTTGCACTTCTCTTTTCAGTCCATTGTATCCCTTCTATGTCACCATCCAGTCCAGCAGCATTGTTCTCGGTCTACCTCGCATCCTTTTCCCCTCCATTGTTCCCTCAATGATGTCTCTTAATAGGGTTTCGCTCCTTAAGATGTGTCCTATCCATTTCTTCTGCCGCCCACGTATAGTGTCCAACTGTCCATTAGTGATCTCTTTTCTTCCACCAACTGTAAGATTTCCTCATTCGTTCTTCGCTCGACTCCGCAAATTTCAATATTATTATTATTATTGATCTTTTATATAGCGCACCTTCAAGGTAATCTACTCAGAAGCGCTCCCAGTTCAACAACGGCTAAATAAGGCAGTTTTCAAGTGAGAAAGAAAGTTTTGAATATGTTTTTTCAATATGTTTATAAAAAATTAAAATGCGTGTGTTTCTTTGCGTTGACAGAATTGGATCACAGAACTGTCACCAGCTCGAAACGATCTTGATCAGCAGTGGACACTGCGCCATCACGTTGTAGGCTCATCAATGTCTGCAAACTCATCTACCTCAATTGACTGCTCGCTTTTTCTAGCCGTCGTCGAAATAATATGTTCGACGACGATCAATCAGGTTCAGCTTTCGTATACCGCACAACGACGATGGCAGGCGGCGGTGGTGGTATGTGTGGTGTGCCTCAACAAGTTTCTTACCTCAGCAGCGTAACCGATTCTCAGGAAAGAATAATTCCGATGAACAACATGGCCGCCATTACGTCGCTCGCTCTTGACGCTCTTCACTCAGACTCGAGCAACTCGCTTCCGTCGGGGCGGGGCAGTCGAGCGTCGCGACGACTTCGCGAGTTCATTCCCGAGCACAGGAAGGACGGCGACTACTGGCTGAAGCGGCAGAAGAACAACGAGGCGGCGAAACGGTCGCGCGAGAAGCGTCGCGTCAATGACGTCATGATGAGTCGGCGAATCGCGGAACTGACGAACGAGAACAAGCGACTGCGGATGGAGCTCGACGCCATACGTCGCGCGTACGGTTCTCCGTCGCCACGACAACCGCCTCAGCAGCTGCTACCGTCTGCTAACATGCCTTATAACGCTGATGTTGGTTACTATGGTATGGACCGTGGTAATAATCAGAGGAGGGGATCGCTGCCGACCCCGGGCAGTATGGCTGTGCCTACGTCTGTTACCTCATTGTCTTGCTCAGCTATTGCGTGTCCACTGCCGGTTGAACCGTCATCATCCCGCGTGCTGTCTTCGTGTGATAGGATGATGTCGCTCGGAGAAAGTCTGCCTCCTCCTGCCGTGCACGCGGGAGGTGGTTTAGACAGACGTTTCGACGAACGAGACGGTTCCATCGGATGTTTGCCTGGACAGGTTCGATCCGCGTGTGCTGTGTATTCATTCGCGGATGAACGTTTGCGACGAAGGCAGATGGAAGCGGCTGTGATTCCCGTCGGTTATCACGGGACAGAAGGCTCAAGAACACTTTCAGTTGCGAATCCTACCTCACGCATTTCATCAGCATCGTCCAAAGACTGCGTGGTTGCATTGTCGGCACTTGCCCAGCTCGCCTCTCACGCTGGCAGTGCGGGCAATCCAGTTAACAGCGGCATGCCATCGCTAGTAAGGCATTTGAATTGCCTTCGGACTACGATAAGTGAAGGCTATTTCGATGCAGAGACGCGACAGGAGAACGTTGTTTCTTGCCGGGGAATTCCGAACAGCGAGGTTTCGAGAAGGCATCGGGTCGAGTTGCCGCCGTTGCTTTTTTCGGATGTGTCGTCTTGTGACGAGAGTGACGACGATGGTAATGATGTCCTTGGTGATCTGTATAAGCTTCGATCGTTAGAGGAAAGGCCGCTGAATCTCTCAACTAGAAGCGGATTGAGTCCGATCAGGAATGGAGAAGTCATGGCGGTAAGTTGTGGGTTTTTCCCAGAATATCAGGCAAAGTCTGCTGCAGTCAAGTCCAGAGCCATCATGCCGGTCTTAGAAAACGTGGAGCAATTGACGTCGGCTTTTAACCTACCTACCTCATTGTCGTGTCGTAATAATTATGGCAGAAATGTTTTAGAATCTTTGTCAAAGGTTGAGCTCCAATCACCAGAAGTGCCACCCTTAAGTTCGTCTTTTTTGCTGCCCTCAAACGACCAGGTGCCAGAGAAGAAACGCTTGCCGGAGGCGTTAACCAGAGAGATATTGTCAACGACCACATTCGCCGATCCGTTCTTGGAAGGAAGTTCGTGTTCGCTGAAGTTCCCTTTTGGAGCTTCTCGACAGAATCTGGAGAACGCACCAGTTCGTGAAATGTGTGACGAAGAGGAGGAAACGCGGTCTGTTGCCGTTCTCGGGAGGCAAGTCATATCAGACGCCGAATTGTTTACGTTCCTGCGTTCGGATTTAGCGGAGACCCCGACGAAGGCAGCCAAGAAGGATTCTGGGCAGGCTCTGAGTCGACCGGTGCGCGGCGGTGTTCCGCTGAAGCTCTGGCACAAGTGGTCCTCGGCGTTTTCAGAAGAGCTCAAAGATGCGATGGAGGGAAGGGAAAGTGACGCGTGCGATGGTAACGCGCCAATTCATCATTTCCAAGAGTAATGAGGGTTTGCTCTTTTCAAAATCATGGCGTAAAAGAAAGTTCTTTTTTTCGTGTATGTTTTTCTTTTATCATTCAACGCTGCTTAATTTTTGAAAGCGCGATACATGAGAGAGGTGGCAGTTTCGGTTGTGACATTTTTTAAGCAGGAAATCAGTTCGCCATTGTTGTTTTGACTAGCTACCGAATGCGTGGACAATGACATTTGAATCAACATGTGAAATTGTTGTTGTAGCCTGCTACTCTTGTAGCATTTGTTGAAGGCCATGATATGACACGATGTGGTGAATGGCATTGCTGTTAGGAGCTGTCCATATATTACGTAGGCGGGAAGGGGTCACCGGATTTTGTGTACGGCTGGGGGCTCTCGGCAAAATGTACATATGAAAAAAATATAATTCTGAATATGACATCCACATTAGCCTATTTATTATAACTCTCTGTTATCCTATATAATAGTTGTCCAATGCCTTTTGATTACATTAAATAATTAAATTCTGTTCAGATCTAAACAGTAAACCATCACAGTTAGCAAATTTTAGCTAGCAAATATGATGTTTAACAAAATAAATAGTAGCTTACAATAAAATTAATGTTTTTTAGATGACTTTTGCTAGTTAACTTAATTGTAAGAGGGATGTATTGTAGAGTTCTGTGTGTACGAGTACAGTCATACGCATGTGGGTTGCACAAAATTATGATGGGGCAACAGGAGCAAAGTGCATGTAATGTATGGATGGCCCTTACTTGTTTTGCTTCTGATGTTAGATTGATCTTTATTTTGGTTATTGTGGTGAGTTTTTCTGTTTTTTCATCTCTTATCCATCACATGTGCAATTTTTGCTCTTTGATGTATTATTATTATTCATGTATTTGTTACAATTTGGCGTTGTCATTATTAAGTGTGTGTGCTGAATATATACAGCTCTGGAGTATTTTTGAGATTTAGGTGATGACAATATTTTTCGGTAACTAAGGTGAAAATATTAAACGTGTAAATGTTATATTATTGCTGTTTGTTATGATTCGTGAAGTGCTGATGAATTGATATTCCTGATCCTGTGTATATTTACAGTAGTGTGTATTTATATTCATTTTTGTAGACATTTGTAAATGTAAATTTCTCTGTTATACTTCATGTATCATTAGCATTGTTAGTTCTTCAGATCGAAGAAATTTGTTAATTTACATTCACCAGCCTCTACAAATGTTCTTTATTACCTGCTTTAAATTTATCAATCTCATGCTCACAACAATTTTCCGTGACCTTTGTGCTTCCCCCACCCCGCAAAAATGCCTGGGACTCACGACCTCTCAGTTGATAGTCCAGCACGTGTATGGTTTCATGTGAAATTCAGCAGGTGCGGAAATGTTGATTGTTTTGGGATAATATGTTGTTGCATTAATTATTAATTAATCAAATTTCTTGGTAAATTAAGTATCATCTACTGTTAGCATTTTGATTCTATTTTTTATTTAAAATTCATTCTAAGTAGGGCAGTTTTTTTCTGATTCATCTTTTTCTTTATTGTTATACATTTGTTTTCTTGCTTATTTCAGTTGATAACTTTTTGCAGTCTTACATGTTGAATTTTAGAGTTTATAGCATTTTGAGCTTAAATTGGCATAATTGTTTTGATACCTGGGCCAGTCAGAATCTATTATTGTTATTGTTATTATTATTAGTTATTATTATTATTTTTAGTATCTGTTTATTTATTTATTTGCCACACGGTATACAAGGATCCCTCGGGACTTCAGTATTTATTATTATTATTATTTTTAAAATTATTTTTACTATCATTATTATTATTAAATATTGCTGCAAATTGTGACATTTTTGAGTTGTCATGTTTGTTTTTCAGGCTCAGGCAATTTTGTTTTTATGACATTCATGACCATTCCTCAGAGGTTGTAAAGACATATGTACAAACTAACATGTTAACTTATCTGGTTTTTTTTTAGTCTGTTTTACATTTCCATGGCTTCAGTGGCGGATCCAGAACTGTTCCAAGGGTGGGGGGCCAAAATCTTAGATCTTGGATGGGGAAAAGAATTTTTTTTTGTCAAACTCTCGGGAAAATCATACCATTTCATCTGCCAAAAAAGTTGATGACCTTTTTTTTTAGTCCTCAACTTGAAAACCGAACGGAGGGGGGGCACGTCTCATGCAATTTTCCTAATAGGGGGCCAATATCCATTACACCCATATTCGTATTGCTAATTTCAGACCAAATGGGGGGGACCACGTCCCATGGCAGTTTTCAATGAGGGGGCCATGGCCGGATTGGCCCCCCCCCCTAGATCCGCCCCTGCATGGCTTGATGGATTGTTTGAACCTTCCAGCGACAAAAAATGAGACGAACTCTTTACCCGACTCATCTCAGGTTTTCTAACGGGTTTGCAGCTTAATAAGTTGCTCCTCAGCTGCGGAGTGCGGAACAATGTTCTGTAGTCTGTAAATGGTGTTTGCTCAGTTCTTTCAGTGATCATACCGCTCTGCTTCCATCTTTTGCCTCAATGTCATCTCTATCTATCACCACTTAGGGCCACCGTGGTCCACTCTGAAGTCTCACCTCTTTAGGAATTCCTCTTTTGACCCATCCACTCCTCCAGCATCATAGTATTTTGTGGTATGTAAACGAAATCCATCTTAACTGCTCATCTGCCTTAAGCTCAGCCTGGTCTTGTGTCAACTGGTTTTTATTCTTGACTTGACATCTCTTGTGATGTGACACAGTACTCGTGAATTCGCTGGTGCCCTGTGCTTAGATTTTAGGAGGATTTTAAAAATTGGGAATTCACAATGGCGATTAGTCTTTTGAGCTAATTTTGAAAAGCAGCCACGGGTGAGAAGTGCTAAATACTTCACTGCTTTAGCATTCATATTTGGGGACGGGTGGCCAGTACTATCTCTCCCCCCATGGGACTCTCCTAGTGATGTTGTATGGCCAGTGAATACTATAGTCTATACACTGTGTACACTGTAGAGTTCACTGGGAATACCCAGTAAAGCAGACATTTCTGACTTTGCTGTAGACATCGTAGCAACTAGCTGCTGATCTGTCACACCACACCCAGTGAATTTTTTGTGCTCAAGTATGAACAGTATATTCATAATACACCGTGATTCAATAAAAACTAAGCCAAATTGTTTTTAATATATCTCTAATGCCTGATAACATGTCATGCTAAAATTTTCCAAATATTTAGAGAATTGGACCAAGAATATGATTCCAAAATTTCATGAGATAAAATTGAACGGGTAAAAAGATACGAATATTTAAACTTCATATGCAGAAATTGCAGTTTACAAGCAATTTTCTGTCAGATTCAATAAAAAGTAAGCTAAACTGTTTTTCTTATATCTTCAATGCCTAATAATTAATCATGCTAAAATTTTCCAGATATTCAGAGAATTGAACCAAGAATAGGATTCCAAAATATCATGTCATATATTTGAACGAATAGAAAGATATGAATATTTAAACGTCATCTCCATAAATGTCAGTTTTCAGCAAGTCTGTTATATGGTGTTCGTTGCGGTTTCGATGCTTGATGGTTCACAATTTTGGTCTTCAGGGATCCTGGGGTAAAATTAACGGAGTATATTATCGCAATGTTCTGCTGTCACAACATCTTCCACCTGTTATCAGAAATATATAGCCCCAGAAGGCTGTTTTCTTTTTCAACAGAATAGCGCCAGCCCACAGAGCCAAGGAAACCATGGAAATGCTGACAATTAAGAGAGACGCCAGACTTCATTTCTCCCACATTATGGCCTCCGAACAGCCCAGATTTGAGTCCTGTCGACTATAGAGTGTGGAGCATGCATGATGCAAGACCGAATCTAGCAGACAACAATCCATGATATAAACGATCTGAAGCAACGCTTGCTGGAAGTGTGGGATGGCCTGGATAATCGACGATGCTGTTGCCAATGCATGGCGCCAGCGCCTCCAGGTTTGCGTGCAAGCAGGAGGAGGACATTTTGAGCATCTTAATAAATTAAATAATCAAACCATACTGTCGGGGTCATATTGTTAGTTTGATTCTCTACATATCTGGACAATTTTAGAATGATTAATCATCAGGCATTAGAGATAATAAGGAAAATTTTATTGAATCTGACAGAAAATGGCTTGTAAACTGAAATTTCGGCATATGAAGTTTAAATATTCATATCTTTTTATCCGTTCAACTTTATGTTGTGAAATTTTGGAATCATATTATTGGTCCAATTATCTAAGTATTTGGAAAAGTTTGGCTTGATATGTTATCAGGCATTGGAGATATATGAAAAACAAGTTGGCTTAGTTTTTATTGAATCACGGTGTACAATTTACACGTTGCCTAGCTAGTTTGTACTTGTCATTCATTGTTAATTTTTTAAAATAGTCTGATGATATTCCTTTTGAACAATCTTGCGAAGGGAATCCTTACAAATCCATTTGTTCACGGGTTGTTTTATAGCTGACGTTTTGGCGTCGTTATTGTTAACGTTTTGTGACGTGTTGAGCTGTTTCGGTAGATTTCTAGTCGTGTTGCTACTCATTTCTATACCTCAGTTTGTTTCGTTTGGATGTCTAGACATATAGCGTGGAAATGGTGCACTGCGTCAGGTGCTGTAACGACATGTTGCAGTGTAGTAACATTGTTTTAGGAATAATCCGCATCTGCTCATTATTATCATGGTGTACATATTTAGATGCTGGGCTTCGGAAAGTCATACTCCCACCGTGTCGTTTTGTTTTCTGGTTCAGGTACTAATTCTTTAGGAGATGAGCTGCATTTATTTACTTTAAGAGTAGCATAACCGGTGACTGTATTACAGTGCACGTAACGGGATATGTATGCGAGCATTATTTATCAAGGGCTTGTACATAAATATTTGTACATAGAACTTGATGGAAGAAATTGTTATTTGAGTTGTGAGAATTTCATCAGCTACCACAAAGTAGTGGTTACAAGTTATAATTATTTTATATTTCTTCTTATCTGAAGAACAATGAAGCAGTAGTTGGGAGTAAAGGACTAGTAGTCGTCAACGCTTTGGAGCTGAACCTTCAAGATGTGTAGCTGCCCTGGATGATTTATTGTACACATTCGAGGACAGATTTTTTTAATGTATGAACCTCATGAATATCACCTCATCCATTTTATGGTTTTTGTTGGCAGTTATAAGATCTGTTATATGTGTTTATTTTTGCATTTTTGATATTACAGAGAAAGTTGAACTGTAAACATTATGAAAAGTCGTAAGTGAATACAATGTCTCTGTATTTAATTGCTTTGCATGTCCGAGTAAAATCTCAGGTTTAATCTGCCAGTAACATTTTGTTTATTTTGTTTTCGTATAGCATGTGTGAGTATTTTAATTTGAATATATATATATATATATATATATATATATATATATATATATATATGACTCTCTGTTAAAGTAATTTTTAACTTGTGGTAGGTATTACTTTGTATATTGTGAGTAATGCATTTCTTAATGTTTGCATTTTAAAGTGGTTTTAGCTACAAAGAAACTTGAATTTAATGTTGATTCAGTTGACTAAAATAGTAATGTCATAGTGCGCTGCTGTTGCAGGGTCAGTGGGGCACTTATACATCAAGGTGCCTTCAAGACGTGTACCCATTGGCTTTAATGTCCGCAATAACAGTTGGCTCCTTTTACTCTTGCGTATACCTCTTT
Organism: Lumbricus rubellus; assembly: GCA_945859605.1. NCBI lineage: Eukaryota > Metazoa > Annelida > Clitellata > Crassiclitellata > Lumbricidae > Lumbricus > Lumbricus rubellus. Next base: position 12,421,737 of record OX243820.1, on the reverse strand, counting down.
CTTAGCATGATCCATAATCTAGATTTTTCACTTTGTCATATTGTGTAATTTCTGCTCTGACTAAAACGCTTTTTCTTTTATTACCCGGTATATTACTTTGCTCAGCAGTCCTTCAGCAGAGGTTTATTTTCAAATGTAGTTCATGTGAAATTGGAATGTGTCTGAACGTATATCTCAGAAAACCATTGAGTGGAGAGGCATGTCATTTGAACTTCTGAAGTGCATTTATAGAACAACTGGTTTGTAGTAACTTTTCAAGAAGAGACAATTTCATTTTGACAATCTGGTTTCAGTTCGTTGTGTATAGCAGTTAGTCTGTGGATGTAGCTTGTGTACGAAATGTTTTGGTTCTACTTATTTTGCATAATATTCAAGAATTTCAGCTGCTGCACACAACTTTGGATATTCCATCGTGTATTTTTTCGTGTAACTTAACAATGTTGATGAATCTGTAAATGATGTTTCGTATGCTTTCTAATTGTAAATATGCTATTAAATGTACCAGGTATTTGCCATATTATGTTGAATGGATGAATGTTGATAATACTCCGTGTAGAAATGTCTGCGCATTTGGAAATGTGCACATTTACATGTGCGTAGTTACGTCAATGTAAATGTGCGCATTTGCAAATGTAGAGAGATGCTTTCTGGTCTTCGTGTAGATTATTTTGGTGTATCTTCAGGATTCTGTAAACAAGGTTTTTGATAGTTTGAAATGTTTTTCAGAAATGTTGTGAGTCTTTAGAAAAAAACACTTTGTGACAGATAGCTATAGTCAATCAGTTTTGGTTCAATGTAGTGTGCATCAACAATGGGAAATTTGTCCATGGAACAAAACGTGATCCTGGCCAAAATATAAGAGCGTGCAATTTTACAATTTGACTCAAGGGTAATTTTTATAATTAATAATTTAATTTTTGTAAATTGATTAATAAATTTTAATATTTAAGGGCAAATACGAATGCAATGCTAAGGAATGTTGGCATCTGGGTACTACAACTGTTTCGGTACCATTTTGAAGAGTGTGAATTTTTAACTGTTCGAATATCCTGAACTTATTGTGCTAGTATGAAAAAATTCTTTGAACAACTGGGACATACTGTTATAGAGTTGGAGGAATCTGCACTAATTTTGTTGAACTTCTTGCACCAAGATCATTAAAGTGATTATGGCTCCTTAATTTAAATTGTTGGTGAATTAATTTTAAATTTATAACACTATCAACTATTGTCAACAGTATGCAGGTTGATTGGTTTATTTTATATCACTAACTCAGTTCTGAATTGATAATTTCGTTGTATTTATTGCACTTACCCCTGTTTTGAATTGATAAGCCGCTATTTCAGACTAGCAGACTGCTGTTGATGTTTTGAATTATGAGAAATGCTTTCAAGTGTTTGAGAATATTTGAGAAGTGCTATGAAATTGTTGTGGATCTAATCTAATCTCATATAATATTTGTACACACTGGAACTACAAAACATGGTTTAAATAATCTCATAATTTTAATCTATTAAAAACACTGTTGGGTGATCCGAAAATGTTGGAGGCATATTTATTCGCGTTTGATAATTATTTTAATGGCAATTGCGGGAACTGTACGTGTGGGATGCGAATTTTTTGCATAGTCTAGCGGACAAAGTGACAGTAATTACAAAATATTTGTTTCGCTGTTCTGTGTATGCAAGCTTTTAAAAGTTGTTATGAAACGGGTAAATCTGGCCACCTTTTCATATGGTGCCTTTCTTTGTTGATAATACTCTGAACAGTTTTATTTCTGTCTTACTTGTACACTGCGTTTTTTAATCAGATTTGTTGGCTTGCCTGACTCAGTATAAAAGCTGGAATGGTTTTCTCAATTTCCTGGCAGCTTATTACTAGACTTGAACAGCTCTTTATTCTGTTCCTGCGTCAGTATTTTTGCAAGGGCGTTTTTATTAAATTTCCGTGTATCTATTAAAAGCAGTTATTATTATTTGTGCGACGCTTGTGTTATTGGTTTCCAGCAAACTCAAGGAGTCATCTTAGAGAACAAAATGACGGTGCAGCCTGTTTTATCATCCGGCCGCTGAAGTTATATCTGCATAAATTTATCGTCGGCTTTATTGCTTGAAAATAAAATTACTTAGAATTTCCGGGAATGGATATTATTGCAGTGGTGGTAATACAGCAGACACTTGTGTGTCGTTGTCTTTTGGAGGAGGCACACGATTAGCCAACCGATGCATAGTCTTAATGGTGGCCTGACAAATGTCATGTGACATGTCATGCTGGTTTCAAGTGTTTACATAGTGTTTGTACATTTTCCAAACAACATACAATGTTGATATTAAGAACTCTTGCAATCTGTCTCTTTCTCGATGGTAAAAAACCAGAATTTTGATTAATCAATTAATAAAATAAACACTCATTTTCTCTTTTGTGCCTATGACATTTTGTCAGGTGACATTTTATTTGTGCGGATTTTGTCCATGACATTTTGTCGCATGACATTTTAAACACCGGTGCATCATACGAAATTGGCCGTGTGGACATTGTCAAATGATGTAACCTGTAGCGTACGATGGTTTTCAATCGGTGCTATTGCTGTTGTTATGTCTGTATTTTAACAGACCTTCGACCCTGAGAGTCATGACTCTAATGTGGCTGGAGCCTGGAGATCCTTATGTATACAGCTTAACATTCACATGCTGAAACTCATGGCTGAAAATGTAACACGCTTGATGCCTTACAGTTTCTGTGAGAGTTTGTGTAGAATGTCGTCCAGCGAGGTTGTTTTCATAATTCAACATGATTGTATTGGTGATGTTGCCATTGCTTTGTAAGTCGTAGCTTCATGACAATTTTCGTGGTCGATTATGTGATGCAGTGCTGCAGAATTGTTCTCTTTAGACCTCACAGGCCTAGTTATTAGGCAACAACATCGATTTGGAGGTTCACACTCTTTCATGACATAAATTCAGAGCCATTGAAATGTTCATCATAACAAACACCGGTATACAGTACATTGTCAGCCTATACGCATCATTACCAGCACGTTTAGAATAGTATTTGGCAAATCCACCATTATTCTTGACAATCAAGGACTTTACATTGTATTATATTTGCACGAACAGTTACTGAAAGGTGCTGTGTGGGCGTGCATGTGCATGCGTGCGTGTTTGTGTGTACATGTGTGTGTGTACATGTGCGTGCGTGATGTGTCCAATTTAATCACATGTTATTCGGGTAACAAAGCTGCCTCATACATTGTGTTTTATCTACATTTTGCAAAACAGCATTTGTCACTGTGTGCTCATTGTTGGAGAAGAATTGTCCAAAGTGCAACCAACCCTCGTATCGAGGAAGGTTGAAGGCATGGCAAGGCTCATTGTTACCTCTGTTAGGCTCCAGGTCCTGCGGTCGTCGGACCTCTCTGCACTCGTTTCGGATCAACAAAGCAAATTTGACCTGACTTTTAGATTAAAATTCTGATGTAGCTTCAGGCACCAAATCTGGGTTTCTCATAGACTTTTTCTATTGCCTCCCCTCATCCATGGTTTGACACACTGTGTTTAAATTAAACACATTTGCACTTAGCTTCTTTTTCAACATAATTGTAGGGTTTAAATGAAACGTTCCAGCTATTGTGACAGACAATTCCAGTTGCACAAATTGTAAATGTGTAATAATGAAACGCACTCTTTCGATAAATACTTTCAACGTTGTGCAGCAATTTGATCTGCTAAAATGTATTCACTTCACTGAGCATTGAAATATTGAAAGACAAAAACCAGCTGTAATACTTTTAGCCAAGCAATGGAGGCTCTGGAAGCCTGGATGTCAACCAATCGCCTGCGACTCAACTCCTCTAAAACCCAATTTATCTGGTTTGGCACACGCCAACAGCTCGCCAAAATTGACCTGGAAGTTCTTGCCCAGGAATTCCCTCAGTTCACCCTCTCTTCCTCTGTCCGGGACCTTGGTGTCACTTTAGACCAAGAGCTTACTTTCACGCGGCATATCAACTTGCTATGCCGCAGCTGCTATTACCAATTGCGTCAGCTTAGAGTGGTGCTCCGCTCCTTAACTTTCAGCGCTGCCTTGACGCTTATCCACTCTTTCGTTGTCTCACGTTTAGACTATTGCAGCGCCCTCTATGTGGGTCTGCCGGTGACTCGGGTTGGGTGCTTGGATCGGGTCTTGCGCTCTGCGGCACGCCTTGTCGGTCGCATCCCAAAATTCGGCCATGTCACTGACTATATGCGGGATGTCTTGCACTGGCTCCCTTTCTCACAAAGGGTCACTTACCGAATATCTTCCTTGGTCTGGCGCTGTCTCGCGGGTGTGGCCCCTGTCTATTTACAGGAGCTCTGTTGCTCCACCCTGAGCGTCCAGCGCCGTGGCTCTCTTCGCTCTTCTAAGCAGGCTGAGCTTCTTGTCCCCCGGTCACGCACTTCTATTGTGCAGCGCCGTGCCTTTTCTGTTGTTGGCCCTGCAACCTGGAATGGGCTCCCTGTGGAACTACGTCTAATACCTCGAGCCTTCGAGACTACGTTCTACTCTGCTCTTAAGACTGTTCTCTTTAGCCGTGGTTGGGTCGGGAGCGCTTCTGAGTAGATATTCTTGAAGAGGCGCTATATAAATGCCTGAAATGAATGAATGAATGAAATGAAGACGTAGACATTTTATAATTAATAATTATAGTTAACAGTCGCTTTCTCATTGCATACAATTTTTAAATTGGAATTTAGGAATTTTGCATTAAAATTTTTAAAATATTTGTATCTTGCTACAACTGATTGAGTGTAACTTCAGGTCTTGTGTGTTTTTTCATTCAATTCTGTGGTACAATTGTGTAGGTTTATTCATTGTCATGTGGACATAGGCGCAATCACGTCCTAAAAGTTGAGGGGGACCACAATGAATGACGTTCAAAAAGTTGGGGGAACATAATAATAGAGTTAGGGGACCACTCAAAAGTTGGGAGGGACGCGTCCCGTGGGTCCCATAGGGTGGTTGCGCCTATGCATGCAGATAAACAGTAGATGATTAGAACGGTCTTTGTAGCTGACCACTTTGACAATGGCAACTGCAGCACTGCTGTATGATTTTTGAAACGGGTTTAGAAATGGAAACAAGAGTGTTTGATATTGACCTATGATAAGTTTGTTAATTGGGGCAGAGAGACGAAAATCGATACAGTAGTCAAAAGAATAAATTGCAGCGTATCCAGCTAAGTTATTATTGTGTCCGTGTTTTGCTCAGTAGTGTGCATTAGCTTCTTATATATATATATATATATATATATAATATATATATATATATATATATATATTGCTCAGTTGTTTATTATCACGTGTCCTTAAAAGAGTTGATCAAATATTGTATTGACGCATACGCTTGGCTATTTTATTCACTCGTGCACTATTCCCAGATGTCCTTAAAGGCTGCACTGCATGACTGTTTAGACTTTAGAGGCATTGCGGTGTGTCTCATTGGTTTTTTTTTATAGCATTTTCCACGGTATGTCGCTCCACAGGCATTTCAAATAGCACTCCATAGAGAAAGAGGGTTTGATGGGTTCAGAGAAAAGGGGCAAAATAACCATCAAGTGTTTATTGGTTAACCGTTAACTCACTTATGATGCCTTATTTGCCAATTAAATACAACAACAAAATTTTATTTCTTGAATTCGGTAAATCATTGAGGTATCCTATGATGATTAGCTCTAACCAGCCATTTTGTGTATCGGCCACAAGCCGTAAGCTCATGAGAGCTATTGCTGCCAATCTGAAAGTCCGTAATGCTCTGTTGAAGCCTGATGCTCAAAACACGGGTATACTATGTAAAGCAAAAAATACATGAGTACTGATGAGTGGTAACCTGTGTTTCATGACTCTTTTTACTAACATAATATAATGTACTTACGTGCAATGGGTAAATTTTCGTTTTGCATTTACTCCGAATTTTGTCATTTTTCTCTGAATTGTTGTTTATTAAATATGTCAGGTAAATATGAATTTTCCTTTGTGTGTGTGTGTGAATTCGAATAGTTACTTGTGCGAATAAGATTGTTCTTATGATGTTCTTAAGATTGTTCTATGATGTTCTTCTTCAGGGATGTTTACTGTCTGGAATTGTTAATAAAATCATCTGTTGATTGTCTTTATATGTCTTTATATTTAAGAAGCTTTTCTAAGCTATCGAAGGTGACAATGTCTTCTCAGATTATACAATCAATCAATCACTCAATCAATCAATCAATTCCTCAATCAAATCAGTCAATCATATAAATTTATATAGCACCCCTTCAAGATCTTTGCTCAACGATTGACAGTGTGATATAATATTTTATGTGGGCCGGGATGGTGTAGTGGTTGGTTGGATGCCTTGGAGCTGGAGGACTCTGAGTTCGAATCCACCTCAAACTGCCATGTAGCGACTTTGAGCAAGTCCTTCACTCGCAATTGCCTTCACTCGCAATTGCCTATGCACTTCGGCATGAAACTCTGATCAGTGTCCGCGCTGTAGTCGGGAGCGTTTCTGAGTAAAGAGCTTGAAGGGACGCTATGGCAAATGCGATTAATAATTAATAAAATAAGAATAAAATTTAAAAAACACCGATTTCATATGATGGATGCAGGATTCAAACCCTGTAGTTTTAACATATTAAGATGACAAGCAGACGCATTAGCCACTCTGCGACTCCAAAGAATCACCCATACATAGTTTCTCTTGCAAGTAGCCTGCTTCATCCCATAAATTTAATGTTTGTGGGAGAGTTTATTTGCCCTCCTTCCAAATTGAACACACGAGTATGTAACAGAAGATCAATGATGGTACAGAATTTTGTGATTGATTGACATCATTGACTTGCTGTTGGTCCGTACACAAAAGCTTGTAAAAATTGTAGATGATATATTATGCTTTTTGTGCAATGGGCCATGGCCAGATAAAGCCTAACTATAATTATGGCTCTTCGAGCCTATCCTATCCCTTACAGCCGAACGTTGATTACAAGTCTCAAACAACGAGGTCTCAAGCAGACCTGGGTATTATTTTTTTAGTCATAGCTATAATTTTTGACTGGGAAAGGGTCGTAGGCAGAAGTTGATTTATGTGAAGTTTGAGTGTGAAATGAAGTTTTCATTATATGAGGTCCTAAGAAAGACTAGGGGTTTGTATAACACAATTCTTGGAATTCTCAACCTGACTATGGGAATATAGGTACTTTATAATGAGCACTAACCGGTTGACAAACGCAACCAGGTAGGCCTACACATATATAGGATATAAATTATACAATGTACGTTTAGGCCTATAGTGTTATTTATAGTGTGGTAAGATACACGTAACTTGTGCTCGTTTAATACAGAACGGTTTGTTCAAATAATAAAGGACAGAGAACCAAATGTAAGCCTTGGCCCTTAGCACAAGTAGGCCATCATAATATTATGCTTGCACAAAATACTAGGGACGCAATTTCTTTTACCCATAGGCCTACATGTAGTCTACTGTTGCAGATCAAAGTCATGTAGCCTATGTGGTCGCGATTTGAGGTTTTAGACATACTGCACGGGTTTAGCTTTAATGCAGTGTTCATGAATTAAATTTAGACACTTCCAGTAACTTGGGTTTCAAGTAGAAATTGTCGAGTTTATGAGTTAGGTGTAACGGTTCTCGAAACATTTATCGCAGCGCTAAATAATTATACTTACTTACTAGATACGAGAGATTGTTGATGATTACTATTCGTTGTTTTTGCACAAGTCACTTTGGCAGCCATCTTTGCGTTTCCTGTGTGTAGGAGCAGGTCTTGCGTGCTGTAATAAATGTGCTTATTCTGTTAGAAAATGGCGTTATTTAGCCCTCCTAAAATCCAGGACAGCCGGGACGGCTGGGGACCGTGTGATGCACCAGATCAGTTTAAGGATCTTCCTTATGCTCCGTTTTCAAAAGGCGATAGACTGGGGAAGGTAAACGCACGCGTCGCCGGTGTTCTCATGGCATATGGCTATAGGGTCATTCCGTGCCAAATCAACCGATGACTCCCACTCTCCGATCCAGATTTTCTTGATATTTTCACCAAAAATCAATTATCATCTGGTATGAAGAACTGGAAAGTTTCAAGTGTCCCCAGTGAAAACTGTCCGAGTTATGGGGTACTGAAGTTGGTGGGGGTAGGCCGAAAGTTGAACGCGAATTTGCGTCTGCGAAATTTCTTCCATTTTCACACGTTAATAACTTATGATCTAGGGAAGCTAAAGACATTTGGTTTTCAGTTCTGTGCATAGCATGGATTGACAAGATCAAGTAATATTTGCTGTCTTTGATACAAGGAATTAATAAGAATTTTTGAAAAGTGTCGAAATATTTCTTGCCGAGCCCATTTTTGTCATGTTTGCAGACACACTACACTGGCAGGATATGCAAGAAAGGAATAATTTTTGTGTGGTTTTATTCACCTATTAGTGGAGTCTTAAATGTGTAATTTATTTGTTTCTGGGTTGAAAGGAAATGCTGTGGCTCTTTGCCAAAAACCCTTCATCTCCGTGACAGTGGTCACTTTCAACTGACCAAATGGGCATGTGGATCACCTGCTAAACAAGCCAAACACCTTTCATTGGAAAGCTTAAAGAAAAACCTTTTCACTGATACCAATTTCTTGTTGGTACTCTTAGGAATAAGTTATTAAATTATTTTTTCAAAACTCGTGATTTTTAATGCGAATTTGCGTCCACAAATGTTTTCACCATTTTCAGACGTAAATAACTTCTGATCTAGAGCAGCTAAACACATTTGGTTTTCAGTTTCCAGCTCTGTGCATAGCATGGATTGGCAAGGTCAAGTGATATTTGCTCTGTTTGATATGAGGAATTAATAAGAATTTTTGAAAAGTGTCGAAATATTTCTTACCGAGGTCATTTTTGTCATGTTTGCAGACACACTACACTTGCAGGTTATGCAAGAAAGGAATACTTTTTGTGTGGGTTTATTCACCCATTAGTGGAGTCTTAAATGTGCAATTTATTTGTGTTTTGGTCTACAGAAACTGCTGTAGCACCTTGCCAAAAACCTCTCATCTTCGTGACAGTGGTCACTTTCAACTGACCAAATGGGCATGTGGATCACCTGCTAAACAAGTCAAACACACACTATTGGAAAACTTGAAGAAACACCATTTTACTGATACCAATCTCTTGTTGGTGCTCGTAAGAATAAGTTATTAAATTATTTTTTCAAAACCAGTGATTTTTAATGCAAATTTGTGTCCACAAATTTTTTCACCATTTTCAGACGTAAGTAACTTCTGATCTAGAGCAGCTAAACACATTTGGCTTTCAGTTTCCACTTCTTTGCATAGCATGGATTGGCAAGATCAAGGTGCTACAGCAGTTTCTGTAGACCAAAACACAAATAAATTGCACATTTAAGACTCCACTAATGGGTGAATAAACCCACACAAAAAGTATTCCTTTCTTGCATAACCTGCAAGTGTAGTGTGTCTGCAAACATGACAAAAATGACCTCGGTAAGAAATATTTCGACACTTTTCAAAAATTCTTATTAATTCCTCATATCAAACAGAGCAAATATCACTTGACCTTGCCAATCCATGCTATGCACAGAGCTGGAAACTGAAAACCAAATGTGTTTAGCTGCTCTAGATCAGAAGTTATTTATGTCTGAAAATGGTGAAAACATTTGCGGACGCAAATTCGCATTAAAAATCACGAGTTTTGAAAAAATAATTTAATAACTTATTCCTAAGAGTACCAACAAGAAATTGGTATCAGTGAAAAGGTTTTTCTTTAAGCTTTCCAATGAAAGGTGTTTGGCTTGTTTAGCAGGTGATCCACATGCCCATTTGGTCAGTTGAAAGTGACCACTGTCACGGAGATGAAGGGTTTTTGGCAAAGAGCCACAGCATTTCCTTTCAACCCAGAAACAAATAAATTACACATTTAAGACTCCACTAATAGGTGAATAAAACCACACAAAAATTATTCCTTTCTTGCATATCCTGCCAGTGTAGTGTGTCTGCAAACATGACAAAAATGGGCTCGGCAAGAAATATTTCGACACTTTTCAAAAATTCTTATTAATTCCTTGTATCAAAGACAGCAAATATTACTTGATCTTGTCAATCCATGCTATGCACAGAACTGAAAACTGAAAACCAAATGTCTTTAGCTGCCCTAGATCAAAAGTTATTAACAAGTGAAAATGGAAGAAATTTCGCAGACGCAAATTCGCGTTCAATTTTCGGCCTACCCCCACCAACTTCAGTACCCCATAACTCGGTCAGTTTTCACTGGGGACACTTGAAACTTTCCAGTTCTTCATACCAGATGATAATTGATTTTTGGTAAAAATATCAAGAAAATCTGGATCGGAGAGTGGGGAAAAGTTGGATTTTTGGTTGATTTGGCACGGAATGACCATATAGTCTTAGTGTTTGCCGTATGGCCGTCAGCAACTAAACGAAACTTATGACTAACTTAATTCTTTTATTTCTACAAATTAAATTGTTTGATTTGTACATGCCAGTGTTACGTATTCACACCTGTAACTCCCCATGGCATTTAAAAAAAGCAAATACATAACTTTTTTGTCGTATCATGTCACAACACTCATATTGATTCTTTTATATTTACAGGTTTATAGGGCCATTATAAAGGCAGATAATAACTTTTTTGTCATGTCCTGATAGATCGTGCAATATCATGTACAGTTGTATACTTGTATGTGTATGTATATTGTACATATTTCATAAATACTTTGTTTCGGTGTGACTGAATATATTCATGTTTAGTTTCCTTTCTGTTAGGTTGCTGACTGGACTGGAGCTACTTACCAAGATCGAAGGTTTTTGAGTAAGTGTTTCACATTAACCATTTACCGACTGAAGTGTAGTAAATGGCTTGAGATATCCTATTCCCTTGGTTGGTAAAGTGTAACTTGTCGTATATCATGTCATCAGTTTAAGAAGTTGCTAGTACTGTCTGTTGGTTAGGCGTAAAAAAAAATTGTTGTGTTTCCGGTAACCCGACCGACCCATTTTTACGGCCGCGACCCAAATATTTTTGTAAAATATTTTTATTTTAAAAAAAAATTTCCAAAAAAAAAAAAAATTTCAAAATATTTTTTTAAATTTTTTTTCAAAAAATATTTTTTTAACATTTGTACTGACATAACATAAGAGACGTCAACAAAATGAAATTAATAGGACTGTTTCTAGAGCAGTTTTAGGTGCAGACAGTCGGGAAATAGGCAGTTTATACTTGCTTAGAACACGTACTTTGTTTCAGCGTGCAAAAAAGACTAGTGGGGTATACTTTTTCGGATAGTCACTGCATAAAAATATTTTACAAAATAAAAATATTTTCCGACCTACCTACCCAATTTTTTTGGCTCTGTTACCGGAAACACAACATATTTTTTTTTGGCCTTACTGAATTGTATTTTTTTTAATACCTGTGTTTTTATTTTAAATGAATGTTATGACTGCTTAATCAGTGCTTATCCTGCAAATAAATCTGATTTGAGTGGTCCTCGCTTTTGCCGTACGATGAGCTGTTTATTTCTGTTTCAGATAAATATACATCCCAGTATGGTGGTCAGGCGAATCCATATTCATATTACCATGATGAGGACGAGTCAACGTTTCAGCTTGTTGACACGTCTAGAGTTCAGAGGCCAATCTACCAGAAAGGGCGGCTTAGGTTTACGCAGGTAGAACAGTTTGCCATGTATCTAAAACTTTGTATTGTGACCAAATTGTAAAATAAGAAGCAGTGGTGAATTAAAAAAACAATGGTTTACGTACGAAATCGCTCTCTGTGTTCATAAGTGTTCCATATGATCTACAAGTGACAAAAGACATTCTTGTTGAACACTTATGCCACATCAGCGCATTTCACATGCCATATAAAAAACTACAAGTCCTTGCATATAATTAACTGACATGAGCTGGTTAAAAATTAATTTCTAAACAATTTTCTTTTCTACACTGTCTTCAGTTGTTACGAGGATATAAGGATATCATTGTTAACCCAAAGTCTTTCTTAGTCCATGAATATCTGGGTTAATTTTATGATCACATACTCAAGTTTTTGTATGTTTGTCTGATAATTGCTTAGTTCATGTCCATTTCATTTTGAATTTGTGATTTTCTTAATTACAGAATAAAATTCGCAAGGAGCGTGAGAAAAGGCAACAGGCTCAGGCTAGCATGCAGGTCTTGTCCAAGACGCAGAAAAGTAGAGAGAGGTAAGTGATTGACTCATGAAACATTTCTAGCAAATTTTAGTCTATTTTGTTGTATCATAAATTTGTTAGGAAGTTGAATGGATTTTTATGAAATAGAAAGTTTTAAGAATATGTAGAGTATTAATAACAGGTTTTACCTCAGGCCCAAGATATATGATGAGCCTGAGCTGTGTGAGTGTGAACATGTAGAAAGGATGCATTTTTAATTTCAGGTCGATATATCAAGTGGTGAAAACAGGGAAGGGAAAATTAATGGAGTTGAAAATACAAATGTTTAGTGAGTCATGAAGTAGCGAACAGAAATACAGCTGATAATATAAGAATTTGTGGAATGTTTAGAGTTTATTAGAAACATTTACGGTAGATGGATGAGCAGAATATAGTTCTACTTGTAAGAGATTTCAGCATTAGTTTTGTTCTGAAGTTTGTTGTATACATACATGAACTTGTAATCTTGAGACTTACACTGTTGATTTATTATGAATGAGCTGCATTGTATATTATTAAACCGAAGCATGTAAGTTAGGAAACAAAGACAAAATCTTTGATTGGCCATATAGATGTTCACTTTAACATTATTGTGAAGCCATTTGGTGTTTTATACAGGGACCGTCAAAGACAGCTACGCAAGTGGCAGAAGCAGTTTGGCAAACAGCAGGAACAGCAGAAAAAGGTTTGTTATATACATAATTTTAGTCTTACATTTGAACCTAGCATGTACTAAAAATAGAGTCTACTGCAGTGAGTTGACCAAAGTTTTTTGGGTGGTTTTATCTTGATTTGTTATTTGATTTCTAATTATTTTGTCGGCTGAATGTTGCTTTGCTGAAAACCTGTTTCTCCTCCTGTTGGCTTGCACTCTGAGCATGGTTTACCCTGCTGGAGATGCTTTATAAATGTTTAAGTACAATACTATACATATGATTATATATCTATATATCCAAGCTGCTGATGCAACATTGAAGTGTGTCAAGGTTGGTAAAATACATCTATGTTACAAGAGCCCATTCTTACTACTCTACCATTCAAGAGGCTGCAAGTGGGTTATTATTTACCTAAATGTTTAATTTAAATCCTGTAAGGCAGTGATAATTTCCCAACCTATCGGTTAAAAATTATGTGCTGAGTTTGAGTGACTAATAAAAGAATTTGCTGTGCTCGATGCTTAAGTGATCGACAATTAGCATCAACTTTAGCCCAACACCTCTGTCCTCTTGTTTCCACAAGCCACTGACAGCTCTGTACTCTGCTAAGAAGTTGTGAACTAGTGACAACAATATGCCTAAAACAATCAGATTTTGCTTTGTATGACATGATGCCTTGGCCAAATGCTGACTGACCTCTGTAGCACAGGAAAATTGATTAGTTTGTAATTGGTAAATTCAAATTCAGATGAAAATATGTTGAAATCTGCATTCCTTCTGCAGTTCCCGGCCAATACATGCTGATGAACTTTCATGCGAATGCAAAAGAAAATGAATTCTTTGACAGCGGCTCATATTCTTTAAATGAGCTTCGTTACAGTTCTTCAACATTCCATGTATTTATTCCTGAGCTACTGGTTTCAGTGGCTATCAATGATTATTTTTACTCGGGCTGGCAGCAAGATTTTTGCTGACTGCTTTAAATTTGATTTACTTTGATATCTCTATGCCTTTTTTAAATTAAGACTTCATTATGACAAGCCTTGAATTACATATTTAAAACTTTGAATAAAACATTAGATTTCTTTCTTTGTATCATTGTACAGTAGTGAAAAGTAATAAGAATATGTTCCTAATTCCTTGTGGAGTTCATTGTTCAATGTATAGTAGGCGTTTGCAATTGTGAGTCCCTCGATGTAGAATGACCTTTCCTCTGGAATTCATAGCAGGATTCTGGTGGGGAATTCACCGGCATCTTTTCGCTGCTCTAAGACCTTTCTCTTTTCATGGGCCTGTCACGCTGAGAGCACTTCTGAATAGCTCTGCTGTGAGAAGCACTTTACAAATGTTAGATTAGATTATTTTATTTGAATATTTTTAATATGATTTGCTTGCATTCGTTCTGCAGTTCACGATCAACCATGGTTGATGAATTTTCTCATGAGTGCTATAGAAAAACTGGGAACCTGCTTTTATTCTGTACCGAGTAATTTTAAGATTCTCTATTGCAAAGCGGCAGTTCACACATTCTAAGCATGGTATAACGAGCAACTTGTTTAAAAACTGTTTTAGTTGGGCATCTTAACTTTAAGGAATCGTTCAAAACCTTTTGTTAGAGTTAATTATGTTGGTAATTTTGCAAGTGTACACATGCTTCTCGTATTCTGCATTTATTCTGCAGTTCTCAGCCATACAACTGGTTGCTGAACTTTCCCTTGAATGCTAAATTAAAAGAATTCTATTATGATGGTTCATCAAATTTTGATGTTCCGGATATTTTAGTTATTCAATACATTTAGGCATCTTAGTGGGTTGTAATTGTAATTGTAATTGAACATTTATATAGCACCGCTCACAGATTCAGTAGCGCAGTATAAAGGCAATTGAAATTAAGTGATTTTTATCTGTGTTTTTTGTTCAATTCTTCTCTCTTCGTAAATCAGTTCAATACAAAAGCAATTTTTAAATGATTTGTGCTCTGTTTCTTAAAAGTTAATTTAGTGTGCACTTATATTTCTTTGTGAGTGATGTTATGGTAAATGATTTCTACACTAAACTTGATTGACATTGGCTTGTGCAGTGAATGTCTCGCGTCAATCAATCAATCAATCAATTCGTTTATTTTTAGTACTGATCTGACAAAGACGCAACTTAGACAACAATATTGTGCCATTCTTCAACGATATCTATCTGTACTGACGGAAAATAATTTGCTTGAATGCAAGATAAACATTGAACGGGTAATGTTTTTGTTTTCCAGGTTCAGATAAAGAATCGCAATGCGTCGGTGCAGGTCCGTGATACATGGGCTGTGGTTGAGGAGATGGACTTCCCTAGACTGTCGAAGCTGTCGTTTTCAACCATCGGGGAACCAGTGGATCTGTAAATTCTTTACTGAACAATGTTTTTCGATTTAACACATGCCCCATTGGAATTAAAAATTCGGTTATTTAACTTCACATAATCTGTCAATAGTTCTGTTTCAGTATCGCGCTTGCAAGGAGTTCCCATCGAGATAATTAACCGTTTAATGCCGGAGGGTATAGGATTTTCCATACCATTTACTACCATCTCGGCATTAAAGGGCTAAACAAGTTTAGGGTTATCTTTACCTTTTCAACATTTTTGTTTCAATCTTTTTATCTGATT
Organism: Lumbricus rubellus; assembly: GCA_945859605.1. Classification (NCBI taxonomy): domain Eukaryota; kingdom Metazoa; phylum Annelida; class Clitellata; order Crassiclitellata; family Lumbricidae; genus Lumbricus; species Lumbricus rubellus. The sequence continues at coordinate 12,406,189 of OX243820.1, read as the reverse complement.
TCATCATCATTGTAGATTGCAAGGGCGCCTTACAAAACAGCGTAAAATGTCCGTTGATGTGTTTGCAGAATGAAATGTGGTTCACTGGAATTCTACGATCGAACGTACGACCGAGTGACGACGAAGAACGAGAAACGTCTGCAGCGTATCTCGCGTATCTTCCACAAGGTCACTACGACCGACGACCCCGTCATTAGACAGGTGAGTAGAGTGCCAACAGTTTCATATTCAATTCACAACCATATTCAATTCACAACCATATTCAATTCACAACCATATTCAATTCACAACCATATTCAATTCACAACCGTATTCAATTCACAACCGTATTCAATTCACAACCGTATTCAATTCACAACCGTATTCAATTCACAACCGTATTCAATTCACAACCGTATTCAATTCACAACCTTATTCAATTCACAACCTTATTCAATTCACAAGTGGTAACATGCAGACACATTTGCTAAGAATACAATTTAAACTGTCCAAACGAAAGTCTGTATCGCATACATGTTGTCAATTAATAAAATACAAACATTTTCCCTTTTCAGTACCAAGTGATTTGTGAGTTCTGGGATGACAATGCGTGAAGAGAATCTAAGTCACTTATTGTTGCTTATACAGCGCGGTCATATCTCTAATTGCCATGCACACAGATTTCAAATTTCAGAGTTTGCAGAGTGAGTAGTAAGAGAGCTGCATGCATGTCATGTCTTTGCTTTGTTGTCTGTTTGTTAGCTTGCGAAGACGCAGGGCAATGTGTTTGCCACAGACGCCATTCTGTCTGTGCTGATGTGCTGCACGCGATCCGTCTATTCGTGGGACATTGTTGTCCAGAAGTTTGGAAAGAAGCTGTTCTTTGACAAGAGAGATGACTCTGACTTTGGTAATGAACCATTCGTTGTCCGTATAAGATTCGTTTCCAATTAGGTAACGGAGTTGAAAGATGTACGGAGTAATTGATTTTTGGGGATTTTTATTATAAACATCATTCAAGCTATGCTCTGGTTTTGTTTTACTTTTTTAGCAGACTCGCTATATAAAAAAACGGTTGAATCTTCAGGACGGGATTATTACTGTGAAAAGCAAAATTTATGTTTGTCAATTTGACACATGGAAAGTAAATTTGAACGTGCGAATTAGCTTTACAGATGATGTTGTTGCTTGTTTTTTCTTCAGAATTGTTAGTAATCCATATTTATAAGGAGTCAAGGTATTAGGGTTGAAAACTTAACGAGAGTGACTGAATGTGGGTTTTGTTCTTCGTGTGATTTAGATCTGTTGACAGTGAGTGAAACAGCAACCGAACCGCCACAGGAAGAAGGTGCTAACTTGAACTCACCGAAGAACTTGGCGCTTGAGGCAACCTTTGTTAACCACAATTTCTCACAGCAGGTGTTGAAAATGGTAAGTCATATTAACCGTTGAGTTATACCTCGTAGATACGAGGAATAACTTAAGGTGTTGTTCCTTTGGCTGTGTGAACCAGCTGCGTTGACGGAAAGAACGTCAGAACATTCATCAGTTGCATGTTGATTTTTGCTCAAACTCGAGCAAAGTGTGATTTCAGTTACGTTTGCATAACTTCATTTCATGGGTAACTTCTGGAAAACTTATTCATTCATTTACTCCTATTAAAAATTTGTGTAGCACCCCTTCAAGGTACCAACTCAGAGTTGCTCCCAACCCAACCACAACAATATAAATTAGATTTCAGCAGCTTGTGAAAAGTATCAGCATTATTTGAAGAGCGTTGGCGCATATCTAATGAAAGTCCTTTCCAAGTAGATGGGCCAACAATTTAGGATAGACTAACTTTTTGACTGCAAGACATTTCTGTGATTGATCCAATTTTAAGTGAAATATCCAGAATGAACGTATTCTCGAGTGATGTGTCTGGTCACCGGTTTGTGATGTTGGATTTCATGACTCAATTTCTGTCTTGGATGAACTTTTAGTTGGTGTGTTTAGCAGGGTTGTCATTTTGATAGCTCAGGACTGTCTTTGTTTCTAAGCTGAATTGTTGAAGTGTTGATTATTGTTTTTAGGGAGAGGATAGATTCGACTTTCCAGAACCGAATCCATTCGCACAAGACGAAGAACCGTCGGAGATTGCATCGGTTGCATACAGGTAGATAAATGTTTTATTCTTGTACTTCATACTTAACCCTTTAATGCCAAGATGGTAATAAATGGTATGGGAAATCCTATACTCTCCGGCATTAAAGGGTTAAACTGTGTATACTTAAGAATCGTCTTCTGGACGACATTGAGGAGAGGTCAGTGTTGGTGACCTTAACAGAGCTGTAAGATGTTGTTCTGCATTTAACTTCTAGTTATTTACTATGAAATGCATTCATGCATCGTCTGCTTTGCTCTTTTTATTGTATTTTGTTATGTTTACGGATTTCTAAAGCACCTCTTGCAGTGCTGAACTGCGGACCAATCACAGGTGTTCATACTTTGCACCTTATCTGATGTTCTCTTACACATGATGTTCTAATCATCTTGTCATAAACCACACATAGATGTTCGATTTTATGCTGCACAGATGGTGTTAATCTTTATTTTTCCACGGTTTTTATCTTTATTTTAGGTTTTTGTTATATAATTAGTGGTAGTTTTATTTAAATACTCAGTTAAGTGCACTCTATACGTTTTTCTCAATTCCGCCTCCATCTTTTCTTGCGTTTTGCATTAAACTTGTACAGTATTAATGTGTCTTTAGTGCTCTCTGGGTGTTTGAATATATCAGTTGCCATGGGAACATATATAACCATAACCATAAATTTGATTGAACTTTAGATACAGGAAGTGGGATCTTGGTAACGGTATCGTGCTGGTTTGTCGTTGTGAACATGATGCTGGTTCGTCTGGACCAAACGGAGAACTTCAGCTCATGAACATAAAGTCACTCAACGAATGGGACTCACGCGTGAGTTTTATTTTATTTTTAGGCTCTGCGACGTCTGCGTGTTTGTAAAGGATAATTATTGCTTGAAAGTGTTTTAGAAAATAGTTATTAGTGTCATTTTCGGTTGGCATCGCCTGCACTATGGCGCTGTTTAAATAATATTGTTATTAATTATTAGCAAATGAGTTATGGGTTAACTATGTTTTACTGTTGTGGTTGGTTGTTCAATGGTTTGGTTGTTGGTCTTGGTTGTTGGTCTTGCATTTGAAATTACTTTTGTTCTGAATAGTATGGACTATCAAATTATATAATCACTGATGGAAATTCAATTTTAAAATATATAGTTTGCTTTTGATAATACAGCTGAGTACCCTGAAAATGTCCTTCTTTCTTGGGCATAATTCAACAAAAGAACAAGTCTATTACAACTACATATACGATAATAATTGTTAGCACATCAGCCTATTAGTATCTAACATTGCGAGCACAGTCTCATCAGTTAACTGTTGTTGTGATTCAAATCTCAAAGCTTTAGTCCAATTCCATCAAACAATAGCTTTATTGTGTACTTGTCTTTTGAAAGTTCTCTGGTGGTGTTGACTGGAGGCTGAAGCTGGACACGCAGCGAGGAGCGGTCCTGGCTACGGAACTGAAGAACAACAGCTGCAAGCTCGGTAGATGGACGGTTTCATCATTGCTGGCTGGCTCGGACATCATCAAATTTGGGTGATTATTGTCACTGGCATCTGTAGCAGCATTCTTATTGCACGTAGTTCAGCAATATTCTTTAGCAAAAATCTAATTTTTTTGCTGTCATTTTATAGCAAATATGGTGTCTCTTGTATCAGAGGCAATCTTTTACAAAAAACATTGATTCACCTTCATTGACATACTAAATAGTATGTCAATGAAGGTGAATTATATTATGATATTAAACACACGATGCAATGAGGTGGCCATACTGCCACCAGACAGAGTCAGTTCCGCAGAAACCGGAAACATTGGAATGGTCACAACAAATAGCTATGGGTAATGATTGCAGCTTGTCATTGCAGTGTTAATAATTTGTTATGCCTTTGTGCGATGTTTTAGTTACGTGTCTCGATTCCACGTGAAAGATTCTTCCAAGCATGTCATCCTTGGAACTCAGCAGTTCAAGCCGTCCGAGTTTGCCGGGCAGATCAACTTGAACATGGACAACGCGTGGGGAATCCTGCGCTGTATCATTGACATCTGCATGAAGCAGAATGACGGCAAATACCTCATCATGAAAGATCCAAACAAGGTATCAATGGCGTACTTCAATAATATTATTTGTAGTATTTCTGGTTTTTTAGAATCAGTATTATCATGATTATAAAATGTTTTATTTCTGTTGTGGTAGTGCTTCGTAGGTTTAGATCAGATTGGAATCAGTGGCATTCTAGCCGCTCCATTTCGTTGTTATTTTATTTTCTACATTTATCTGTGCGACCTGGTGGCGGACCGGTAACGCGTCGGCCCACGGAACGGAAGGTTGTGGGTTCGACTCCGGGTAACGACCTTGGGCAAGTTGTTTACGCACACGTGCTTCTGTCACCAAGCAGTATGATTTGGTACCGGCATAAGCTGGGAAGTAAACAGCAAGTCCTGTGATATGCTGGCCTCGTGTCCAGGACCTTGGGATTCATCAGGCCGGTGGAATCACGTGGTTTCCGCTGAAGCATCTTGCAGCCTTTCTCGTAATCGTTAATCTCAGTTACTATTTTTAGCTCAACCAATCACAAGGTCATCATCCTTATTCTATTTTTAGCTCAACCAGTTAATCTCAGTTACTATTTTTAGCTCAACCAATCACAGCTCATGAAATAAAACGCTCTTGTTCCTTATTCGGTTTGAACGTCACTGGGCAGCTCAACATAGGAAGCTCTGTCTAGTAATATATATGAGGTCGTTGGGATTCATCCATTGCTGGCTCAGGGCCATGGAAAAGGAGATGAGCGCCTCCCTATGTTCCTCATGGAACGGGATAGGACTTTACTTTTTTAAATTTATCTTTACTAGGATATGTTCGCTGTTTGATGAAACTAGGATGCATATATGCCCAGAGTCTCAAAACCTGCCTTTTTCCTCAGGGTTGCATGCACTGGGAGTGCTTCAGAAAGATTTTATAAGTTGTCAGATGCAATACAATAAAACACAGAGTTGGTGGGTTTGGTATTGTGAATTATTCAACCTAAATTTCAGGTGACGCTAAAAGTGTGCGTGCGTGTGTTATATGATTGTTATGATCAGCCAGGAGGAATATCCACTGTGCAGTAAAATGTTAGGATGGCTACTGAGAATAAAATAAAACTTGGCTGAAGGGTATTTTAGTTTTGTATGTGTTAACCTTTTGTATCCTATCTTATCTGCAGCCGGTAATTCGTCTGTACGACATCCCAAACAACTCGTTTGAAACCGATGAGGACAATTCGTCGTCGAGCGAGGAGGAGGAATCGGACTCTGGGCCAGAGGAGGAGGAGGAAGAAGAACCGGCCGTTGTTCAAGGAGCCGAGGAAGAGGTCGAACCAGACCAGGAAGGTAGTTAGAATTCTCTGCTGTTCTCTCTTTTAGCGTCTGATGTAATTTCCTGGATGGTTTGGGAAATATGGGATTAAAGAATAAGTAATAGTAACGGTTAACGTGGGGCGCGGTGGTGTAGTGGTGGCGTCGTTGCCTTGGAGCCGGAAGGTTCGAGGTTCAAATCCACCTCGCCGTGTAAGGACCTTGGGCAAGTCCTTCACTCACAATTGCTCAGTGCTTCGGCGTGAAACTCCGATACAGTGTCCACTCTGCATTCGGGAGCGCTTCTGAGTAGGGAGAGCTTGAAGGGGCGCTATAACAAGTGCGCATACAAACAAATAATAATATATGTCGGTAGCTTGAATGATAATTTTTTAATGGTTGTATGCACGGTATGCTAAAGCTCCTTTCAGTTCCCTGTAAAAGTGACTTGGCCACCTTGCAGTGTTGAGCATACATAGAATGATATTCTAGGCCAGTTGCATGTCAATCAGTTTTTTTGATGACTTTGCCAAGATATTCACTGTCTTCATTCATGCGTTTAAGTTTGCCAAGCTGTTATTCTGACGTTCATGTTTTTTGGTTATAATTAGACATTGAACGGCTTATGATTTATTTATTTATTTATTTATTTATTTATTAGGTTGATGTTGGTGTGCTGATGATCTTATGATAGGTGCTGTATGACATGTATGTACACGTACTGTGTGAAAATGTATGTACGTATTTAGGAATTCACAATATCACGTTTCTTGGTGTGATTATTGAAACTATTAGCCAATTATTATTTTGACTGTTGTGCTTGAATGTTTTAAGTAGAACCGGTTCTGGAGGTGATCTAGACGGCAATGAGAAGATGGCAGCAGTGGTTCTTTTCATCGATATTTCCTCCAGTTTCGGCTTGGCTACTACAACCTGTTATTTATGATAACAGCAGCTTTATTATTCGTTCTACTTCGTCAATCATCCACAGAGCCAATAAACCGGTGTCACTTGGCTTGAAAGAATGAAAAACTTTTTGTGAAATAAACACTGACACTGTAAGAAACTCTAGAGAATAAGATTCATGATATTGACACTGTTGCTGCTGTCTAAATAGTCTGATAGCTGAATGATAGCTATTCAAGCATCTGAATTAAGGGATGTAAAAAAATTTGTCTTATTTTATGTGCGTTAAAGTTTCGTAAAGGCCTGTCCAGAAAAGACATCTGCAAAAATATCTACAAGTTCTTTGATCTCCTCCCACTATTTTGTCTGGCTTAACTAATGGAGTGGACAACATAATATGATGCAGTTGACAAGGTTACGGATTCAGTATACTGGGGTTTAGGGTGTCCGACAAAAAGCCGTAAGCTCCCAGAAACCTGACTGGTAGCTAGTCCTTTGGCTTCCTCTTAACTGCGCACATTAAATTCGAAATCCTCATCTTGGCTTTCAAAGAACAACTGGGTCTTGCCAGTTTACAAGTCCTGCTGCTTGGGGTGGGGGATTCAGGTTTTTGGGGCATGAAAAATGGCCATTTGGGGTGTATTGGTGGGTGGGCGGCAACCGTTGAGCATGCTAATTTCTCTGCTTTTTATATCTGATGACTTTTTTAGTATTTCTCTTCAAATTTCTCAAAAAAATGCAGTTATCACTTCATGCAGACAAGACCTGTCCACCTTTCTGTGGGAGGGAATTCTACATATGCAGTTTTTCTGGGGGAGAAATATTACCTATGTGCATTTATGCATGTTAGCAACAACTCAAGATTTTTCCGGGGTGGGGATGTCAAGGCCCCTGCCCCACCCCGCCCTCCCCCTCTGTCGGCGGCCCTGTACCCACCCGACTGATGATGCTTCGCGTCGAAACTAATAACTTGAAGAACGTCAAGTCTGTTTCGTTTCCATCCTACTTTGTAATCGTAGCCTACAACGTGAGCCACTTCAGCCAAACACTGCGACCAGCTACTCATGAGTCTGTTCCGAGAAATTCAGAGTAATAGCGAATATACATGCATGTGGATGAAGAGACTGCAATCGGATTAGTGAAAGCTAATTAGAACAGCGGCTGCTGCTGCTGTGGATTATATTCGCTGACCAGCGTCGACTTTCTAGATGTATCGCATTATATGTATGCGGTCAGTTTTTCTTTATTAATCAATCCGGAGTCGAGCTTCCGACCGGAAATTTCGGTTTTCATTTAAACACATTTTTCGTCATTGAATATATATATAAATGTATATATATATATATATATATATTCGCTACCGAGAGCGAAATGACGCGCGGCTGGTTTTTGAAGTGTCTTTAAAGAAATGTCTCAATTGTTTAGACCTGCCACAAGAATATCTTGCATAGTATTATTGACGGAACAATTTTCAGCGACAAAGTAGGCCTACTGGCGCGGCTGGCTGGAGCCTTACTCGTTTAGGCCTAGTTGGCTACTGATCAGTTCTTAGTCTATGCATCTCCCGGGGAAGTTTCCCCAAGGACGACTTTCCCCAACCCCGAAAAAATTCAGAGCTGTTTTCGTCTGTTACAGTAGCCTATGTTTTTCATCTGTATTTTACGACACATGATTAACAAGCAGGCCGGCGATTAAACAGTGGAAAAGATAGGCCTTCGTCAATAGATCTAATTGTGACGGGCTGTAGCCTGTAGGCCTTCGAAGGTCGTATACCTATAGGCCTACAGGCTACACAGGATTTGCGCGTCTGCTTAAAAATGCGATGTCGGATCTGAACGAATAGGCCTACGAATCGTGAGTTTGTGGCTAAAGTATAAGCCTATAAAGATTCGAATCTCGAGATCTTGGCTTGCTCCTGACATTTTTGTGTTGAGATGGCTGCCTGATGAAGTCCAAGAAGTGAGACATGGTCTACTGCAATGCACACTAGCTTGCACAGATCGAGTATGCCGTTTTAACTTCATCTTCAAGTTTCAGTCTAGCAAAATTCATCTGAAAGCTCACATAGTGACATAGACCTATAGGCTAAACGTAGCCTGTATACCGTACAAAAATTAGCTTAATTTCGATTCCTTGCTTGTCGCAGTTCACAGTGGCGGCGCCAGGATTTTTGGTTTGGGGGGGCTGAAGCCCTAAGTCCTTCCTCCCTCGTTTTCCTTGAAGGTGTTCATAATCATTGCAAGCGCCGAAGGCGCGAAGCTGCGAGTGCCGAAGGCGCGAAGCCCGTGCCGACTAGGGGGTCTGGGGGAGCGTCGTAAGCTCCCCCAGCGGGGTCTGGGGCGGACCCCCAGCCACCAACGCATTTTTAGCACTGTTGACCTCAACTGGAGCCCTTTCAAGGCTCTTTTTTGACAGCTCTTTATGGACGAAAAAATCCTGAAAAGAACGGGGTCTGGGGCAGAGCCCCAGCCACCAACGCATTTTTTAAAGCACTGCATGCTGACCTCAACTGGAGCCCTTTTAAGGATCTTTTTTGATAGCTCTTTATTGACGACAAATCTTGAAAAGAACGGGGTCTGGGGCAGCCCCAGCCACCAACGAATTTTTAGCACTGTTGACCTCAACTGGAGCCCTTTTAAGGCTCATTTTTGACAGCTCTTTATGCACGGAGAAATCTTGAAAAGAACGGGGTCTGGGGCAGAGCCCCAGCCACCAACGCATTTTTAGCTCTGTTTACCTCAACTGTATTATATGCGGTCTATTAGGATAAGCACTCTACGCTATGATTGGGCTACATAGTTGATTTCATTACTGTTGGTCACTGTCTAGCTTTCTTATTCAAAGTTAGCAGTTGTAGAGATTTTCGTCGTTTTGTTTGGGGGGGCTGAGCCGCCGATAGGGGGGCTTAGCCCCCCTTAGCCCCCCCCCTGGCGCCGCCACTGGCAGTTCATGATTCTCTGGTTAAAAGAATTCGTTTGTGCCCATGCACGCCGTCGGAAGTTCTTAATTATTTTGTGAATCCGATTAACATTTTCCCAGTATTATTGACGAAATCGAACAATCAAATCAATTCGGCTTGTATGTAGGCTATAATTAGGCTACCAATTTATGCACACTTTGCAATGGATGCGATGGGTTAGCTGGTTTGTGAAAACCCACGCTTGTAGGCCTACAGTTAGCAGAAAGTTTGGAAACCCGCTAGATCAGGGGTGTCAAAGAGCTGGCCCGCGGGCCATTTCTGGCCCGCCGACGATTTTTTTCTGGCCCGCGAAGCCTTCCATAAAGATTACAAAAGTATTTAAAATGTTATCAAAATTTAAAAAGAACCAAAAAGTGGACATTGAATCAATATCTTTTCATGATATTTGGACTTTTCTGGGCATTGGCTGACCAAGCTCGTAGCTCCCTCTCAGATCACTACCAAATTTTGCTCAGAAACTTAAACACCCTGGCCCGCCAATTGTTAGAAGATGTTCACACTGGCCCGCCACTTGTCAAAAGATGTTCACACTGGCCCGCCACTAAAAAAGGTTTGACACCCCTGCGCTAGATCTATAGGCCTATATTGCGCAAAGCATTTCAACCGTCCAACGTAGGCCTGCGATGATTCGTAGTCCAGTCATCTATTCTGGAGTGGCGGGAATGTTCTACGCAGAACAATCGGAAATGCGTTGCTTGAGAGCGCGGGTGGAAAGATAGGCTATTCACAATTATAGGCCTAGTAGATCGAGTCGCAAATGTCGCTGACATCTTTTATGCTGTGTCGATTCTAGTAGGCCGATGTAAAATTGTCTATAATAGGCCTACTGCGGAGTATAAGCTGTTTCAAAGACTTGCAATAAGTTTAGGCCTACCTACCGCAAATTTGGATTCCCTACCCGGTTAGAGGAAACAGTGTGGAAGAGGCGAAGACCGTAGGGGAGAAGGTTGTTGATGTTAGCAGTTATTGGTCAAGCTGTAGTGCAGGCTATTAGCTTGACCAACAACTGCTAAACAACCAACGCAAAAATCTTAAGAATCTAATGACGACACTAACCCTAACACTAACCCTAACCGACCCTCACGATGCAAAAATCATAAGAATTTAATGACGACACTAACCCTAACACTAACCCTAACCGACCCTCACGACGCGAAACCTTAGACCTACCCTATACGCGAACAACACTTAGGTCTTCTATGTTATAGCCATGCTTAAATTTAACGATAAAGAGCGCTAAAGATTACCTGTGCAAAATGTTCCTCCATACGTATGGTCATTTATAAGAAATTTTAAACGTTTTACATTAATTTACAATTCGTAAAAAATCGTGAGAGCCTGCGTGTCGCACGTGTTGTTGACAGTATGCTACTGTATACAAAGGGATGGTGAGAAATATTGTAGCCTACTCGACAACCTATAGCTCCTCCCCTACGGAAATCGCCTCTTCCACATTGTTTTCCGCTAACCGGGTAGGGAATCTGAATTAGCCTACCGGTATATTAGAATTCACCGTTTACGGTAGGCCCTGTAAATCAGGCGAGTAGGCCTATAGACGGTTCGAAGAATTACTGCAGACTTAGTCACGTTTCTAAAATCGTCGACGAAATTGACGAAATTGACCTGCTCTTTTGTAAACTCGTGGTGCTTGACCATGTCCAGTTTCCATGTCTGACCTGCATTGCCTATACTCATATAAAATTAGGTCCTTTATCTAGCGAGTCCTAGCCTATATGACCCCACCACCAAAAATGGAAGCGTTTTTCGCAGAGCTGATTTTAAGGAATTTTTAGAACTGCACAACACATTCTTGATTTTCCCATCCTCCATGGTAAATTACTCCAAAACGGAAGAAAATTACCTTTTAAAACTAGCTTTTAACGGCACAGAAGTGCTTCTACAACTGCATAAATCCATTTAGAACTGCACATTTATGTTGCAACGGCACGCTAAAAAGCCCTGGGTTTTCGGTCGGAACGATTTGTGAGTTTCAGAAGTGAAGTATTAAGAATCCTCGCATAGCGCAGGATCAGAGCAACGGATTCTGATCCTTGATCCTTCAGCGCTCGTGAATAAGCTGTTGCCCCGCGCTTGCCATGGTTTTCAAGTAGCGCTTTAGAAATTTGGAGATTACGATTAGGCCTACGACTAACTGGTGTTCAGAGAGTTTCTGGTCTAAATACTATGCTAATCCATGACATCTAGATATACAGTGGCGTAACAACCTATAGGGGCCCGTTAGGAGTTAGTCTACATTGCAATCGCTTACGTATGCCTATAGTCTCCAACTTTCTAAAGCACTCTTCGAAAGCCAAGCGCGGGACACCAGCTTATTCACGAGCGCTGCGTTGAGTAAAATGGTTGTCCGTAAGAGTAGGCCTAGTCTATCATGGTGGTCCGGGTAGAGTTAATATCCTAGGTATAGGCCTGTGTGCTAAACACGAACACAGCATAGGCCTACCTAGGTTTTAATGAGTTCTTATAATATGCTTCAACTTTAAAACTGTAGGCTACCTATATGTACTTACTTAGAACATAATGCTATCTGCGTGTGTCTTCGTGGTCCAGCTCTTAAGCCGACTATCGGCACGACCTGCGCGAAGCAAACCGGAAAGGCCACTCGGAGTTGGATCGGCGCTCGGCGGGGGTTGGCGCTCCAGCGGTAGCGGCGGCGGCGGTGTCGTCATTAGCGGGGGTATCGGCCACCAGCCGAGCAAAGCCAATCAAAGTTGTTTTCGTAGGCCAGACGCAATTAGGGCGGCGACGCAGCGGTCTTGTAAGATGTCGGCGTCGGATATTAATTTTCTCTAATGCAAATCCCAGTTCTATATCGAGTTCTTCTTCGCCGTGCATGCATATGCCTATATGCCCTCCGGAGGGTGCGCATGCGCGTGCAGGATGACGAGGCGACGGGGATAAGGGGACGAACAAAGGGACGAACAAGGACAAGAAGTTTCTCTGAGAATTATACAATATAAGGAGGATTCTCGTATCGACGTTGCGCACATCTCCAGCTTTCTTGCCGTAACTAAGCTTAACTTGGGCGTTTTACGACTGTCTCTTTCGCAAGCTAAACCAGGTAAGTTTCCTTTTTTTGTTCAAAGTTAACATCTTTCGTGAATTCACTAATTACCGGTGTCTGGCAAGTTGGAAGATCTTTTGCGTAGTCCGGCAAATCAAACAAACTGCTATTCGCCAGAATTGACTTTTTTATTTTATTTATTCATTTATTTATTTATTTATTTATTGCCAAAGAAACGTGTTTCCATAATTACGTCATGACTTTAGCTCAGGGACTGTATTTAGCCAAACGATAGCCTAAGCTATAGCCCTATAGGCTACTAGGCTGAAGTAGGCCTACTGGCCTTTCCGTACTAGCTTTGAAGTCTCAAGGCATGCTGCAGCTGATGGGCCTAGTAGCCCTATAGGCCTATAGGCTATCGTTTGGCTAAATACAGTCTTTGAGCTAAAGTCATGAGAAAGGCAAGTACCGGGTAGACTAAGTAGGCCTATTTATAGTAGTGTTAACTTGTTAAGACGTGATAACAGAAAGCATCTACAAACACGTTAGCCTATAACCGGCCATGGGCGACCGCAGAAATTTTTGCAGGATGGGGCAAACTCGATAATCACGGTTAAAATTCTTTGTAGCAAGGGGTTTAAAATGCAAAGTAGGAAACTATATACAAACATACATTGGTGTTTTTTCATAGAGGTTTCTTTATGTAAATTTCTCAGTTTAATTTTTGGTAAATTTCTATTATGATTAGCCTAAGTTTATAGTCCTTTTAGTGCAAAGAAATTTGTTAACAACCAAAAAGTAGTAGTTATAAAAATAGGTAGGCCTATCAACTTTCCAGTGTGGGGGAAGTGCCCCCTCTTGCCCCTATGTGCGGGCGCCCATGTAACCTAAGACGTATTTAAAATAACTGCTTTGTTTATTCGTTGACGAATAGGCTTAGGCCTACATCAATTGTTTTAAACTTTTAGCTAGAGCGCACGACATAAATTGGCTTGCAGGCTGTTCTCGAGACATAATTATGGAAACACAAGTTTCGTAAATTTCATAATCGCGGCCAATAGGTTTGGCTACGTCCGTCTGCCGCTCTGCCACTGCGATCAAACGGGTAGTCGCAACTTCTTTGGTCAGTCACTCGCATTAACATTCTCCAAAATTACCAGTAGGCCTACACCTATAGCGAGCTTCCAGTTTCCAATTTAACAGTCAACTTTTCGGTATGGAATTTAAGTGAGTGTAAGGCCTCAGTAGGCTCTAGCCTGGGCTGAGGATCGACGCGCTTCAGGGATGGTGTTTTCTCGGCCTATGGTTCTCGTTGCTGGAACAGACTTCATCCCGCTTTTCCATCGACTGACTCGCTTGTCTCTGAAGTCTATGCTGAAATTCAATTGCAATGTTCTCTAGAGCG